>CM057966.1:22310352-22910352 GCA_030142095.1 Rubus idaeus
TTACTTTAACAAAGACTTTATCTCTGCATTATGTATGAGAAATGTTAACATACCATAGCCTTACTATTTTTTGGAGTTTCGAACTATTTTTAATTACTTTTTAAAGTTACAATTATATAATTATACGAAGAATAGTGACGTGACATATTTAAGTGGCTGGACTCGACACGTGTCAGTCGGTGGTTAGGCTGCTAATGAGTCAGCGCCATGTATTGTAAGTGGCAGCTTATTATTGTTTTTTTTCTTTTGGAACAGTGAAGCAGGAGTTCATTTTTGCTCACACCCCCTAGTTAAGGTGTGAGCATCACACCCCCTTAGGTGATTGACACCTATTAAAATTCCAATTTAATGCTAACTCATGGTTAACTTTTACATCTATTTTATTTTTAATATATTTTTCTTTATTTAAATATTTATTTCTTTTAATGATGAAAGAGAATTGTGATTAATTCAGTTCTCTTTCTTTCTAATTGAGAGGAATGCTACATGTTTGTTTGTTTTTGGTTTGTTAATGAAGAATGTAATTTTTCTTCCTAATGAATGTAAAATCTTTTTTGGTTTGTTATTATTTCTATTTTTTCTCCCCCTTTCTCTCTCTTTCTCTGCTGAACTAATAGTCCTCTTCTTTCCATCTTTTCTCCTCCTTTTCTCTCTACTGAACCACTCGTCCTCTTCTTCTTCTTTCCACATTTGCTCCTCTTTTTCTCTGTATTGAACAATTTCTTTTCATATTCTTAGCTTTTTTTTTCTTTCTAACGTTCAACCTTTAAATTAATCATACATATTCATGCTAATCTCTACATCAACCACCAAATTATCCTAAAATCTAAATCAATGTTTTAGCTTGTTTATGGAGAAAATTCACCCGGCCGGTTCCTCATGGAATGACTTTTCTCAAAGCAAAATATTGATAAACCTCAATTTTAGAGAATTTCTAGACCCAGAAAATCAGAAATCTCTATTTTTCACTATGCGTTCACTGTAGTTGAGTCTTGTAGTTTATATTGAATTTTGGTTTTAATATGGATGATATCAAGAGTTTGATATATTATTAATTATTTAAGAAGAGAGAGAACTGAATTAATCACAATTCTCTCTCTTCATTGAAAGAAATAAATATTTAAATAAAGAAAAATTATTAAAAACAAAATAAATGTAAAAATTAACCATGGGTTAGCATTAAATTAGAATTTTGATAGGTGTCAATCACCTAAAGGGGTGTGATGCTCACACCTTAACTAGGGGGTGTGAGCAAAAATGAACTCAAAAGAGTTCACTCGTGAAGCAGCTTATTATTATTTAGATGACCGACATGTGTCAAAGTGTTAATAGAGTAGCTAATCAATGATTGACATGTAGTGATACATGTCATCATTTCGTTGCTGCATACACATGGCGTTTTCCTATTGGACCACCTTGCCGACTTGACCCACTAACCCTAAAAACTTATTTTTACCAAATGTTTTGATCCATAACTGAAAATCGAGAATCGAAACAATTAGTTGAGCATAGAAGACGAATATAGAATGTGATGTTTTATTTGTTAAGAATTTTGTTATTTTAAATATATTATAGTTATGTAGCGGAAACGTATTTTTGTTTGTACATTTTATTTTTACTTTTTAACGCTTACACCTTGTATTTGAATTTAAGTGTCTAAAAATCACCGACTCCGAATCCGGGGTGTGAATTATGCCTCAATAATTTTCTCTTTCATCTTTATTTTCATCTTTATTTTTAAAGATCATTAAAGTGCAAATTTTATTGCAAATAATTGTCAAAAAAAAAACCTTAGGCTCTCTCCTTTCCTTCCTCGTCAATTCATCATCCCTAAGTTACGGTTGTTATTGAAATATTGACACACCCTAAAAACCAGTTTTTATTAATTTATGTTTATTATAGAAATTGTCCATTTATGTTTATTCTTTTGCTTATGTGGTTCACTGTGTAGATTGACTTTTATGGGTTTTTTTTTTTTCATTATTGTTATTTTTTGTTCAAAGAAAAAGGATTGCATGAAAAAGGAAACAATTGCCAAAACTGTACTTCATTTTCACTAGCGCGTGTACCTTGCCTTTGCCCAAGAGACTATGGAATTTTCTTCCGAAGGAAAAAATAGAAGACTTGGGAATGTGTGACGACAGCAATGAAAATTATGACATCACCCCAAATAAGTACAATATATACTCTGTGGTAGAAAGGTCCTGCAAACAAAATGACAGAGAATCAGGACAGTACTCATTAAGGTTTCAGCTGCGTACTATGGACTATACCTAACAGGACATGACACTTCTACACCCATTCATCACCAAACTAGGACAGGACATAACATCGTTAAATTAGTTCTTTTACCATCGTTGAAATTTTGAGAGTAATTTTGACACTCCACAGTTATAATTTATACACAGACGACTGTTTAATTTTTCTTTTTTCTAGAGTAATGGCTCAATTGATTCAAGTCGAACGGTAGAAAAATGACATGTATGATATTCACGAGTCATGCGGTAACTTTTTTCTTAATTTTTTTTATTGTGTGAGCGTTAGAGTTATTTGAATTTTTCTGAAAAATGTACGAAACTTCTCGATAATAGCTGGTGGCCGGTTTATGTTTTTTTTTTCTTTGAAAACGGAGTTTATAAAATCGAAGTACCTAAATTAGAATAATTTAGTTTGAAATTACAAATATATTAAGGAAATGTATTTTGAAAGGAAAAAAGAGCCCTCAAACGTGTTTGAGGTGACATAAAGACTTGATTCTGAGCTTTATCCGTCACCATCCGTATCTCCACCGTCCCAGAATGCATCTTTCACCCATGAAGATGTCAATGGATCATGACCGTTCATCCCACTTTTCAAAAATTGAATTAAAACAGAAACTTTTAGAAAAAAAAAAAGGAGAAGTGAATGGCTTAGAACTAAATTTTTGGAAGACAAATTCAACTTGTGCTTAGTTATTCTCTCTCAACAAACTGTGAGGCTGAGAGAGAGTAAGCTCTCTGGACCATAACTTAACAAAATCCAATTCCAAACGCAAAAGCTGAAACTGTAAATTCAGAGAAACCTAGCTCACATACCACATATATCTGTTCTGTATTTATCTGTATCCACCCAGCTAGCTAGCTTCCAATTCAAGCAAAAAATGGCCTCCAGATCTTGAACTGCAAATTGATTTTTTTTTAAACCAGAAAAACAAAAACACAAAAATTAAATAAACAGAAAGAAGGAAAGAACCCAGAATAGAGATTGCGTAAGGAAATAAAGTTAGAAAGGTAAGCTGAAACAAATTTTACCTTGAATTTGAAAAAAGTAGTAAGTTCCTGAGTTCCTCCCAAGTCCAAGATTGGAAGCAGGAAGAAAAGCACAATTCTTTACATGATGGAATGGTTGAAATATATAGGTAGCTAGCGATTGAGCAGTGAAAGAGAGAGTGAGTGAGTGAGTGAGTGTATATATATACGAGGAACTAAGAAGGAATCAGAAGGAGGAGGGAGGGTGGGTGGGGGGTGCAGAGAATAGTGCAGGGTGTGTAGTTAGAAAGCGCGCAGTGCTGTGTTTGTTGTGGTGGCTTTTCTACGTTGGATTACCACTCTCTCTCTCTCTCTCTCTCTCTCTCTCTCTCTCTCTCTCCCCCCCTTTGTGGTGGTGCCGTAGTGGTGTTAAAAAAGAATGGAACACACTTGGGCATGGCGTGGCAAGGTGTGGCGAATAGTGCCTGGACTTTTTTTTTAAAATAGAATTTCTTTTGGACTGGACTTTAATAAATTAATTATTAATTACTCCAATTTTAGGAGTTTATTTATGACGCGGCGACCAAGCAGCTCCTTCTTCTTCTGCTCGCCTTTAACGAATTGTGTACGATCAACGCTTCTTCTTCTTCTTCTTTCCCTCCCCCCCCTCCTACTCTCACTGTTACGTGTGAGGAAGGGCATGGGCTATGTGTTATTGCTTTGCAAAAGAAACTAAGGTTGCTCTTTGTGATTTATTAATTCCATTATGCCAAAAAGTAAGAACTTTTTCATGTGTTCTCACTAAATATAGGGTTAAAGAAAGGAGAGCATTTTTGCTCACCCCCTCCCCAATGATCGACACGTGTCCATTGTCTAACCAAGGTTAACTTTTTTTTCTTTCTCTTTTCTCTCACCCGATGCCTTTCCTCTTTTTTTTCCTTCTCTTTCTTCTTCCTCTCGCCTGCAACTCCATGGCCTCCCTCATGCCCATGGCGAATCTAGAATTTGAAACTAGAGGGGGCTATTTTTTAGAGAAATTTTTTTGCCATTAAGCAATTCTCATGAAAACCTCAAAAGCATGGTTGAGTAAATTATTATATATATATATATACCTACATTGAATATTGAAGGAGGAACATAAGGACTGAAGATATATTAGAATAATCGTTTGTGCATTAGTACGTATATTAACTCGAAGTTGAACCGTTGGATGTAGATAAAAATAGTGGGTTCGCATCGAAACTTGCCCCGTTGTTGCAAACTTGCAGGAATGTCGTGACTAACTCGAGGGAAAAAAAAATGTATGTACGAATAAGTACAAAACTGAGGGTGGATGAACGATATAGATATATTTTATTTTTCCGAGGGGGCTATTACTATAACAGCCCTATACTAACTAATATATTACCAAGATTTGGGGGGGGGGCTATAGCCCATGTAGCCCCGTACATAGATTCGCCCCTCGCTCATGCCGGCTGCGAAGCTCGTCGCCATGCATATCGGAGACCGGGCTTGACTCGGAGAAGCCCAGCGAACAAAGTGATGTGTGGCGGAGCCACCGTGATGCTCATATTTCGGCGAATCGAGGAGAGAGGATTCGGAGATCCATTTTCTCACTCTGCAAGCTCTCTCTCTCTCCTCCATGAACTTGAAGAACCCGAAACCAAAAGCTTATTCACCCCTCTTGAAGAACCCGAAGTTGCGGCGAGAGGAAGAAGAAAAAAGAAGGAAAAAAAAAGAGGAAAGGGCGTTGGGTGAGAGAAAAGAGAAAGAAAGAAAAAGTTAACCTTGGTTAGACAAAAGACACGTGTCGATTATTAGGGAGGGGGTGAGGCTCACCCCTTAACCAAGGGGGGTGAGCAAAAATGCTCTCATAAAGAAAGATATTATGGCCCTCGGGTGGCGATTTGGTGAAGAAGATTTCGGTTTGAGGCCATGTGAGCCTTCTTGCATTGATATGATTAAACAGACTTGTACCTTACCGAAGGTAAGATGGTTAATCCTCATGGGAGCTTCTCTAGTGAGTACCTCTTAAATGAGGACCATTTGAGGACTTTTTGATTAATGGTTGTGATATCTATTTTTCGATCACATCTCGAGAAATCAACCGTTCAATGTTAAGATATTCATGAGTAGATCACTTCTACAAATTTTCAACAAAATTTGAAATCGTTAAGGTACCAAACTAGACCAAATAAATGAACGAACCAAATCTGTCAATTTTGAACCATTCATATTCATAAATGGTAAATCACAATTATAAATGACCTAACGATTTTAGATTTCATTGAAAATTTATAGAAGTGATCTACTCATAAATATCTAAATATTGAACGGTTGATTTGTCAAAATGTAATAAAAAAATATGTCTACTAGAAAAGTCTTCAAGTGGTCCTCATTTAAGAGGTTCTCACTAGAGAACTTTCCTAATCCTCATATTGGTTTAACTAATTGGAAGCGCACTGTTTATGGACATGAGGAGATTACTAATATTGGGTCAACATGATTATGGAGTGTGTCACTACTGTTCGATATTCTTTTTTGATCAATGATAATCCATGCGTGTATCTTACGCCTATTAGCGGTTTTCGACAGGATGATCCACTATCCATTGTGAATAAGTAATTTTTCAGTTAGTAGCTTTTGAGTTTGGTGGTCCGTAATTTTCCAGTTAGGTCATTAGCTTTTGGATTGAAGTAAATAGTTTTACGGATAAAGTTGTTATTTTGGAAGTAATATCAATTTAAAAGGTGATGATTTTTTTTTTCTGTAAGCCTATCCTATCGGAATTTTTGTCTTTTTGTTGCCCTATATTGCTTTGACCTTATATGTAATTGTTTTTAGTTTGAGTGTATGGTACTTTTTCTAACTGGTCATTTTATCCAACGGAGGTTTACGTCATGCAAGTTTATTGTGAAGCCACTAGATGGCAGTTTGGCACCCTACTTTGCTTCCTTTGTAAATTGTTATCTTGGATTAGGGAAATTTTTTAGTACACGACGTGTATATACATAATGCAATCTGAATCGTCCAAATTGGGTTAGAAAAATAGGTTTATCATTTTTTTTTCTAACATTTGGACGACTGATGGAAGACCTTGTAGTTACACGTCGTGTACTAAAGACTCTCCGCTTTGACTGATGTAATTCATTTTTGATTATAAAATAATAATAATAATAATAATAATAATAATAATGATAAACTGAATATTTTTAGATTCGTGGCAGTGGTATAGGGATTTCACAGTCAATTGATTATATCTGTGGATTCCATGTCGAATTCCTTATCGACGACAATGCGGGAGATTTGCTACTGATGGTGGCAATTAGTTGTTGCTTTAGACAAATTTTGCTAGGGTTTCCGACAAGATAAGGGGCCCCGATAGCTTCTGGTTGGGCTGGGCTTTTGGGCTTGTAGTTGAATAGATTCTGATTGGGACACTTGTGATTTTTGTATAAAAGTATGAAATTCAAGTTACGTCAGGTTCAGAATCTTGGATATGGAGAATTTTTCACTTTCTCTCACAAAAGCATATGATGTATGAGTTCATTATTTTACCTTTATTTTTTTTTATTTGAGAACCAATGTTCAGTTAATATTGTTTTTTTACTTATAATTGTAGGATCATATGTGGTTTGTGGGGTGGATCATTATATAGTTTTGCTCCATATTCATTGATTGAATTGTCGTTTTCACTCCAAAAAAAAAGTGAAGGTTGAAAGTCGAACTCTAGCATTAATTTTAAGTGTGGGAATAATCTTTCTCATATCTCCAATAAAATGATAAACTTTAAAATAAAATAAAAAATAAAAAGTCACAAATAGTCACTGAGTTTTGATTTGTTCGACACTTAACTTATTCAATTTTCAAAAATATCATTTTAGTCACTCACATTCAACATATTTTTACACTTAACTCACTGTCGTTAACTTTCACTTTTAGAATATTAAAATATTGTGTAAATAATATATTATCTTAGGGGTATTTTGTCAAATTATAAACAAAATATTTAAAAAATAAAAATAATTACATATTAAAATAAAAAATTATATTTTATTTATAAAAAAATTTCCGAGGAAAATTATTATAGTTTTTTTGTTTAAAATTTTATATATTTTGTAAAAAAAGTTTTTTATTTAAAAAAATCAATTTGAAAAACAAAAAAAAATTGTGTCATTTTTCCTATTGGGTTGCTTAATAATTTTTTTTTTCAGATTTATATTTTTTACCATTCCTTCACATATAAAAAAGTGAAAAACTTTACCAATTCAAAACCCACACAATCTAGCCAAAGAATGTTCTATTACAAGTAGCTAGAAGTTGGATTTAATATTAAAATAAAAATTAAATTTTATTTAAAAAATCGGGGAAATTATTATAGTTTTTTTATTTAAAATTTTATATAATTTGAAAAAAACCAATTTGAAAACAAAAATGTTGTGTCATTTTTCCTATTGGGTTGCTTAATATTTTTGTTTTTTTAGGTTGACAAAATGTGTTTTTGGTGATTGAACTAAAATACCCTCAATATTAACGGCTTGTAACGAAATATTTAACAGCAGTGATAAGTGTAAGAATATGCTGAATGTGAGCGACTAAAGTGATATTTTTGAAAAATCAGTTAGTTAATAAGTGTCGAACATGTCAAAACTCAGTGACTATTTGTACAATTTTGTCAAAAAAAAAAATATACACAATCCATTCCAGGTTTTAGCTTCTTTTCAATTTCTAATTTTACACTAGCTCGTAAAATTGTTTTTCAATCAAGATCATGCTTTTGACGGTTAAACTTCATCTTTCTATCCTTTTAAAAAATTTGTGTAGATGTTCAAACTTTGCTAGTTGATCTCCACCATGAGAACAGAATCAAATTCCCACATGTCCTAGTAGCTAGCTAGCTAGTATATTATCAAAAACTAAAACCTCAGCAATTTGCTATCTCATAGGTTCTTTATAAAGTTTGCTTTTGCATTTTTGAAGGAGAATCGGGATCACATGCTTTGTAACTTTTGCATTTCACAATGATTTGGAATACTAATTTCATGATCACTAATTTATATTTATGACTCTTACGTGTGAATCTCTAATTCATACCTCTAATCCCTACACATGATCGGAATCTAATGCTAGCTTGATTATAGATTTTTTTAGCATCTTTATGGATGTTTGATTGGTATTGCCCATAACTGAGTAAATTTAATTTGGGTTTGGTTTCGTTGATTGGATGATGAGGTGATGTAATGCTAATAGCATAGAAATTTCACGCTATGCTTTTGAAGTTTCATGTTTGTCTTGCTTTGTAAGCAATTGTTGTTCAGAAGGGCGAGCTTTTAAGCTTTTCGTTCTCGTTTTGTTGGCTTTGTCGGAACTGGTATATATAAGAACCATGTTCTTCTTATAGTTGATGGTGTTCATATGTGCTAGGATTCAGTTCACCCCCTGAAGCAGTTTAGGTTACTAGGTGGTGGTTCCTCGTACCTTGCCACCCTCGGTCATGATTTTTCGTCTGATTGTTGGGCCTCTCATCTCAGTGACGTTAGACGACATGACAGATGGTGGCGTTGACAAAGCAAGGCATGGTGGCTTTGGTGGTTTCAGCCTGATTGGCCCACTTAGGACTTCATGACCCTAATCTTTGTAGCGTTAAACATCATAGTTCGGTTCCTGCATGGTGGCTATGTTGGCGCTGGAGAAATTGTTTCTTTTTGGTAGCTGTGATCTTGATGAGTGTCAGCAAGAAGGGTGGTTGTTTTGTGACAAAACTCTTGTCACCCAAGCAGAAAATGGGTTGGTGGTGTTAAGGGTTTATGGGACTTAGATTTGGGCTACATACCATTTTTTTTCAAGGCATGCACTTTCTGAATTGGTTGTATTAGATAATAAGTAGGTGAAGTTACTTATATAATGTCTCTTATTCTCGTGCCCTAAAAATGGTATGACATCATGTATAATATTCGCTCTTAATATATAATATAATATAACACTCTAATTCTCGTGTCCTAAAAATGGTGTGACATTATATGTAATCATCACTCTTAATATACAATACATTAAAAAAAATAGTGTGTATGTGTTGACATTAGGAGTGTGTTAATAACAACATTCTTAATTTTTTACTATGATTAAACATGTATTAAAAAAAAATCAATATACAAATTGTGATTTTGTGTGTTTGTGTGTATTTTGTTGAAAATAAAAAATCACACATTAGGGACAACTAATAAAATATAGCTGATTTCTCAAAAAAAATATATATATATAGCTGCTAGTTGCTACATATTAGCTAATTGAAGACCCACTTGAGTTGTCATGCCTTCAATGAGAGGAACCAAGTTGCTCACCATCTAAACTTGGGAGGTGACATAACCACTTTTTTTAGAAGAACAAATGAACTTTAATTGATCGCTGAATACTATATAATTTGAAAGATCAATTGTGGAACTAACGCAACAACACACATTCCAACTTTTTTGATCCATAGTTACGGGTTTGTTAGAGCATCCACAATGGGGACCCAAATTTGGGTCCAAATTTCAAATTTGGGTAAAAAAGACAAGAATCTTACTCACAGTGGGTCGGAATAAAATGGACCTATATTTGCCTGAGACTCAAATATAGGTCCAGTTTTAGACAAATATAGGCCAAGACTGGACCTATATTGTTTTGGACTCATTTGTGGGGTCCCCCCCATGTGCAAACCATAAAGAGATTTGGACTCATATTTGAGTCCAAATATGTGTCACAGTGGTGATGATTCATATTTTGAGACTCAAATATGAGTCCCAAAATATGAGTCTAAAATAAATGAGTTTTGCACCACTGCAGCACCCAATAAAAGTAAGTCCTTTTGTACACTATTCAGATGGACTCATATCACTATTCCGGCTAATTTGGACTCAAATTTGAGTCCAAAAAATAAGTCCCCACTGCTGATGCTCTTACTAACAATGATATTCATGAACCAAATGGGTCCAACCCCTAACCAAATATTAGGCCCAAACCTACGGGTTACAACAAGAAGTAACAAATACCGAGTGTCACGATACAACTTCGCCACCAATATCAAGACAAACCACTACACCCTTGAAGGCACCAAATTCCAAAATAGCCAGATCACGTACGAGGGGCAGTTCACCATCATAATGATAACATGAAAGTACCGGAATTGAATCACCTAGTTCCTGGGAATAACGCCACGCAAATGGCAAAACAACAAAACCAAAACTCCTAAACCCTAACTCAAATGAGTAGGGACTTATTTGACACAACAAAAACCCAAAACAAAAGGATGGACCGCCACGATTCGCCTTCCTCCTCCACGACTTCAACTTCAACCTTCCGGAGACTGTAGCAAACAGATAAGAGATTGCAACACTGGTAATCTTGACCCCAAAACACACACAACAAGGCCAGAGACAAAGCCACCATTAGAGCACGAACATGTATTCACAACCAACAAGCAGCAAAGCCAAATCAACTAAACACAAAACCCAACACTGTGAACCTGCCAACCCCCCTACCATACCCCTCCAAATCTGATCTCTCCGTCAAACACCAAACAAGAACCCAATGATCACCCTTTGCGCCTCTTTGTCCCAAAACCAAATGAAATTGCAACCCTCTCAAACCCATCGAAGAAAACACTTCATGCAATCCCAAAATCCACTTAGATACTCACCGTAATTCGAAAACCTAAGGAATTGAATCCAGATCAGAACCCCAGCCCCCCACCTACAACCCGCCATCCATCGAACCAACCCTCATCACCGCCATAGGGATCAAAACCTCTTGCTGCAGCCACCATCTCGGACCTCCACCCGAACCTAGCATGATCCTTGCCTGTCTGACTGCACCCAACACGCAATGGTGAGGTTGGAAGCCACCATTGATGCAGGGAAGCCGCCTGACTTACCGCCATGCACCCCTTAAGTTTTTCAACCCTAAGCAGATTTTTTCGAAGACATAACCACTTTTTATGTAGCTGCCATGTGTCACTAAAATTAACTATGGTTAACTGTAATTAATAAATACTAGAAGGAAACTACACATTATGTGTGTGTATCTATACTATATTTAAAGAAAAATGTATTATCAATTGAAACAATTTTATTTTTACATATCTATCCTCTTTATATTAAAAAAAAATTAAAAATCAACTAAATGAACTAATTTAAGAAGAGACAATGAAGTCAAAATCTTTTTTTTTTTCCCCCCCCCCCCCCCCCCCCCCCACCCCCCCCCCGGAAACCCCCCCCCCAAAAATTTTTTCTCTATTAAAAAAAATTTTTTTAATAAATAATTACAAAAAAAACAGAGATGAGACATGACAACGTACAATAAAATGTGGGTGCAATCCATAATTCCTCAGTCAAAATATACAAATATATATATATATAATAAAAAAACATTCCACATTTTTCTCCACATCTCTCTCCATCATTCTCTTGTAACTTCACACACACATAATATGTAGGACCCATCTAGTTTTTTTTTTAAATCCTTGTAGAAAACGTGGAGTGGGAAGTTTTTTTGGAAAGTAGAGATTTTTAGGGAGAAATAAACTGAAAAAATATTTTATTTTGTTTTTTTTATGGTGTAGAAGTTAGAAGTCTGAGAATGAGGTAGTTATAAACTTTTATTATAGGTAGTTTTTGAAAAAGATTTTTATTTTATTCTTTATTCATTATTTATTTATAACTTTACCTTGTTATCCCTAATTATTAAAATAATACATATAGTTATTTAATTTTTGAAGGGTATTAAAGTAAATAAAATTAAGTTATAATTGACAACGATGGACATAATATGTTATTAGACAATAGGCATGTAATACATATAGTTATAACTTTTGATGGGCATAGATATTTCTTGTAATAATAGTATAGATATTTATTTATTTTTTCTATCTCCTGTATTGCGTTTTTTGTTACTCTCTCTCTCTCTCTCTACGGCAATATTCTTCTTCTTCTTTTTTTGAGATCATAATTTTTTATGAGTTCTTCTCTTCCACTTTTTGGCAATATGAATTGGTGTTTCTGGACTCGGAGATTTTGTGTTTTTACCCCTCATCCCTTCCGGTTTGTATTTATTTTCAAAGATCTGAAATATTTATTAGGTTAAGTCATAACCTTGTATAAGGTAGTGGCTTGGCCAACACAAATCCGGATTTGGGTCCCACCCAACATTTCTCAAACTTTAGAGCCCTCTCCCCCTCCCTAAACACAAAAAACAACCCAAACAAAAAACTTGTATTAGGTTCATCGTTTAGTTAAACGGAAAAATTATCAATACAAAGCAAAACAGAGGCCTCACATTTTTTTAACACCTCCCCCCCCTCTTTCTACAAGTTTGCCCGTGTCAAAATCTCACAAATAGTAAAACATAATTCTTAAAAGGAGTTCCAATTGACGGAACTCGAAAATCTCAACTCATTTATAACACACAAACTAATTATTGGTAAGTCAAACTCACAACCTCATACTTACAAAGAAAAGACTTATGCTATTAGACGAAATGATCGTAAGTAGAGCTCACAAACATTAATTTGAGGAATTAGTTTATTCCCCACTGAATCCTCTAAATCGAATATTGTAACTTGATTCTTCTTATGCATGTAATCAAGTATGTCAACTCTGAGTGCAACTTCCTTTTACTCCCTCCCCATTTGTTGGGTGCTCTTGAGTCCACTTGTTCGGATACATACTAAATTCAAGCGTACCATAATATGGCATGGGCATAGAAATATATGTTATGGGACAATTGCTTTAAGATACAAAATCCCTTGAGTCTTTCATGCTCATTCGAATTGACAACGTACAACACAATTGCCTTTGGACAATTGCTTTCAGATCTTGAATTATTGTTCTCCCAAAATAGTTTATAGTGTAATTTGACACAAAACGTGACGGTGGACACGTTTCATCTTTTCAAATCCATCAAAAATCTCTCTCTACGATTGATAACTTTTGACCTTTTAATTTGTTCCACCTTAATACGCGGTGAGAAATAGACACATTATTGTATTGCCGCACTCCATTATCTCCTTTGGCTATGGCTGAATCACTGTTTCAACACCTCCAACTTTCTACTGGTAATCAAGAGTGAAGGACGTTCGAATTTTAATCTCAAAGGTGCTTTCAACTACTAGAATTACAAGCTCGCACCAATATTCAGTAGTATTACAGCTTATTGAGAATGTCAATGCCATGAATTTGCACAAACGTGGAGACAAATGAAAAGCTGAACAACACTTTAAACGGTTGGATATGTTGGATCTACGTCCTTCCAAAAGATGAAGTCAATCTTACTATTGAGATTGATCTTATGCTTGCTTCCGAAGTATATATATATATGGATAATGGATTATCCTAATGGTATATTCCTCCTCACCCACATACGTACAGTTGGTGGTCAACACTGTTACTTGGTCCAACTCTAGACACTATTATTGATCTATCATTGTACGTTGATTAAGGACAACCCATGAAGCCTCTGAAACTCTGTCTCTCTCTCTACATGAAGAGGAAGAGGAAGAGGAAGAGGTCAACATGAAAATCGATCACATCACAAGACATGTTATTGTTGTACTCACATCACCATCCATGTGTTGAGATGACTAGATATTCCTCCAATTTTGGTGGCATCTTATAGATGCAACTATGCAAGGCCATGGAAGCTAAACAAGTGAGTAATAGTTCATTCTAGAGTATCCGGAATTTTGTGTCGTGTTACACATGTGAGCAAAAAAGTGGAGGATTCATAACACATTATTCGTGTGTCTAGAATGACGTTTTTTTCTTTTTTCTCTTGTGAATTGAAGGAAGTTGTTCAAAGTGCTTCAGAAAACTAGAATGATTCGATCTGTTTGAAATTCAAACCAATGAACTAGAGAGAAAATGAAAGGAGAGATCAAATTTAATTTGTTTTTAGATGTGGGGTGTAAAGAGATGAGGTAAGGGCGAAAAATGAATATTTAGAGAAAAAAAAACAATATATTGTGTAGTGAGTGGGTGCATATAGCGGCTATAGCCGTAGACTAAAGAAATAAATATGTATTGTTGTTTCTTTACAACATAAGTATACAGTACACTGACTTCAACATCCACTATTTAGATCAAAAGAATTATGGCAAAAAAACAAAGATCAAAAGGATATATTATTCTAAGATAAGGCAACAAAAAACCGAACTTATTAATTATTTGCCTAAGCCATACTGGCATACTTCACTCTATTCAACTTTTCAAAGCTTTATTGTCCGAAACCAAGAAAAACCAACCCACTTTCATGGGAGAACGACATAGTACATGAGAACCTACAAGCATCATCAAAAAAAAAAATACCAGCAGGTATATTAAGTGTGCCATTGTCTTCGTCATTGCGGTAATGAGGAGGTACAATATATTGCTATCCTGGAATGTAGATATGGTCGCATTCCCTTCCAGAAATTACGTGACCTGTAACTGAACCAAAGTCGAGTATTATTTGACAATGCACTAGGATTTTAGTTCACAATGATATGTTTCAAGCTGCCGTTGATACAACATATATCTATAAGAATGTAAAAGAAAATGAGAAGCTAAAATCAGTATATAGAAGAACAGAAATAGTAATACCATCTGCCAAATGAAATGGAGCGTGCCGTTTACCCTTCACTTCCCATACTGAGGTACAAAGTGCTCTCCTAGGTGGTGGAAATGGTCATTTTCTCCTTCAAGTATGCGGACAACCTGTGGTAAAAAAACAAAAAACCATCAGTTTTTACTTCGATGCAATTTAGAGAACCTTAATGGAGAATTTATAGTTCAAATAAATGCACAAGAATCACTCTCTATGCAGTAGTATTTCTAACTAGCATTATCCCAACATATATGTACATCTGTGTTTCTGCAGTATGGCTTGAATGCATCTTTTTTACCAACCAGTTCAAGTGATGATCCTCACATGTTTCAGAAAGTTTATTTTAAATTGTTGACATACCAAATCATAGGTTTCACATGTTTCATGCCAAATTATTAGTCCATATAATCAAAGGCAACTATATGAATACATTGAGAATTGATTGTTTGGGAAATCACGTACTTAATCTTAATTACAAGCTTCTAAGGCTAAAAGTTTTTCACCAAACAATAAAATTCAAAGGAAATTTTTTTATCACCTCTCCCATTGATGGACGCATTTCAGGGCTTTCTTGCACGCATAAGTATGCGGCTTTAGCCATAAGGTACACTTCGTACGTATCATATGAATCTCCAATACGACGATCAATGAGTTCATGTAGTGCTAGCCTCTGGATTATTGGTTCTGCCTATGATTTGCATATAACAGATATCGATTAATCAGATTGGAACAGAGAAAATAAGTAAGGGTCGTTTGTAATTTTTGTTTTGTAGTCGAGTAGAAATTAACTGAAATATCAAATCTTGAAGCCCAACATACCCACTGCCGCAAGGATTGAGTTTGTTTTTCTCCATTTTCATCTACAATCTTGCGCCCAGATATGAGTTGTATCAGAATCATGCCAAATGCATATACATCTGTTCGTACAGAAACCATACCATTCTCTGCATACTCTGGAGCAAGGTAGCTACAAGAACCAAAAGCTTACTTGAGCTTGTTGAGGTAAAAAAAATAGAAATGTAGAATGTGATAGTCAGATGTTGCTACAGAAGTCCTCACCCTAGTGTACCGAGTATCCTTGTATATTCAGGATCATCACTCGTCTTCCATTTTGCTAGGCCAAAATCACCTAACTAAGTGTAGAAAATCATTCCATTAGCTGAAATAGTTTATAAGTTTTTATTTCATTTGTTGCAAGACAAAAAATATATATAATCACTGTATATATGGTGCTCAATTCAGTCATCGCCATACTATGTTAAGCAGAAAATGGTGTAATCATAACTCCCAGAGAAAGGGCACAATTGATAGTTACCGGGCCAATTAACATAATACAATGTGTAACAAAGTAAGCCCTGAATCCAACTATAAATTGCTAAAAACAAAAACAAAAAATTAAATCCAACTATAAAAAATGTCATAGGCTTAGTGTCCAGTAGCCAAAGGAACGCCAAAAATTAAACAAATTTTGAAATGACAATGCAGATGCTGAAAGCTATGGTTTTGTTGTCACGCTACTGAACTCTGATCACTAATTAATAGTTTCCATACTGAGTCAAAAACCATCCTTTTTGGTATCAGTAAAATCTAAAACCGCAACGAAAAATGGAAGAAAGTGTAGAAACTGAAATTCTATATATTTAATATGTTCTTCTTCTCTTTCCTAATTTGGTAGGGACTAGCAAGTCACATGCACTAGTAAAATAAGTTTTCAGATCTTGAAGAATTATGCGAGTTGAAGAAAGAATTAATTACCAGAGAGAGAGAGGAGGAAGACAAGAAGAAGAAGGAATTTTAGAACATGAAATCAATATGTGATTTTCTCAACTGGGCAATGTCCAAGGAACAGCTGTAAAGAGCTGTTCTATACGAAAATCGCTGTAAAATGATGAGAACATTGTATTCTATTACTCTGAACTAAAATTATTTCCCAGTTAGCTTAACAACTACCTAAATATTTTTCGGATATCTCAATAACCTTTTTCTTCCTAGGATATATGTAATAGAATAAGTCTAGGACCTTTTTCTTCCTTGGATATATGTTTCGGATATCTCAACCTTTTCTACTGTAAGGTATACGGTTATTCTTGGTCTAGGATCTCTAGGTATCTAGTTCCTCATCTCAGAAAGAAGAGATAAATCCTAGTCATATAAGGAAAAGAAAGTCAAGTCTTACGAGCTACCCTTGTATTTGACCGATCTCCACTTTGGTGAGCATATTTCTTCATGCCCTAAGAAATGAAGTTTTGCACTCTATTAATTACCATTGTCTCCATGTACATCACAGTGTGTTTTAACACATGAGTATTGACTAAGAGTTTAAGACTAAATAATGCTAAAACTTAACAGCTAAAACAACATTTCTATCATCATATCAGCTGGACTATAGTGTCCCTTGCTCAAAATAATCATTTTTGATTCCCTCTTTACTGCCCAACCTAATATTCCACAATTTCGTTGTAGAAACCAACGTACTATTTCTTCCTAGAAGTTGAAACTACAAAGAACCTTTTATTGTAGTACCATGAACAGAAAAAAGAAAAAAAAAACCTTTTGTATTACTTCCTTTCATCACCACAAGGGCACCTTGGTTAATCTTCATATCAATAGCACCAAGTCTGCTAACCAAATTTTGAGCATACTAATTAACCTCTTATTCAAATGGAAAGTAATATTGTGTATTTCCTCGAAGGACCTCATGCAAAAAAGACAAACATAAAGAATGTTGCTTATTAATTTACCATTGGAACATAATCGTGTGTGAGCAGTATATTGCTAGGTCGCATATCTCGATGAATGATAGGACCTCCACGACATTCTTCATGTAGGAAACGCAATCCTTTTGCAGTTCCAAGGGCGATAGCATGCCTTTGGTGCCACTCAAGCACGTCTGCTTTATCATCTATGAGCATCCACAAGGAATTAACAAAAGAAGATTCAGTAATCATGTTGATATATAATATAGGCAGATGAAGTAACAAAAGCAAAGGCCCAAACAGCAGTTTACCGAATAAGTGCCACTCAAGAGATTTGTTACAAATATATTCATACACCAAGATATTTAGGCTCTCCTTGCAACAATAACCCAACAGCATGACAATGTTTTTGTGGCGTGCAAAACTTAAGACATAGACCTCAGAGTGAAATTCTCTGAATCCTTGGTTACTTGCTTCTTTTCGCACCTTTGCTGCAATCTCCTGTCCGTCCTTGAGCTTGCCTTTATATACATGACCATATCCACCTTCTCCTATTAAGTTTTCTTTTGAAAAATCCTTTGTTGCTAACTGCAGCTCTGAGTAACTATATGTCATAGAATCTTTGATATACAAATCAGTCCTTGTTCCACAAATGGAACAAAGAATTGGCGCGGATGAGGTTATATGCCGTGAGAAACTTTTATTTTGCTTCTGTACAATTTGAATAGCAGAATATTTAATGACGTCTTCTTTGGTTTGTAAGCCTGGAACACAGAAATTATAGTCTTAAGCTATATTCTAGTAGCTGGAGTACTATAAGCATTTATAACAGCAAAAATATATTGGAAAAGTTTGGATTGATCTATAACCCTGGTCATTGCTAAGATCATATTTTTCGTTCAAAACAACCTCATGCATCGTGGCTTTATGTTCCTGTGATCCTTTCAGGCTTTTACCTTTTCGTGATTTGAAACTGAATGATGTATACTTTCTAGTGATTAGAAAGTCTAGTGTGTTGAAGAAATCGTAATCTTATTTTTATTCATGTGGGACATATTATCGTTCTTGATCGTCTACTAAGAAACATAAATTAAGTGCAAATTCCAAATAAGGAGAGATTAAGGAAAATGACATTTTCTTCGTTACTTATAAAGTTATAAATTCTCAACTCCAAGTAAAGGGACAATCATCCATTTATATTCAGAGAAGACAAATTAATAAACCATTGTCATTGTGTAACTAGATAGAGCAGAGAAAAATTTTCCTCACTTTATGTTTTTCTGGCAAGGATTAGACTTCGCATGTAAATTTCAAAGAAAAGCTTGGATTCTATGCAAAAATAAATTTTGTTTTTTGACTGTCTATTCTAATGTATTGGTCTCACAGCTCAAGATCAAGCTTACATTGCATGAAAGAACAAGATATAACTTACGTGAATTTGAAAAGCATTATGTTTAAAGGGATATGAAAAGTTTCTGACCTGAGTTTTCATTCTTAGTAGAGGACCCTAGATCCAACGAAGAACTATAGTCTTTCAAATTAAATATAGATGGAGGCGTCAAGTGAAGCATATCGGACCTTTCCAGAGAACCAATGGGAACAGAGTAGCTTGCAGAAGTGATGATAAGCTGCTCATTGTTTCCATTAGCTTGACAGTAAGATAGTGGAACAGGCTTGGACAAAGAAAAAAACAACTTGTGCTCTATAGTATCAGTATCATCTGTTGTATGAGGTCTCAAAACTTCAACAGCTAAGCTATCCTGAATTAATGCAACCTTGCAAGGTATCTGCTTAAGGTAGAACCTTAAATCCCGTCTAATGTGCCTGCAAAGCTATTTGTATGTTACTATTGAAGCCAATGATATGTACAAAAGAGAATTCAACAGAGGCATGCATAGGAACAAGTCGAACAACCATTAGGGTAGATAGGAACAAATGGAAATTGGATGCTACGCAAAGTCTACAAAATCTTTGACGAATTGAAATTGTCATTTGTGCTCAATGCATCAAATATCAATATGCTTTAAGACAAGAGCATTAGCTCAGTAAACTAACCCTCTTCTGACTCTCAATGACTAAAATTTATAATCAAGAGTATTGATGAAAATATTTAACAGAAAAAAGAGTTGGAGATCACAACCCAAATTTATATAAAAAGAAACAATTCAAGATCTTTAAAAGTCAAGATCGTCGAAGAAAATTTCTACCGTATAAGCTATTTTTATGGACAATTCAGCCAAAAGTTATTTCAAGACTTGATTCGACAAAACTCACCATCTCAATCAACTCTGAGTTTTTTTTTTTTTTTGCCAAGCATCAATTCTTAGTTTAATTGGCAATTAATCTATAGCAGAGGAACAGAAAATACCCATTCATATTCCAGTGATTGTTCAATGGCCATCAACATATTTTCTACACCACGAATAGGGCATATTCTTGTGATCTTTCACTCATTATTCTCATGGAAAAAACAGGTCCATTAAAATGATATTCTGTTTTCCTTTATATTATAGGAGATGTGATATACGTACACAGTAAACTTGCATCACAAAATATTCATCTATGAACTTAAAACATCAACCACTTTGAAAATTATCTAAAGGATGATGAATAGAATTTATGGTTGGAAGGAAATCATTAATGAGGAATATTTGTAATGACTCATGACTCATAGAAGCACATATAGATCAGCTAACAAGCATAACCATAGTGAAACCTTGAACAAACCAGCAGATGGAGAAAAGGAACTACCTATCAAGTACAACCCAAGCTGCATTACACGCCATAATCTCTTGCAAAATAACCTGCTTAATGGGAAAACCAGCAGTAACTTTGACTTCTATGCTGACCTGAATGTAGCAAGGAAATCAGTGTGGTGAATAAAACAGCAAATGACAGGGAGAGAAGGCAGCATTTTTAAGTAATATATTGTGGTGATACACTGGAACTAGAAGCAGCCAAGGCCTAAGCCTTTTAAGCCTTTCCATTGCAAAAGGCATGAGGTGTGTTTTACTCGAGGCATCAATGCATTTAACGATAGCCTAGGAAGAAAGCGAGCCTTGAGGCTAGCCTCAGGCTAGCTATTTAAAACCATATAATACAGTTATAGAACTTAAAACCGAAGAACAATACTATTCTAATATTCTTGAAAGAAACTATATATGTTAGTGATAAGACACTTCTCTTTGACAGAGAGACTTATCGACTTCATCAACCCACGAACAAACTAAAAGAACAAATCAGTTAATAAAGTACACAAGTGATGCTTAGTACTGGGAGAATTACCCCATGATCTTCACACTTCTCCGCACTTCCAAGAAGCATGTTAACATAGGTGTCAACTTTCTTTGTAACTTCTTCCTCTATCGCACGAATGCTAGTTCCAAAAAACTCTGGGCATGGTTTCGCGTGAAATCCCACTGTTTCAACAAAGGCAACAAAAGCATGGGGACTAATATCAGTCACAAGGCACTCTTAGTTGGTGTGTTACTAGCTCAGAATGAATGATGGGATTACAAATCAAACACATATAGTAGTCATACGATCATACCAGCAACAGTTAACTATATTCTGCTATTATGCCCCAAATAATAGCAAGACATGCTCTATGTTAAAGTCTCCAATAATTATAGGAAGCATTTATATAAACACTTGTCAATCACAGTTTGTCATGTTAATTGCTAAGCAAAAAATGATCATGTGAGTTGGAGATCTACTCATGGACCGCCGTTGCATTTTGCAGAATGAATGAACCATGATTACATTAATTGATGAGATTTGACAGGCAAATGTGATAAAAAATTAATCCAAAAGTTCAGAATACCAATCTACTTTGTTTGTGCATCTTTATAGCCAGACAAGGAGATGATATCCATAAATCAATATTTTTCCCAAACCCACTATAGAAAGATTTCATCTCATTAATTGAAAACAAATAATAAAACCCATTGGGGCATTTTGTCGAGCACTTACTGGGATGAACCACTTTGTGCAAGACTCCGAGCACAACGATTGTGTCCCCTGCACGCAAAATGTCACCCCTCAACTGCACAGCATCAATGGTGAGCTTAAGCTCATGCCCTCCGCGGTCCTTGGTTGCATCATAGGCAATAACAACATGTGACGGCGTCATAGGGCTCGCCATGAATATATGCTTATACTACGACTGGGTCTTGGAATTGGAACTTGGTATAATTGCTTGGAGCTGCAAAATGAAATTGCTATTTAAATTGAATTGGGTTTGGTGCTTCAAGGAGTGAGGATTTGAGATTAAACCCATTAAAGATTATGATGGATAGCCAATGGGGATTTTGTTAAGAGTTCAGATAAATTTTCTTTCTTTCTTTTTTTTTTTCCTCAAAAACTTTTCTCTGTGTGAATCGATCGCATTGGCCAGACAACATTTGCTCAATACCAATGAACATATACTCATGAATATTCCTCAACACCGTACCCAAATTGGCGGGAAGTTGGCCGTCTTCAATAATTAATAAGCCAATGACATGACTGCAAGCAACGTACACATTGGCTTATGCGTTTTAACTTTTAACTGCTAGCTTTTGGTCGACAGCTTTATCAATGATCCTGAAACACAGTGGGGGATTATCTTTCAGCAAAACTTTGGTGGTGATATCACCAATCAATAAAAACCAGCCAATATATTTTAATTTCTCTCTCTCTTCTCACCCTTTCTTCTGCTCATTTTTTTTTGTTTCATTGTACGTCATCAGTCATCACCATTTTCTACCACGTACCACCACAAACCCAACTCCTTCTCAGGCTACCAGGACGCCGAAGAGGATGGCGTTCTTTGATTTGGTGAGGTCGGAGACGGTGTGGTTTGGACGTCGCCGCTGCCGTCGAGGATGGAGAGGGTGGATTCCGCCCAAGGAGATGGATTGCCGTCGATTGAGAATTTTTTTAATGGGTTTTTGGCGGTGGTTGAGGTGTTTGAGTTTGAAGGGAGAGAGAGAGAGATGCTGTGGTGTTTTGAGAGGTTTTGGTTGGTGTTTGAGAGTAGGAGAATGTTGAATAGATGAGAGAGGCTGGTCGTAGCTGCGGTGGTGGATGAGACGAGAGAGAGGAGGACAGAAAGGAGAAGAGAGGAGTGAAAACTATCAAAAAATAACAGAAAATTAAAATTAAAAATTGTTAACCATACGTGGCAGGTGTTTATTGGTTAGTGATATCACCACCAAAGTTTTGCTGGTGAGCAAATTCATTCCCATCTTTCTGTATCTAAAACCTGTGACACAAACATCGTTCGATCTTCCTTAATTATGAGGCAAGCAATGTTCTTGTGAATGCAAAATAAAACCAAAAACCAAAGCATAACAAGAATGTACTAGATTAAGGTTGCGAATAACAATTAATGGACTAGAATTTTTGCATTACTAGCTCAAGATTAGGCCGATATAGTCTTGAAGTCGATTTACCACTATGTTGAATTGTTATATCAAATGTATCGATATATTAATGTGACAACCGCCCATAAAACTAGCAAACACCCAAAATTTGATATATTATTATCCGGTGATTATCTTAGGTCCCCAAATTCTCAGTCATGGATTTGCAGCCCGTGCTTGTGACAAGAGCATTTTATCCAAACACCAGCAGCTACAGTCAGAGATCGACTCTTACGGGAATATTCTGTGTTGTAAAAACAAAATTGAAGGAGCATATAATAATCAATCCGCACATCTCTGATTTTGTAAAACATGCGACAGATGGATGTGAAAGGATCACTATTTTATTGCACCAAAAAAAGAAAGGATTACTATTTTTTTAGTTATTCTATCTCATTCCAATTTCATCGATATCCCCGAAATAATGGAGTATCAGAATGGTTTAATACTTTGATGTATGGATGATCCTCTCTATCTATTGCTCTGATGATTGTGCATACTAGTCTTTTGATGGTCACTCTTACTGGTGACCAATAATATAAGTATGCTAAATCTTGCTCTATTTGTGATAAGGTTGATACAAGTACTGCCGCGCCGGCGTATTGCTGAGCACTGAATGGACCTGAAAAAATTGGTTATACACTGAAAATTATGTTAGCACTCGGATTCAGAACAGATGCTTTCAAAAAAAAAATGGTGTAGTGCTTAACAATATATAATAGGGAAAGGATCGATGAACACTTAAACTACATCACATTGCAATTTTCACACTTATGTTTCATGGCTTTCGGACTCAGATCTGTATTTAATTACCATCTTCCTCCCATTTCGATCATTTACCAAATAAGGTAGAGATGACTGTGGCTCTGACTGCATCATGATCCTTTGCGCGAGTACGAAGAGCCCATTCCTAGTTGGTTCTTTGAGTTTACTAACACGTACGACTTGACAAGTTCATGCACTAGGCACATATAATGTCTTCGATCTCCAAGCATGATTCCATGTTAATTCTCTCTATTGATTACTATGTTGGCCTTCCTCCATCAATAAAACTCCCAATGTTGCAAGGTACTGTTAAACTATGTGGTAGACAAGCACAAGTGAACGATACAAGTGACATCATAATATAATGTGTACTCGATCACTTGGTCTCACACCTAAAATCATTTTGACAAAATCCCTATTCCAATGAACTACAACTCAAACATGCATTTCATCAAACATATAATGGCCCTTTCCGGATTTTCCAAATCCCCGTAAACCCTTCAAGCAATTAATGTTCAAAGACAAGATATGTTTGTTAGTTTCCCACGACCATTTAGTCTAGTGATATTAGTCTACTCTTTCTAAGTGAGAGGTAAAAACGACCACTTGTTGTGTAATAAAAAAATAAAAAATAAAGGATATTCTGGTTAGCAATCTCATCAAAACCTCTTCATGTATCATATAGTCAACCAAACTGAAGGTAAACAGCAAGAAGAGAACACTCGATGAAGATTTTGACAAGGTTTCTTCAACTGATCATGAGGGGATGATGTGTCGAATACCACTTCTTTTAATTCTTCATTGAAGAGTTGATGGAGAATTACTCTGTGTTGTTCAAAATATTGAGTTAGTTCGTTTATATCAGCCTAATGTTGAATATATCACTAATTGCTGAACACACATGGTTTTTGTATGGTTATATATCAACTTATGTTGTGTTCAGCAAGAAAAATAATATATTTCATTGTAGATTTATTACTTTGTGCAAGTTATTTGAAATATAATATCAAGGATGTGCTTTTAGAGGTCGTGATAAATCAATTGATTCATCTAATCGTGGCAACTTTACTTCAGTTGTAAAGTCCTTTGAAAGAATGAATATAGAAGTTGACAACGTGGTCTTACAAAATGAACTTGAGAATGCCAAATACATTGCTCCAAATATTCAGAAGCAAATTCTTAATATTCTTGGTAACAAAGTTAGAACCAAGATTCGTGAGGAAGTGGGAGAAGCTAAATTTTGTATCCTTGTTGATGAAGCGGTTAATATATCTTCTGGGGAACAAATGTCTATCATTCTTTGATTTGTCGATTGTGATGGGTTTATTAAAGAGAGATTTTTTTAAATTGTGAGTGTTTCAAACACTTGTTCTCAAGCTCTTAAAGATGAAATATCTCAAGTACTTGTTCAATACGATCTTCACTTGAAAAATATGTGTAGTCAAGGATATGATGGTGTTAGCAACATGCGGGATGGATTTTAAATGCTTACAAGCATTGTTCTGCAAAGAGTGTTCATATGCATGTTATGTGCATTATTTTGCTCATCGTTTATAATTAACTTTAAATGCTGCAGCTAAAGGGGTGCATGCATGATGTTTGGCAATTTTTTTTACTCTAAGTTTAGTTATGAATTTTGTTGATTCTTCTGCAAAATGACATTCAACGTTAAAAGCTAGATTTTGCTTGAGATATTTTTGCTTCAACAAGGTATCTACTAAGTTTGTTTTCTACTTCTAGTTCAATTTGCTCTTGGTTAACCTAACACCAAAATCCAGAAGTACCATATAAATAACAATCTACTTCTTATCCTTTTTGTTTTCTTAGTACATTAAAAACATAATTTTAACATATGAAAATAAAGAAAAAAGAACTAATAATACAGAGAATAAGTTTTTGCTTACCTTACTTCCAAAATTCATATCAGCATGGTTTTCTGAACTGATAACAAACCACTTCATTTGATCATTGATCAACTTGCATATATGCTGTAATAATTTTCAAAAAGAAAATAGATAAATAATAGTAGAGAAGAGATAAAAGGCAAGCAAATAGCAGCATTAAGAAGGATAAGAAAATACTGACATACCATGAGCTATACTTATTGTTGTCTCCATCTTGTCCTCTGTCATAACTCAAATCTTAATACTAGCTCGTGTAAGAGTCTGGATACAGGTTGGAACTCCTTCCTGAAGTTTATCCTTGATAGCAATGCATCCAATCACAGTGAGATTTTTTTATATCAGTTTTTTTCAACCTTCATGGAACTTAAATTAATTTGCAATGATCTAACACCTTCTAAGTTCTATTTCTCTTCTAAATCTCTCTCTTAATTCTAAATTATCCTTGTGGTGCAACATCAAATATAGACCGAATTTGAAGATTTGATAGTTCCGGGTACACTTGAGACAGGTAAAGAGGCTAATCAAACTACTACTTTGCAAAGAGTATAAGCAAGGCTATGAAGCATTTTGATTTTATTTTTTGCTTGCTTTTGTGTATGATGTTATGAAAATCATTGACTTTCTTGTCAGGCATTGCAAAAAAAATTATAGATATCTTAAATGCTCTTAATTTTCTTTCAATAACAAAATCAAAACTTCAAGAGATGAGAGAAGATGGTTGAGATGATTTGATTGTGACGATAGAATCATTTGTGATATGTCAAATATGTTTGACCGTTACATGGAAGGTACAAGTCGATTTTGCTAGCAAAGAGATTCTATTACAAATCAGCATTATTATCAAGTCAATATACTTAATGTTGTAATAGATTTTTAGTTGGTAGAGTTAGATAGTAGATTCACAACACAGTCCTTAGAGCTCCTTGTTCTTCGTGTCATATTTGATCCTCGTGATAACTTTGAATCATTCAAAACCAAAGATGTTTGCAATCTTGCTTTAAAGTTTTATCCAGATTGCATCAATTGAAATACTTGCTCTAAAATTGGAGTGTGGATATTTTGTATAGCTATTCTGAGGGATATAAGATTTGAAAAGACAATTTATGTTTCTAATTTGTGTCGGCGATTAGTTGAAACAAGAAAGTCAACATTCTTCCATGTGATTTATAGATTGATTTGTCTTGTGTTAACTATTCATGTTTTTATAGCAACAATAAACAGAGCATCTTTATCTATGAACATCATTAAAAACAAACTTCAAAACAAGATAGAAGATGAGAGAGTATGAGAGATCTAGTGAGCAAATTTGGTGGAATGATTTCACTTGTAACTATTGCATATATGTGTGTAAGAACAATTAAAGTCTTTATTGCCAAATCGTAAGAGTATCATTTTGCTTTGAAACAATTCAGTTGAAGTGGTAATTTATTGTCAAATAGTATTGTAAGTGTTTCGTTTCAACTAACTAAGAGTTTCATGACCATTCGATTTATCAATGGAAGTTTTAGAATTTTTTGGTGAAGTTTTTTTTTTCTGAACAAAAAAAAATGGATGTGTAGTTAGCGAATTAGAGGTATAATGAGTAATTCATTGTTCTTTACATTAATTATATAACTAAGATTATTTTGGAAATTCAAAGAGAGTTCTAGTGAGCAAATTGTTTTATTTAAAAGCAAAAAGGAGGTGTAGAGAATATGAAAGATTTTGTGAGCAAATTTGGAGGTTCCAATAGAAACTCTCATTTTCTTTTTAGCAATTACTGATCAAGCACTTGAACATGTCTTAGGGCTTGGACATATTTGATTTTAGTTTCTCAATATCTTTTAGAGGTGAGGCCTGAAAAGAATAATATAGAAATAAACTACAACAGCTACATTTGTTGCCAACGTGCTTATCATCATGGAAAGAAATTTGTATGTCTAGTTTCTTTGTTTTGCTAGAGATACTCTATCATGGCTTTCGATTAGTGTGAAAACTAAGAATGCATATGCTGTTTTTCCAACTTCTATACGTTTATATATTAGGTGCAAACTATTCTAAATGGCAACATTTTATCAAAAAAAAAACAATCAAGGATATGGGTGATAAAAGAAAGTTAAATACAGAAAGAAAAATAAGAGAAAAATTAATACAAAAATCTGCACTATTTACATGTTTATACCAACCAAGGAAAATCCATATAATTAACTTTTCAATATAGTAGCAAAAACTTTATGATAGAAGCATTCATCTTTTTTTAGGGGAGTCTCTTTCACCAAGTGAAATTTATTTCATTGTTTGGAAGTAGTTCTATAACTTTTCACTATTGATATGGCTTCTTGAAGACTTCTTGTCCCCAAGTTTATATGGCTTTATGCCCGTAATAAAATCTTGGTTTCTCTCTCAACAAAAAAGTATATCATAAACTGAAACTTAGAGAGGGAGGGACGGTGGGCTAAAATAGTAGCAACAAGTAAAAACAAACTTAAAAAGTTAGAATGGTAGCAAGTCTAATTTATATTGTCTTATTCATCTTGTGTCTTGTCTGCAAAATTCACACCGCAAGGTGAAAATTAAGTATGATCGAATCATTGGGATATGGAATATCCTGCGGGCCTTAGAATATGGGCCCCTAATCGGATGGTTGTGGGCACATCGTTTGTTATTTCATTATCGTGAAGGGACATTGACTCAAGATATGGATGATCCTCAATGGGAGACTTCCAATTTGCGAGAATGAGGGATGTCCAAGAAAAGGTATATTGGTGAATGAATATTGTTAGAGATGCGGGCATTGGGGTGAAAGAGGGCATGCAATTGTGATAATTGGCTTTGACTTAAGGGATCCTTTGCATCCTTATTTGCTAATAAAGAATTCATGGGGTAAGAATTGGGGTGAAGGAGGGCACTGCAGAATAGAGATCATTGGTGACTTGATGGGAGGGAATAAATTAGTTGTGGTATCTTCACGTAAGCCAGTAGGAGTATTGGATATTAAAAAAATCGCATGGAGGGTAATGATTTGTTAAAGCAGACGTTGTAGTTGAGGCTGGTTGCATGCACGATTTCTAAGTTCTAACCAGTCTTCTATTTTAAAGATTAGACTGTTTGAGTTGCAATGGTCATAACTCAAGATTACTATTGAACTATGTAGCTTTATCCAAGTAGACGTATTGCTTAAATATTCCAATTTTAGTAGTGGTTCAAGTAACACATATTCACTAATTTTCTGTTTTTTTTTTAAGTTCGATTTCTTCAATCTTTGTAGATTTGTCCTGAAAGAACACATTAGGACACTTATTCAAGGACAAATCTACATCTCTCTTTAATTTTGATTACATTGGCTTAACATATAATCCAGGAAGAATTATGATTTTTTGATATTATGGATTTGCATCTCTGACAACCACCTCTTCTCCTTTTCGTCGACGACGTTTCCGGCCACATCCGACAGCGAAACTGGTCACAAATTCTTCGTCTCTTTACGGGTTTTCCATTCATATAAGTTTCTCCACCGATGGTTCATCATACTTATGAATCAAACTCGAAAGCTCCGACGAACTCCAAGCTTTCAAGTTTCAATTCATCACATACGATGAACCATCGGTCGAGAAACTTACATGAATGGAAAGCTCGTGAAGAGACGAAGAGACGAAGAATTTGAGACTAGTTTCGAATTTTCGATACCAGAGGTGACCGAAAAATTCACCGGCATAGAGGAGAAGCGGTCGAAAGCAGAGATGCAAAATCTACAACATAAAAAATATTTTCTTTCTTTTAAAAGGAACACGTGGCAATCCCTTATTGGTCCACATATGGGAAAAGCATTTTGAGGTGCACACAAGTATTATCCACTTTAAATTAGGGACTCGGATCCTATGCTATAATTTTTTTTTGCTAGGTTCTGCTTGGATCTTTACAGCAGTCTGCCACATCATTATTTTACCATCCAACGGTTTAAAGTACAAGTCTTCCAAAAACACTAACTTAGACATGTAGCACTGGCTCTCTCTCTCTCTCTCTCTCTCTCATTTTCTTCTCCGAATTTCCATGCATCACGATTAGTGATGCAGTCGAATTCAATTCTTTCATCTCTGATACAAGTCATACAACTACGTATCCAGATCACTAAAATTATTATTTATTGTTTTACTGAAGATTTGAAGATTTTTTTCATTAGAAGAAGTAAATAAAAAGTTCTTTCGGTTGTTTGTTCCTAATCGGGCACTTTTTCTTTGAGTTTTTATATTAGAACCTCCAAATTTCCTCACTAGACCTCCTTCTGTTTTGAATTATTAAATTACTTATTTTTCTCATGTAAAATGATAAATATGGACAATAAATAATAAATCTAACACTTTTTTTTGACAAAAAAAATAAATAAATAAAATAAACCCAACACTTTCTCTATAGACTTCCAATTTAGTTTTAACGACATAAACCTTAAACTCTCATCTAGATATATGCACATGATCTCTTTCCCAAACTATCAACATTGAATGACATAAGAAGTTATAATTTATTGAAACAAGTTAATCTTCATTTATGGAGACTCAATTCATGGTTTCGAAACCTTCAAATGAGGTGTTGATTGATGATATCCTATTATGCCAGTATTGATTTTGAGGATGTTGTCAACGGGATGTTTAGAATTTTTTTTTAATGAAGATGTTATATTTTAGTACACTACAATTGATTTTGAAATGATTTATGTTTGGAATAAATTTTTTATGAACTTGTTGTCTTAATATGTTAGGAATGATTTCACTTGTAACTATTGCATATAAGTGTGTAAGAATAATTAAAGTTTTTATTGCAAAATCGTAAGAGTATCATTTTGCTTTGAAACAATTCAGTTGAAGTGCTAATTTATTGTCAATTAGTGTTGTAAGTGTTTCGTTTCAACTAACCGAGAGGTTTATGACCGTTTGATTCATCAACGAAAGTTTTAAAAAATTTTGGTGAATTTTTTTTTTCTGAACAAAAAAAAATTAACAAATAGAGGTGCAGTTAGTGGATTAGAGGTATAATGAGTAATTCATTGTTATTTACATTAATTATAGAACTAAGGTTATTTTAGAAATTCAAAGAGAGTTCTAGTGAGCAAATTGTTTTATTTAAAAGCAAAAAGGAAATGTAGAGAGTATGAAAGATTTTGTGGGCAAATTTGAAGATTCCAATAAAAACTCTCGTTTTCTTTTTAGCAATTCCTGATTGGGCACTTGAACATGTCTTAGGACTTGGACATATTTGATTTTAGTTTCTCAATATCTTTTAGAGGTAAGACCTGGAAAGAATAATATAGAAATAAGCTATATCAGCTACATTTGTTGCCAACGTGCTTATTATCATGGAAAGAAATTTGTATGTCTAATTTCTTTGTTTTGCTAGAGATACTCTATCATGGCTTTCGATTAGTTTGAAAACTAAGAATGCATATGCGGTTTTTCTAACTTCTATATGTTTATAGATTAGGTGCAAACTATTCTAAATAGTAACATTTTATCAAAAAGAAAGGAAAAAAAAACGATCAAGGACATGGGTGATAAAAGAATTTAAATACATAAGAAAAATAAGAGAAATATTAATACAAAAATCTGCATTGTTTACATGTTTATACCAACCAAGGAAACATATAATTAACTATTCAATATAGTAGCGAAAACTTCATGATAGAAGCATTCATCTTTTTCCAGGGGAGTCTTTTTCACCAAGTGGAATTTATTTCATAGTTTGGAAGCAAGTTCTATAACTTTCCACTATTGAGATCTTCAGAATTGCTCAACTGATCTAAGCATGGTCCTGCAGAAATATCAGATACAAACAACTAAAGTAGATCAGACACAAAACATGTCCTCAACGCAAGCGTACACAAATGAATAGAGTTTTCAACACATGCATAAGCAAATGAACACTTGAAAATTAGAATAAAACCTTAATAGACATGCACATGTGCAGTCAAAAGGAAATAAGAACAAAGTAGAGTAGATTATCATTTGAAAGTATTCATAATAACCGAACAGATTGGCAGATTACTTAGTCATATGCAGCTAAGGTTTGCTTTCCCTAATATGATATACATTTGGGATGCCAGCATACTCTCTTGTAGCCCTGCCCCAATCCCACTTCGTTTTTTTTTTGGTCTGGAATTGCTTCAATTAAAGCTCAGAAGAGCAAAAGAGAACAGGAAAGAGAAATACAACATAAGGCTGGGAACCAGCAGACGAATGAAAATAACCAAAAATCAAACAAGAGAAGAAAACTACAGTACTCCAAGGAAGACAGGCTCCTGGAGGACAAAACTAGTTAGGTGAATGACAGAAATGAGGGCAAGGAAGCCCGACATTCACCAAGACCGACATTCACCAAGAAACCAATCATAGAAGTTGGAGGACCATTGGTCCATACTTGTGTGCACAACCTCTTTTTTCCTAGCTTGGCCGCGGCATTGGCAGCGCGGTTAGCTTCTCTTGCTATCCAAGCCCATTTCAGATATGTGATCGAACTTTTGAGTTTGTGAAACTCATTGAGAAAGGGATAGATCTTCCAATTACCTCTGCAGATTTCGTTGTTAAGTGCATTCACCAATTCTTGACAGTCACTTTCTAGGATGACAATTCCGATATTCAAATCAATAGCCAACTTCAGCCCTTGAATCATTGCAGCCCCTTCAGCTTCTATGGCAGAGTTAGAAAGGGTAAGAGAGCTCAAACCAGACACTAAGCAAGTAAATAATCACTCTCTACGCAAGCAATCCCCCATCCTTTAGATCATTTAACAACACCACTTGTTATGAAATACCGGGTTGAAGAAGCTAAACGAAATGCTTGCCCCAGATGCTTCACAAGTCTATGGGATATATGAAGCATAGTCTGAAGATTCCGAAGCATTTTCTGAAGATTCCGAAGCATGGAAATCAGCTCTGCACGAATCCAGCAATCAATGAGACCTCTTATTTCGGGAGCAGCTAGCCCTACATTCTACAGCCCAGGTCCCCTACCTTTGTCCTCCTATCTTAGCCGTCCCACTAAGCAAGTAACTGATCACTCTCTACACAAGTGATACCCCATCCTTTGGATTCTTCTAACGATAACACTAATACCAGGCCGAGTATCTTTTTTTTTTATTGGATTTGAGCCAATAGCTCTCATCATATGAAAGCGACAGCAACCTGGACTACATTTTACTGCGAAGAAGCTATACAAAATGCTTGCCCAGGTGCTTTACAAGTTTTCGGGATATAAGATGGTCTGAAGATTCCAATGCACATAAGTGAGCTCTGCACAAATCCAGCTATAAGTAAGCCCTATTATTTCAGAAGCCACTAGCCATACTCTCTATAACCAATCCAGGACCCCTAACTTTCCCTCCGGTCTTAATTTCATTCCGAATATGCCATTTTGTTTTCCATCCGGGGAAAAAAGACAGATGTTTGCAGAGGAGGCACTAGAGCAAACCACTTGAACTAAAAACAATTGAGGAATCATACAGAAATAGTAAATCAAGAAACAAAAGTAAAAACCATAAGATTCACACGAGATACTATGTAGGTGGTTATATGTCAGATAAAAAAAAATCAGACTACTGCATCTCAAGACTTCTCAATTAGTGAAAATGAGAGATCTTATAACAGTCTAATTTATTAGTTTGCTATCTGATATTTCTCTCAATAGTAAGGCGTATTGCATCAATGTCTTGCCAAGGAAAACAAGGCAACATTTTTTTTTTTTTACTTTGGACAAAGAAGCTGTCATGCTGCTTTTGTCAATCCTGTTTTCTTTTAAATAAGAGAATAATAGCATTAATTATGTCAGGTGTTCTGTTATTTGTATCTGGGTAAAATCATACCCGACAAATTATATTAACAGAGAAAAACCACCAGATTCTCGTTGCCACAAAACACATGCCAGAAGTAAATAATTAAGGAGCCCGATCGCATCAGTTAAGAAGCCAGGCTGTACAGATCTTTGCGGATGCAATTTGCACCACAAAGCAGTGCAGGTATCAAAATCCAAATAAAGTATTATTATAGTCATTCTGATGACATGAATTATGTATAACGACACGTATGAAAGCATCCCATAGATCTAAGAAGCTCCTTCTATTAATCACTAGTTACTATGATGTAAAATCATCATATGGATGTACCAATGGACCACCCTCAAGTTCCCTAATCAGCTATGAAGCAATGAAAGATAATCTGTCTGATTAACTTTTATTACGATACCCAGATAAGGTATGATCAAGACACCTCTAAAATACACATTTAACATGAAAGTACTAAAAGCATACCAAATTTAGCAGAAGTTTCAAGACTAATTGTTATGAATACTTTCCTAATCATGTCAGCATATATAATTGCAAATCCACCATATGTTCGACATTTTCTTTTAAATAAGTGTTAAAATATAAGATCTTCAAATTCTAGGCTAAACAGATTGTATCAGCTAGACGAACAGCCCAAATACCAAAAATAACTATCTCAAACAAAACAAGTAACTAATTCAGAAAAAGAATAAGAAAAAAAAATTCAAGGCAACCAAACAGATAATAGTGTTAGGCAAATGAGAGCAATGAATAATCAGCTTTCTAGGCAACCAAACCGATCAATAGGAGGATAAGAGGAGCATGAAATTCATACCTCGGTGAGGTTGAGATGGTGGGTGCAGTGGGACAGTGTGACAATTTCTCATTCGCTCCCGCAGTCAAAGCCTCCCAAGCTATTACCTAATTGATTGGAGACCCTAATCCCATTCAAAACCAAACAATGAGATCACAAAATAAGTCAGAAACGAAACATTCAAACTCAAACCAAGAAATCATAGAAATTATAACCTTTCGTTGCAGCAACAAAGGCATCACAGAGAAAGATCTAAGAACACAGTGAGAACACAAGAGGCTTATGAGATTCCTGACCTGCTGGTGAGAATTTTTTGACAATCTGGTGTTGAGATTTAGAACCCTATAATCATGAGCTATACAAAGAAGCTCAACAAAGGAAAAGATCCTCCCACCTTAAACTTCGCTGTAACTTTAAATTTGCCAAAACAAGGCACGTTCATTATCTGGAACTCATGATCATATATTCCTCGTAACCTGAATTCTGATGTGCAATTCCTTCATCAAAATTCAGCCTTACTGTATTTCTTTTCTCTGCTTGTTCTCCTCTTATCGCCACTTCATTATATTGTCAATGTAACCTTCAGCTTCCATTTCCCAAAACAGTAATCTTAATAGCATATAAATGTCTTTGCCACTGTGAGGCTGTAATTGGTCTGCCTTAAACGTATATACATGTTTCTGTATTCCAATCCAACTACATCCAATCACATTCTTTATGCCTTTATGTTTCATCTCTTTTGTAACTCGAATCATGCTTTCCCATCTTCCTCTCATTTCATATGCTCGAGCTAGCACCAAATAAGGTAGAGATGACTGTGGTTCTGACTTCATCATCAGTTGTGCAACCCTTTCAGTGAGTTTGATGTCTTGCTGAATCGCACAAGCACGAAGAATTGATTCCCATGTCATAGAACTAGGTTCATAAGGCATTGCTTCTACTATATCCATTGCTTCTTCGAGTTTACCCGCACAACTCAACAAGTCTACTATGCACATATAATGCTCTTCTGTAGGTATGATCCCATATTCCTTCTCCATGGATCTAAATATTGACATTCCCTCATCCACAAAGCTCCCAAAGTTGCAAGCTAATAAAACTCCAGCTAATGTTACAGTATCCGCTGGCATACCTTCACTGACTAATTTCTTGAAGGTGTCCAGGGTCTCAAACACTTTACTATTGTGAGCCAAACCCATAATCATGGTGTTCCAAGATATCAAATCTTTCACACTCATACTTGCAAAGATTTTCATGGCATAATTTATTAATCCAACTTTAGCATACAAATCAATAAGTGAACAAGCGACAATAGCATCTGACTCAAAGCCTAACTTAATGACCCAAGAATGGATTTGGAAACCCTGCTCAACTTGAAGAAAAGTGGACGTAGAGCTTAGTACACTGCTAAGAGTGAACTCAGTTGGCCTCAGATTCTTCCTCAAGGTCAGCACAAAAAGTTTCACAGCATCCTCGACACAACCATGCCTTGCATAGCTCGAAATCATGGAATTGCAAACAGCTGAATCCAACCAGCTTAGTTCTTGAAAGAGCCGGACCGCATCCTCCAATCTGTTGCATTTGGAAAACATGTCAATTGCAGCACTTGATACAATGCTATTAGAAAAAAATCCCACCTTGAAGCTGAAAGCAATAATTTGCTTACCCCTTCCCAAATCAAGCAAGTTACAACAAACATTGATCACAGTTGATATTGTAAACTCATCAGGGGAATGCTCGGTGCTTCTCATAAAAACAAACTGATCTATGGCCAATTCTTCAAACCCTGATCTATGACAACCCCAAATCAAAGTGTTCCAAGAAATGATATCCACCTCCTCCATAGTCAAAAACACTCCAAAAGCATAATCCATGAAACCGAACCTTGCATACATGTCAATCAATGAATTCCCAAGTACCACATTCGATAAATTCAGACACTTCCTGATCATACCACCATGAATTTGCCTCCCATGAGAAGCAGACGACACAACTGACATCATAATCGAAAATGTGTACTCACTAGGTCTAACACCTGAAATTTGCAATTTTGAAAACATCCTCATTGCATTATCAATACATCCACATGAAACATAACCCGAAATCATCGAGTTCCAACTAACTACATCTCTCTCAGGCATTTCATCGAACACCCGCTGTGCCCTTTCAGGCTCACCAAACCGATACAAACCCTTCAAGCAAATATTCCGAGACACAATGTTCTTGTCAGTAATCTCATCAAACACCCTCAATGCATCACAAAGCGTACCAAACCGAAAGTAAACATCGAGAAAACGATTACCCAGAAAAGTATGGGTATTAAGTCCCACTTTTATCACCTGGGCATGTAAAATGTTAACGAAGTTCAAAGATTTAAGTGACAAACAGTGGTCTATGAGATGAGAGTAATAGGAGAGTGAGTTTTTATGAAGCCCATTAAGTTGCTTGAGAAACGATGGCATGCAAACTCAGTGCTACTGTGAAATGCAGAGCTGTTTACTCGTATGGAAATCGAGAGTCTAAGCAGTGATACGGTACCGTTCTTCGCGTGATTTTGCGTCTGGGTCTACTTGTTGTTGCTGTGGAACTTCCATCTACGTAGCTGCCAATATAAAAGCAGCTGCCGTGGAATAATTTAACGACTAGTTTCTGGAGGAGGAGGTATACAACTATTGAAGTGGTCTGAGCCTCAAGTGCAGGGTGAGTTAGGGGTAATTGAGTCTTTTTATCATTAGATTTATTTGAAAATGGGGAATTATTTTCTACCAAATCACCAAATGTGAGATACTACACGATTTATATTGAGTAACGTAAAGTACATAGAGCCGCCGTGAGGCATTTACACACGAGTTAACCCGCTTTCTTGAATGATAAAGTAATTTGAATATTACTCTCAAAACTAATTGATAATAGATTAAAAAACTCAAATTCTTATAAACTTTTAAACAATATTGTTTTTCTCCAACGTGAGATATACTATACATTCTCGACATAGGGTTCTACAATTTGTTATTCCCCCCCCCCCCCCCCCCCCCCCAAAAAAAATTTTTTTCCCCCCCCCCCTTTCCCCCCCTCCCCCCCCCCCCCCCCCCACCCCTCCCCCCCCCCAAAAAAAAAAAAAAACCAACAAAACCCCCCCAAAAAAAAAAAAAAAAAAAATTTTAAAACAAAAACCCCCAACCCCCCCAAATTTTGGTAATTTATTCCCCCCCCCCCCCCCCCCCGGGCCCCCCCCCCCCCCCCCCCCCCCCAACCCCCCCCCCCCCCCCCCCCCCCGACCCCCCCCCACATGGCAACCTAGTATGGTTAAACGGTGTGATAATCCATCCCCCGTTCCGCACTCCCGATTTCTGATTCTGAAGCACTACCAACTCTAGTGCATCGTACTCTTTGTCAAAAAGTACATGCGTTTTTTGAAAAATTGTGTAGCTTGACCTTCGAGACGTGTCCCAAATATAATAAAGAATAATGATATAACATATATTTACAATATTCGGATGTTAGAAAGTGAGTTCTTGAAAGTTCTCATGATGTATCAAATGATGGATATAAATTTTAGTTTCTTTAAAAGGATATAAATAGACATTATCGATGATCATCCACTGGCACAAACCAAAAGATTTGCCAACATAGCAGACTACCTCCACAACCAAACTCCCTCCACCACCTCCAAAGAAGATATAATCTCTCGCAAAGTAATACATTACACGAAACACGATTATTCCGGCCAACTTACACCGGCTTCTGAATAGGCTACATAACAATGAAGCAGCAAATGGTCCATACTAAATTCAGTAGTACTCTAGCACTTGATAGAATCGTCTTCTTGATTTCCATACTCAACTCTTAGCCACACTATTACCATGTACAATAAGCCACACCCTATCAGCAATTATTCCACCTAGTACACTGTCATGACTGTCATCTCCAGATGCATATATAAATTTTTGGTCAATGCTTCATTTGTACGTTAAGCCTATAATATATGAACTAGGAGAACGACCCAGATCTACAAAAATCACAGTAGTATACTATGAATAGTTTTGGCCAATTAAGAAGGTTTAGAAGGCCAAACTGGGTTTTGAAGGACATCTTTTCTTCTTCTTTTTTGATAAAATCATATTCCCTAAATACAAATGCAACTAAAAGTCTAAAACCATATTGCCTTGGCAAAAAGACTTTATATATTGCATCTGCTTAATGAAGCTCAAACAATTAGGCCAAACAACACTTACGCACTGGGGAAAATTCAATGATTATGCTTCTAATTTGCTACTATTTCTGATTAAGGTTTAATAATGTAACTCATCCTTCAAAATACAACCATCCATCATCCTACATTTCTAACCACAAAGAGACAAATAAACAAATAAACAAACAACAAAACAACATGTGGGAAGTCTGGAATGCAAATTGAAAATGACCAGCTCAAGGATAGCTCTCATGCCCTGCAAAGTAAAACGAAAAAGATATATTCCATGTCAATAGCTTTCATTTTAAACATCAAGTTCTACCTGAAATTAAATCCTCACTAAATTCCATTTATCATAAAGTTAGAACATTGCGATTCCACTTTCTTTTCTTTCTTTTTTTCCTAATGCGAAGCCATATTAAATACAGAAATTGCAACAATGCATACAGTATACAGGAAATGAGGCATGCCATAGGTGGTTAAGTATTATCACCTCAGAGCCGGTAGAGCCTTTTCTTCTTCGGTGATAACAAGCTTGCCTTCAGTAAACTCACAAGCTGGAATTGGAATGCCAAGCTGCTTCTGCAGTTTCCTCACAACAAAAACTTCGGATTCTTCACATATTGTTACCACAGTGCCCTTCCTGCCAAGACGACCAGTCCGACCAGCTCGATGTGCATAATGAATTGTGTCAGTAGGTAAGTCCAGATTGACAACAAGATCACATTCTGCCACATCCAATCCCCTTGCTGAGAGTTCATTTGTCACCAGAATTCTCACCTCCCCTTTTTTGAATTTTTTCAAAGTTGTTGCCCTACCAAGTTTACCAAGATCCCCATGTAGCTCTGATGCTGTCATTCCACGGGCCTCCAGCTTGAAGACGGTATCTTTTAGCTGCTTAGTGTGGTTCATGAAGGCTATGACAGACTTGGCATCGAGAGCATGAACACATCTTCTCAATGCATCAACCTTGTGTTGTAACTTTGTTACACAGTAGTAATGTTTAAGAGATGGAGGTAGGCTCTCTATTGCAGAATGACCCTGTGAATTTGAGGTTGAGTTCGTACTGGTCGAATTTCCTGACAATGTAGTGGGTCCAGAGGGAGAGATGGAATCAAGGGGAATGACTTTTTTGGCTTGGACGAGAAGTGGATCGCGCCCCCAGCTACTGGCTGCCCTTATCACTGAAAATGGTACTGTTGCTGAAACCAAAATAGTCTGACGCTCAGCTCGCTTGGCAAGTGAGCCTTTTGGTCCATGTGAGTCTGCACTGGACTTCCTCCCTACGTGTTCCAATATCCGGTGCATGTCCTCCCGAAAATTAAAAGAAAGCAGTTGATCAACCTCATCTAAGACCAAGAAACGGCAGCCGTGGGTGTGAAGCTTCCCAGCTGCACTAATCTCTGCAATCCTGCCCGGTGTCCCAACAACAATGGCAGGCTTATTTTTCCTAAGTGCTTCTTCCTGTCTTGATCGATTTGCACCCCCTACAAGCTGCTGAACCACCTTTTTGTTTGCAGGTCCTAATATCTTTTCGAACTCCCTCACAATTTGCATTCCCAGCTCCCTGGAAGGAGCCACAATTACTGCTTCTATGTCTGTTCTCTTCCCATTTTCACCATCACCATCAGTTGATCTCTCCTTCAGGGGGCCTACTTCAGAGAGGATAGGAAGAAGATAAGCAAGTGTTTTTCCCGAACCCGTGTAAGACTGAATCACGACATCATGATCTTTGAGAATCGTTGGAATTGCCGTGGATTGAACATCGGTTGGAGTCCTGAAGCCTTGACTCTCTAACCTCTCTATCAACAAAGGAGGGAGGCCAAGTTCAAAAAATGATTTCGCATTAAAGAGAGTCGACTCTATTTCAAGGGAGCTGCGTGCCCCAGCTGCCTTGATTACATTGCTTCTAACCACCTTGGCTTTACTTTTGGGAACCCCTTTAAGGGGGGCCCCTTTAAGAGAACTCAGCTGCGTAACTTCATTGGTTTCCTTTCTCTCTATTGTTTCAATATCACTTTTGAAGCCAAGGCTTGCAAGACTCAGACTGCATACACTTCTGCGGAACCAAGCATTCCTAGATACATTTGAAAACTTATGGAAGGATAGAGACTCTCCAATAAATAGCAACCTCGACGAGATTAATGCTGGCATCTTTAGGAGGTTCCGAGTCCCAACCAGTAATTACCGATTACATAACCATATGATGGAACGTAGAAACTTTATACTGACGCTGCACATTCAGATTTGAGAAGAAAGAAGAATAACATTATATGGGTGGAACCGTGGAAACCAATGGGTATTTCTATCTTCTACATATACAAGAAACCAAGTATGAAGAATGCAAAATCCCATCAACTAGTGAAATCTTATTCAATTTCATCCAAGAAAGTTGGTTGAGGCATTTTGTCAAACACCATTAGACATATGTGCAGCAAGCATTATGTTTTTCTTGTTTTGCGACAATTTTTCAATGGTATCAATCAAAACCTTTAGTGAGTAATCTATATATGAATCGCTAGGTTGCCAATTGCTCTCATAAACCAAACAGTGTTAGTGAGTAAAGGTTAAAGCTTCATAGAAGAAATCAAAACGAAAACGCAGAGCAGCAGTAGGAACACACAGAGAGAGAGAAGTATAAAGAGAAAGAGAAGGAGAGTACCTTGAGACTGAGAGTTAAGGAAAACAAGGCTTCGAGTCTGAGTAGGAGAGGAAGAGAATTGAGGTTTCAACGTTCAATTACTAGTTTATTATCTGATGAGAACGCTAAATGAGGGTTTTTGCCGCCTCTGAATTATATCCACCCTCCATGTTTTTGCAATTTGATCCCCATCGCTTTCCTTTTTACATCAAATGCCCTACCACTTTTGCTTTCTACATTTTACTGCTACATTTAGTTGTTTTTTTTTTTAATTCTTTTTTTCTATAGAGAGGGACGGACTTGAATTTGAGACCTCATTCACTATTATAGAGAAAAATATATATCATCTCAAAACAAGTAAGCACAACATTCTAAATGGGGAGGTGAGTGTAAAAAATCCATACCCTCATTGCCCTAATCCCTAAAACAAAAGGCATTGGTGTTAATAAGTTTTTGTAATGTCATCTACAAACTTATTGCCAAGTTTTCTTGTGAATCCGTTAAAAGCGGTGTTAATTACTTTGGTCATCTCCATTATTTTTTCAAAGTGTCTTTAATTGTTTCCAAGAGAATGAGAGATTGATCACGGACAACATCATAGTGGTGTACGTTTGAATCTCTCCATGCAATCAAAATTAAAGAAGAGGGAAGCAATGGAGAAAGATGATCGATGACTGTTAATTAGCCTTTACATGGCTAAAGCTTATGATATAGTAGAATGTGTTTTGTTGGAGTCCATGATGTGAGAAATTGGGTTTCAATAGGAGATGAATTTCCTTATTGTTGGATTGAATTTTAACTGTCTCCTACTCATGCATTCATGTAATGGCGAACCCAAGAGTTTCATTAGGCACGTTAGAGGCTTAAGGTGATCCTCTATGATCACGTTATCTTTTTATTTTTTGTGTGGAAGCTAGGCATGGGGTTAGGATGGCCAATGGAGGAGTGCAAGTGCCTAGCTTAAAGATGTTTTGTGTTATCTAGCTAGCTATGAAGCAGCTTTTGGTCAAAGAGTTGATTATGGGGAAAGTCATAATAAAAGCCTAGCAATGAGGAGAAGAGTTTATCGAGTGGTGAGATATGAGAATGGAAGTGGTTATGAATGTATCGGTAATTAATTATGTATCTCTTGTAACTTTTTTGTGCTTGCATAAATACTAGATTTTTAAGATTCAACATGTTTAATTTAATCTTTTAAATTAAATATAACATGACATACTGTAAAAAAAATTGGTCATGCCTGAATACATTTCATCGAAATCAAGTACATAAAACTGGGAAAAAGTACGTGGTTCTTATATAGAACTTGTTTGAGTAAAAAAATTATATATATATAGTTATATACATATATATATATTGGGTAAGTTTTGTCTCATATACTTTCTCACGCAAATCCTAACCCTAACCTTATAAATAAGTATTTTAATGATAAAATTGCGTACAATCCTTGTACTCGATGGAATAGACCGATCGAGGAACTCCTAATCCTTCTTGGACGGCTGGACGCGGCTTCTTTCCTAAAAAAAAATTCCTGATCATAGTTCTTCCTAATCCTATTCAAAGAAGGATGATCGAGATTCAAGTTAATTCATATATAAACCATCGATCGGGATCATCAAGGTGATTAATTTCATTCTGAAATAAGTGTAACCTAGCTTGATTTCTACAGAGAAAACAGAGAAAACAATGATGATGGAGACGAAGCAAAAGGAAAATAATTGTAATATTGGCAAGGAGTGTAGCTGATTGGCAGACACCACCGCCAGATATCCTGGAGAAGATTCTACAGCTTGTCTACTTAGGTGATCAAATAAGGTTAGGCCTCGTCTGCAAGTTTTGGAGGTCAATTGTTTTGCGAAGAGACATGCGTAGTTCTCCGCATGAAATCCCATGGTTAATGCTCCCTCAATCCCCAAATTGTAAGAACAAGTTGAGCTTTCTCACCTTCCCTGAAGGCAAACTCTCTAAGGGCAAAGTTGTCAAGTTAAATCTACCAAAGCCAGTTCAAGGAGGGTGGATTTACGGGTCTTCTAAAGGTTGGTTGATCATCATCAAGGAAAAAGGACTAAAGTCTAAGATGTATCTAGTAAACCCAATTTCAGGAGCCCTACACCAACTTCCGCCCTTGAAAACAATTCCATCTTTCAAAGAGTTTTTAAAAACTAGGAAATGGAAACTTTTGGGTGCCAATGGATTCTTCAAGGACATTGCATTATCTACCTCGGATGGTACTAATTCTTCAAGCAATTGTACAGTAGCTGCAGTTTTCGAGGATCGGAAGGTTTTGGGTTTGTGCAGACCAGGAGACAAAAAATGGAGTGTCTTCCAGGTATTAGATATTAATCAAGACCACTTACTAGATGATATATTGTTTTCTTCTAGCACTTTATATGCTTTGATTAACGGAAGACAAAATGGCGGCGACGCACCTACTTGCACTTTAAACTTTGCATATCATAATGACGTACACTTGAAATTGAAGTTGGTCTATGACAAGAATGAAATTCTTAAAACAAACGTTGAAAACCAAAGTGACTGTAAGATTATTTCCGATGCCTCATACAGCTCAATGTTGTTAGAATCAACCAGCAAGGAAGTTCTGGTAATCCATCAAATGGTTGATTTTGTTTTGAAGACAAAAAATGATGGTAATGAACAGAATAATGAGAGAGATGACGGCGTCGACCTCAATATTGAGAATGATGAGGAAGACATTGATGATGATGAAGGCAATAAGGACAATGATAGTGAGGATGATCATGGAGGTGATGGTGAGGAGGAACTCAATAATGACAATGATAGCGGTGGCAGTGAGGATGATGGGGGAGGTGATGGTGATGGTGAGGAAGAAGGCAATTACCAAGTTAATTACGGTGACGACGAAGAAGATCCATATAGGAATACTGATAATGTACGTCTGATCAGGACAAACAGTTTTAGAACATACAAGATAGATCCAGACAACAACTTTGATATGACCCAATGCTTGGGTGACCAAATATTGTTTTTTGGAGATGATGGTTACTTCGCCCTTCCTGCCAGTAACATCAAAGAATTAGAAAAGAATTGTATCTATTTTGCAACAAGTATGTAATGGGGTCCGGACTTGGAAAGGCTTCCAAAAAGGTTTACATGTGATGAGTTCGGGATATTTTATTTAGATGGTCAAAGAATTGAGCGTCCATTCCAAGGTATCGAAATGTCAGTGCGGTATCAAGGAAGTTGGTTCACTCCAAGTTTATAGGGCAGCTAGATAAATATATTAGCCCAGTATGATAATTCAATTGTTATTGTTTTAAGTTACTGCATGCCTGGTTGTGAATTTACCATGTAGTCGATGGTTAATTAGTGCATGTTCCTTATCCTTTTATTTTGCATTACTTTTTGATCGAGTTGCTGGATTAACATCTGCATGACTTTGCCTATTTAATTCTCACTCTTGGAAAACCTGCTCTTGGTACACCATATATACAAAGATCATATATATCTGCAATATTTTATCCACGTATAACTTTGTATAAGGGTTTATATATAAGGGTTTGTATCCACGGATCTCCACCCATATCGAAGTGAGGGTATTGAAAACTTTTCTGTTTTGATCGATATTCTTAGCTCCAAGCTGATCGGGAGAATGACAAATGGCTTCACCTTGATCCTCGTGATTCCTCGATCTAAATTTGAAAGGTTTATCTGAGAATTAATAGTCAACTGGCATGACGATGCATATACTGTATTAGAAATGAAGGTCGACGTTGATTAAGATAAACTAATTAGATGATTAATTAGAAAATGATGTTGACAAGGCCCAAAATTTGCATCTAGATGCTTCTAGAGGACCAAATTTCTTGTTTCTTGCATTGATATTATTATATAGTATTTATCTACACATTTTTCAGCAAATGATTCTATACGCAAGTATGCATACCACATCATAGTTTTTGTTTTTTTGAATTTTTTATACCTGTGGTTTCTCTCTCGCACTACAGGAAATACATGTACTCCGAAAAAATGTAATATATAATTTCAACTTTTTTTATAAAAATGTCTCAATCTCGTAGACTTTGTGATAGCTTTAGGTTCACTCGATCGAACTTTATTAATGAATAAATGGCATCTATATATAGAGGAATACAAGATACAATTCATATTGATTTAGATATCTAATCCAATATTCTAAGTATGATAAGTATATATAAATATTTTATATTAAATCGACACATAATGTTATCCTACAACAATTTCAACTTTTTTATAAAAATGTCTCAATCTCGTAGACTTTGTGATAGCTTTAGGTTCACCTGATCATTCACCCCGGTCCTCGTGTAAGTAACATATATTTATATTCAAGGGATTTTCATAATCTAAATCATCCATATGTTAAAACACAATCAATTAATTTGAAGATCATTTAACCATATTCAATTATATCAAAAAAAAATAGACGGTTTATCTTAATTATTTTAGGACTGTCTATTTGTTTGATATAATTAGATGGTTAAATGATTTTCAAAATAATTAATTTTTTTTCCAACGAATACCACTAAAGGGCCGAGAAATTTACCAAATGATCGATTTGGATTATGAAAATGTAAAGTAAAAATACCCATGAATTTTTCTTGTGATATTTTAGTCCCGTTGACATTTTTCTTATTTTCCCGGCCAATTCTTTTGTTAATTCCTAATTTTGTGGAAAATGGCTCCACAAACATCGCCTTCCCCATCTTTCACGTTAATGCTAACCTCATTCATATAATTGATATAATTCGGATCATTCCATTTGATAACAACTTTGTATATTAATTTATCATGTAACTATATAATTTATTCTCCCAAAACAAAATTGTAACTATATGATTCCTTCTCACCACTTTGTATTTTTCCTTTTGTCTTCATTTGGGCATTGTATATTTCCTCCGCACTTGCCAATTTTGTCCATTTTCGTTTCAGTCTTTTTTAAGATAAAAGATATTTAGAGACGAAGGATCCCTCTATCAATCCCGCCATCCGGAGATATTTTCTCACAGCTAGATTAAAAGGTTGAATTCCCTCGTTTTTGTATTTCTCATTATAATCTCAAAATAAATATCAAAAATATATTTTCATCATGTATAAAAGCTATTGGATACAAAGATGATCAGTAATATAGTGCCTAGCATTCAACTCAAAACATAACGATCAATGTAGATCCTTTCTCTAGGGCTCCTGTTAGGGTTTTATAAGCATCCTTTTATGGTTGGGCGGCTTAACATTTCCGACGGTTTCAATTATCATGCAGTTCAATTGTTACTGATAAAGGGTTTTATAAGCATCTTTTTATGGTTGGGCGGCTTAACATTTCCGACGGTTTCAATTATCATGCAGTTCAATTTTTGATAAAGTATCATTTACAACCAAAATCAATTAAGAATGTTTAAAGAAGCTCAAACTTTATAAACTCTATTGCAATGTCACATTTTTTCTATGTGGGACAACATTGCACCTTATTCTCACACGTCCCTTTACATGTAACAAATTTTCAAGTTATATAGGTAAGCAACCAATATTGGGTGACGTGGAACATGTTTGACCTTTGAGTTTTCACACGTGAGCGAACTTGGTTCTGATATTAGGATAAAGTAATCTAAGCATCACAATCAAAATTAATTAACAATAGTTAAAAAGACCCAATTAAACCCTTATAAATTTTATTGCAATTAATGTCACAATTTTTCAATGTGGGACAACACTTCACATTTTCATAGTCACTAATGCTTTAGGAGGCTAGACCAACGATCGAATTGAACCTTCAATCTAGGTCGGTGGTCAATGTCTCACAGCCAATGTTCTAAAAATCGCTAGGCGGTAGTCGGACGGTAGGGAGGGGCATAGTGTCTAGACAGTTTTTTAAATTTTATTTTAATTTTATCATACAACATATAAATAACTAAATAATTGGCTACTTGAAAAAAAAATGTACTTGTATTGAGAAATATAAACATGAAAAATGGAACGATCTAAAAATTATTATAATTGATTGAAAATATAGGGAAAAAATTCAATTTTTACAAACCGTATAGGCGGGAATTTTTAGAACACTGCTAACAACATATATATGTAGCCTAGTTGAATTCCCAAAATCAAGGAAAAGGAAAAAAAATCATGAAAGTAATAGTAAAAGAGGCTACAAATTATGGAAGAGAGCTACTATTGTAATTTCAGAACTACAACTGGAATTGTGTTTCATGTTCTCAAAAATAAAAGAAACTTCTGTTTCATATTGTCAATGTGCCAACTTTTTTTATCTAAAAATACCAAAATACAATTTTTAATTTAGATAGTAGCATGATCTTGATGTTTTTAATAGAAAAAAATATTGTATGCAAGATCAAAGACAATCAGGTACAATCATTTAGTAACCACCACTGGTAGTCAAATTGGTAAAGGTCTCTAGGTGTGGAATCCCCCACCCCCTCCCCCGTTCGAATCTTGCCAACTGGGCGTATTGGAGTTAAATCTTAATCCATTTCGTGGTTGGCCAAGGGGAGGAAGGCTTATGACAGTGACCCCAAGTGGATTAATTAATCATTGGACGTATGAAGCTTTTGAGATACCATGATCTCGATAAAAACAAAAAAGTACAATCATTTAGGTAGAACATCCTGAATAATCATGCATTTTTATAAGTTAAAACCGACTACATCTAGTATTAATAAAATAACAAGCTAATCGGTAAACAACAAAATTAGCCTACCTACCAATTGTGTGGATTGAATTATATATGTTCACCCATCATAAATCAATATATACCCCCTAACCCAAGCAACATCAAATCCTTGATGCATGGTGTACGTGCTGCTGTACACATTATTATTTATTGAAGTTGACGATTGTTTGTTTAAAGCTTTCACTAATAAAAGAGGGATGTTACATTTTTTTTTTAACACACACCCATCCCTGTATCCTAGGAAAATTAAACTCAAGATCTCTCATAGGATAACTTAATTTGGTGATGAATGTAGTGAGCCCCAACAAAATAAGCACCCAAAAACAATACTACACTAAAGACAATGAACGCTCAAAATCATATTAAGAAACAAGAGTGCACGTGTAGAAATTTTTTAAGGCAATTATCACAAATGATATCCAGAAAACTCTAACGAGTGATACCTTCAATTGGTAGATTGGAGGTGAGCCTTCGAATTGAAAAATAGTGGGCTGGAGGCTAACCTTAGTCGTTGCCGCCACGTAGAGATCGAAAGCAACATTTTATTTATTCTTTGTCTGTTATAAGTTTAATTAATTTAATTCCAACGTTTCTTTAAGTTAATGAGAGCCATTAATTGGTATACAGGAAGACACATGGAAATGTGTTGATTAAAACTCGAACTTTTTTTATGTCTTGAAAAAACTTGCAATTAATAGTGTTTATAGCTAAGATTAGAATGGACCATGAACAACGAAGGTGAAAATTATTTAGTGCTCCGGAGTTTAATATTGAAACTCTAGAGCCGAAGCAGATAGATTAGCCCATTATTTGTGGTGTATCTCACATAATGAGTAATTCTACGGCTCTCCGCTTCATCGGAGTTAAAACTTGTCTAATCAGTATGAGCTTTAACTTCAATTATTTTTCCTGTGATGAAAGGAAGATCCTCTACTCAATAATCCGATATTGCTTTGAGCCTTTGATATTGGGTAATGATTTGAGTGTCGTGAAACTCTGAGAAATCATTGCTTTTCTCTCCACCTATCCGGCTATCCCTACTTTAAAATTTAATTAGAAGCCAAATGTACGTACCAAGAAAAGTATTTAATTTCTTATTATATAAATACTGTTTTAGTTTGCTTTAATAGATGCTTTTAGTTTGCAATAGACAGATTACATATATAGTTTTTGACTATGACTATTTGAGTGATTTGGGAAAGTATGTAACTCATGATTATGATTAATTTACACTGTTGATATTGGCGTTGTGGGCTTGTGGCCCTAAAGCATCATTTCTGGCTTATACCATTTTTCAGAAAGTTTATACCTTTGGAGTCTTGAATAATCAAATTGCTAAATTAACAGTGTTTCTCTGGCCCCTTTTAAGGCAATAAGAATAAGCATTAGCGTATACATGGATTTTTCTTTATGAAAATAAAATTCGAACATCTAAAATACATTTTAGTCTCTATGGTTGCTGCATTGTTTGAGGGAATTATAAACTTTATTAATAATAAAGGATTACAACCTAAAAACACAAAACAACTCTACAGATAACCTAACCATACACCCGCACACCCAAACAACCAAAATTCAAATATTCAAACCAATAAACAATTACACCCATAAAAAAACAATCTAACATATGACATCTTATTCTTAAAAATTAATTATTTTTAATCAAATAAAAAAAATAAACACTATAAAATAAAATAAAAAAAAAAAATTTTAAAATAAAAAATAATTTAAATAAACAATTATTAATTTTATTAAAATTCACTACCAATCTAATATTTCATCAAATAAAATCAAAATTTATAAACAAACCACCTAATAAATTTTACATCTCAAACAAAACAAACAACTAATATTCCAAATTCTAATAACACACAAACTAATCAACAAACAACTCACACATCATAAATAACACACATACATATCAACAAATCAAAACTTTTAAAAAGTTTCTAAAACATTCAACACTTTTAAGATACAATAACATACCATATCAACTCAACAAATATATAAATCAACAATCCATTCATCTACACACCACCCCCAACAAAACCACAATACACTCAAACACAAATACAAACTAACAACTAAAAAAAAAAAAATAAACAAAAAATCAAAGATCCTCCCTTAACCCCCTTCCCACCCAACCCCACAAATAAAAATTTAAATGAATATTAAAATTATAATAAAAAAAAATGGAAAAGGAGGAGAATAATACAAAACCACCACCATCCCCAAAAAAATAAAATCAAAATAAAAAAAAGGAAATAGAGAATTTTATTTGTGCTCATGAAATAAGGTAAGAATATATATTGATAAAAAAAAAATAAAAATACAACTCACTAAAATAAATCATAGAAATAACAAAAATATAATACAAATAAAAAAAAAAAAATAAATTCCTAAAACCACCACCAATACCCAACCAATCAAAATATAATAAATTAGAGCTTGGGGAGGGCAGGGGCGGACGGGATTTCGAAAGGTTTCTTCTCTCACTCCGGACTCCTCCCTCTAGGCCAACTTGAAATCTTGGCCAATTTCCGAAACCCCTCCTTCCAACTTCCCCCAAGAAGAAAGGTTAAACAGCTTCAAACACACCAAAAGCCCCGCCCCCCCGGCCAGCCGCCCGCCCCCCCGCCCACCGCGGAGACAAACCCGAAACCGGCCCCGGGGGGCTTGACCCTTAATAGATTTAATTGTCTTTTTTAGTCATTTTATTAAACACGTGACAACCATCTCTAAAAGACAAGTTATTAAATGGGTAAATTTTAAGATTTTATAAGGAAACAAGAAAAAAACTTTGTGAGTCAACAAAACCCTCTTTCACCCGGATTACGTTGGTCTAGTGGTATTTTTATCAACATGAGTGTATGAGGTCTCAAGTTCAAATTTTTTTCTCAAAGATAATAAAAAAAAAAAACTAAACCGCCCCCTCTTTCGATCCCTTTATTGAATCACGAAATGTGAAAATCGTTTAGAGTTTTAATTAATGAAATATTTATGTACTCGTACTGTCGTACACACCCTCTACAACACACTAGTGTAGGGTTATACTTTTGGTAACAAAAATACTAATTCGCAAAAGCGCTTCTTATGAAGACACTAGTTAAATTGGTATTTTAAATTTATTCTGCACATTTGAGAGAATAAGTTCGAATTAAAAATGAGAAACTCGATCTCATTAGATAACCTATATTTGATTATTAGGTTCCAAAAATACGTGAATCTCTAACTTGACTTGCCCCTATACAGCTAATTTAGTTAAGCGAAGAACCCTCCTCGAAAGGGAGTTGAGAAATATGATCATTAAGTACCAATTAAGCTGGTTGTTAACAAATTAAAATCCAGAAACGTGTAAAGCCTCCAATGGTTGCTATAATCAGACAATATAATTAGGCAGATAGGCTTTTGATATTTACCTGCTTTAATTAATTTCTTTTATAAAGGCTAGACAATAAAAAAGTAGAATTAATCAGAGCAATAATTAACTTCACTTCAGGATTTATAGACGTTGCAAGATATCATATAATAACCTCACAACTCAAAAGTCAAGAAATATGAAAGAAAGGGAATCAGGAATGGGGACGTGCAAGTCTTTTTACTTTTTAGTCCAACCAAATATATTTTTTGAAAACAAAAGCTTAAATAATAACGTTATAGTCACCAAATTATTTACCAAATAATGTAGGAATTAATTTGGAATGCATAGATCATATATTATGTGGTTGCAATTACACAAATTCAAAATGAAATCAGTGTTACTATTCATCTAATTTGGTCGGCATTTAAGTATAAAGTTATGAAGGCGGATCATACGCAGTTGGGTGCAATGAAGATGGTACTTCGGAGGTAGGGCACGTTGTTGAGGACATTTGTGTTATACTTTTTGAGTTTAATTTTTCCCAAGTTGGCTATGGATTTCGTGAAACAAATGGAGTAGCACATAAATTGGTCACCCTTATAGTGGCCTTACTATGTCTTCTAATGAAGAATTAATTATCATAAATGAGAGTCATGAGACTAGTACGTGTTATTAAGGATTCATGTAATATTTCTCGGGGTCTAGGCACTACGTCTCCCCCCTCTCCCTCTCCCTCCCGATGTATTCTTCAATATAAATAGTATGAGCATGAGGTTGAGCCTCTCAACTTGACTAGAGTCCAAATCCCACTAAAAAAACAATTACCTGCATATCAAAAAGGATCTTAAAGAAATGCGCAACACAATTCAATAGATGGGCTAAACTTGCCCATCCACTTGAATCCGCAAATAATTTTGAATCGAACTTAAATGCAACATCTTGTTAGTAATGAATTAAGTTTCTCATAAATGTCGGTTCTTGTTTAAAAATTCAAAAAATTCAAAAATTTTTATTTTTATTTTTGGTAACTAAACAAATTTGAATTTGGACAAACGTAAGTGTCACTCTATTTTCAATATATATGGACCCCAGAAAAAAAATCCTATTTTCAATAAATTTTCAGCTGAGATGCCAGTGATATTAAAGCCTTAAAGCAGCTAAAGCTCCCTCGGAAAAGACAAAAACACAGAGAAAATATAGAAGAGGGATGGGGCCATTTCCATCTAAATAGAGAGAGAGCTCCCCTCCATCATCATCTAGAACCCCTTGACTTTATATTCTTTTTACCAGAGATCCCATTAAAAACTTAGTTGCCAAGAAAATGACAAAAGGGACCAGCGCCAGAAATAAAGAAAGAAGAAAACAGGGTCGGTGTGATGGTGATGAATTAATGGATGATTAGTTGATTACCCCCTAGCATCCACCCACCTGGCCACTTCTGCTTCAAACACACTGCAACAACAACAACAACAACATCAAACACTTTTCTCTCTTTCCCTTCCATTTTCATTTTCCTTCTGAAACAAACATGCTTGATCCTCACACAAACCCACAACACGGCCACCCTTTTCTATTTAACAGCGGCCCAGAAAAGAGGAGCGACACTTACGATACTTGGCAACCCATAAACTACTCCTCCCGGGCGGAAAAAACAGCTCAAAACTACAAGAGCTGGAAGAGCATGGGAGCTGTTCGATTAAATGCCGCTGAGGAATCCCCCTCCGGCGTTTGCTCGCCGCCTCTGTGGAAAACGACCGCCACGAGCCCCCCGAGAAGCCCGAATCGGAGTTTAAACAATTACCGGAGTCTCTCCCCTGCTTCCCGGACGCAGGCTATTGCCAGAGGGCAGAGGGAGATGATGGAGATGGTGCGCAACATGCCCGAATCGTGCTACGAGCTTTCGCTGAAGGATCTTGTGGAGAGGCGAACGATGGTTGATGTTGAGGTTGATGATGAAGATGCAAGCACTGAAATTTTGGTGAAAAGGGAAGATGGGAAGTTGAAGAAGAAGATTGATAGGAAGAAGCCAATGGTGACGAGGAGTGGGAGTATAGATAGTGGGGGGTTTCTGTTGAAGATGGTGTTTCCGATTTCTCTGGGGTCGAATAAGAAGAATAAGATAACGATGATCAACAAGAACAAGAAGAACAAGAGTGATTGTGTGGTCGAAGATAGGGTCTCGCCCAAGCCTTGTGTAGATAAGGATTGGTGGAAGAAGAAAGTTTCTGCTTCAGGAGAATCAGTCGGAAGTGAAAGCGGTGTTTCGAGTATTATTAGTGGAAGCATCAAAAGTAGTAGTGGTAGCAGCACTAGCAGTTGTAGCAGCAGAAGCAGCAGCAGCAGGTATTTGCGATTTTCAATTGATTTCAAATTTTAGTTTTGTAATAGTATTCTGCCATTTTGATGTTCATCATGTTCTGTTTTGCTTGCGGATTTCAAAGACAGGGATTAGAAACCATGTTTTTCCGATCGGGGTCGAACGGAAAACACTTTTTGTTCATTATTCATAGATCATTGATTTTCTGTTCAATTCATAATTACATGATTGTATTGCAATTTGAGAGCACTCATTCTTGCATAACAGGGGAGTTTTTGGTAATATGGGTTTCATTCTAAATAGTAACCAAATACCAAATTCTATTGAATAAGAAACAGTCCTCAACATTGTGGAAGTTGCAATTGAAGTTCTAGATGCACAAGGTAATGTTATTGGTGTGGAGGTCGTTAGGTCAAAGTCTGTGAAATAAACAGAGAAACGTGTAAAAGTGGTCAAAAAGTTGCATGTAATTCATGCTTTAGAGCTGATTTTTGCAAGTGTGGTGAGAATCATGACTAAGAAAAAGCAGCTCGAGTCTGATGGGGGGCAGTTACAGAACTTGGCACCATTAGGTAATTGTTGGGAAGTCTACAAACACATTTAGTCTTAAGAGTTTAAGACCATAAGGCCTGGTATTTAACTTTTATGGCTATTATTGAAAATTCTCTCTTATATGACAATGATCCCACTCATTCTTTTGTCAAACTGTCTGTCTGGATCATTGATCAAGTAGAATTGTGTTTGAAGGTATAGTACGGATTCACAATCTGACAATGTGACATGCGTTATCTGGGCACGTATAATTGAATCAGGGATTATTATGTACCTTACTTTGTTTATTACAATTCAGAATGATTCATGTCAGGAAGTTTTTGCTGAATTTAGTTAATAAAATGCTATCCTTTGTGTCCTTAGTCTATTGATTAGTTTTAAACAATTAGTTTATGGTTTCAACATTGCAGGCGCAAGACTGGTGGCTGCTGGTCGTTCATCTTGCTCAAGAAGAAGAGGCAGAATTGAACGAGTTTCCTTGTAGCTAAGAGCTGGAGGAGAATATTAATTAAATGTCTGTAATTATCTCTCAAAAATAAAATAAAATTCTTAGGTATAATATACATAGTAGAATATTGCAGTACAGATTTCCAGCGTCACATGTGTATATTCTTGCAGTTTTAGAAAGAGTTGGTATATCTTATAGTTTGAGCAGCAGTTCGAGAGGGGTTGACTTATTCGGGAATATCCAGATCTATGCATATTTTCAACTCTCTGCCTTCATGTCTACGTGAGCTTAGGTATCCACTTCAAGCCTTTACTCGTTTGATTCGACATTTGTTTTCTGAGAGCTAGATGCTGTTCTCCCTTTTACTGGATGCTTCAATTGTCTGTAATGAATTCTAATAGTTTACGAACTGAGAAAATTGACTTCAATGAAAATTAGTACACAATGAAACGTGCATTACAGTAAGATTTTGATGAGACTAGAAGTAGTTCTTGAATGGTAGTTCCTCTGTTGTTTTAAGAATTTTTTGGGTCTAGCTTAAAAGATATTGTAAGTTTCTCTTAAACCTCTGCAGAACTTCTACTATTATTGGCTTTATTTTCATTAAAACAGAAAGAAATTTCAGTGTGATCCGAATTAAACGGAAGAACAAGGAATGGTCTGACAGTGAGAAGTTCCTGAAGTTGTTTAACAGGAAATGGTAGATCAACTCTATATAATTGTAGACTAATTTGAGATCAAGTTAAGTTAGTTAATTCGCGAATAGTATTTGTATGTACGTATTTTTTTTAAATATTTTGTATTTGTAAATATATGTATTTTAAATCAAAAAAATATTATATAAATATATATATTAAATACGTTTTATTATGTATTTTTATGTTTTTTACTCATATAAAAATGAATATAAATTGATATTTAAATATTTTAAAAAATAATTAAATAATACTATTCCAAACTTTTCAATATATTATTAAATAAAATCGTCCGAATAATTACATATTTGTTTTTTTTCGTTTAATACTCCTTGTATTTTACTAAAATACATAGAATTAATTTTGTTTATTAATCTGGTCTACTCGATGTTTGAATGTTTGATCATATTAATGTGGTTCTTTTTCTTGGGAAATGGGCAAATGGCAGACATCACAACGTCAATTCGTCAAATAAAAAATAATAAAACATGAAGGGCCGAATCATACACAATCTATGTACGTGGCTGTTGCTTAACTAGTTTCTACTTTCTAGAAGTTGAAGTCTTATCAGGAGATTATGGCCACAAAGTTATGATCAAATTATTGCAAGAACACATGAATTATCATACTAGAATTTTCCATGAATTATGGCCACACAAAAAGTATAATACAAGTTGAAAGTCTGCCTGCAACTACACGTCTATATGCAGAACAAATGACCAACTCACAATTATGTTTTTTGGAGAGAGATTTTGTCTCAACTCTTCGCCATAGAACTTTGTTAAATTTGATACATGGTATGACATCAAAAACATGTACTTGGTTATCACAATACCGAACCGGTTGATGGCTTTTTTATCGGAGTCTCGCACCACTCTTGCTCGCACCATTCTTGCTCTATACATTATGGTGTTTAGATGCGGTTATGGTCATTATTCTTTTTTAGTCCGAAATTGTCACGATAATATCACGAATTTCGAATTGAAAAGTCGACAAGAAAATCAACAAGTACATCTTTCGAAATTATGTCCTCGTTGAAAACAAGGACAATGCGTTAAGCAGAAAGCCCCAAGCTAGAACCCTTTACTTAAGCAGAAAATGAACACTTCACGATACCATGAAAGAATATGGTCAAGTAAATAAGAATGTTCAAAGTGCTTAAGAATAACATGGTCGGTCTTGCACTTTTGCTCGCATCGTTTATCACCATTCTTGCAATATATATCGTGGTGTTTAGATGTGGTTACGGGGGTTCTTCTTTTTGGGAGCATATATAAGTTCTCTGGATTTTGGTTTTCCACAACAGTAGTACACTCACGCAGTGCTGCTTCACTCCTCCACTCAACACAACTCATCACCTCTCTTGTTTCTTTCTTTGTCTATGTGATCTCTTTTCTCATGTCTTCTTCTAAGTGCTAACCACAATGGTAAGCCGCTGGAAGAGTTGAATGTGTCTCTTCCTCCCGGCAGGAAGAGACAAAAATGAACAATATAAGACAACTCTTCCCTTGTACCACCTACAGGGGATCTCCTCCTTGCTATGCAGCTGCCAATAGTTGGGCAGATCCATGTTTGTCATACGCAATTAAAATCAGGTGTGACACGTACATGTGACTTCGAACAGAGAGTTCCACTTAATTTCCCTCCGCCGTTGCCCTGAACTCTGCAAGCAACCGCTTATGTCTCCGGAAGTTGTGCCAGTGCATCAATACGATGCGCGGGTCGGCTCTGGTGCATGCAAGATGGAAGCCACTCAAGCCACCATTGTCATTTTATGGGTGGGTCGGTGACGAACCACTCCGAGAGGACAATGTGCCGGGGGGTACATGGAGATCTAGCTCCTACGACCATTCCATGAGGTCCATGAGGACAGCTTTCGAAATTATATATATCCTCGTTGAAAAACAAGTACAACGCCTTAAGCAGAAAGCCCAAGGCTAGAACCCATTTCTTCTGCAGAGAAGGTAAACATTCTTAACAATTCATGATACCCTGCAAAAATATGGTCAAGTAAATAGGACTACTACTCACAATTGCTTAAGAATAACTGATCACCATGGTTCATGGGAATCCATACTCGTGCTAAAATTCCCCCACCAGGAGATTCCTTAAACAAAGACAACACCTTAAGCATCTTTTCATTAAGCGCCCATCCAGGTGGCCTAGAGATCATATATTCTGCCATATCCGTGACATAATTCTGTTGGAAAGAACTATTCTTTGGTTTAGCAGCTGCATCATGAGTAGTGGAAACCAGTTGATACCCTGAATTGGATGGTGTCCAATTGCTGAAAATTGTCACAACAATAGAATAAAAAAACCTGCCTCGTTAAAAGTTCCACCACCTTCAATTACATCCTCCTCATGACAATTAGTCTCTTCTTGCCAAAACTCTTGTTCTAGCAAATTTCATACAAGCTTTACATCAGCAGCAACTTGTTCTTCTTGCTGCACCATCCTTGCTAAACTCTCATCATTAGAGAGTATATTCTCCTTCGAAGGAGTCCTCTCATCATTAGGCTTAAGCATCTTTCGAGGGCCGAAAGGCCCTACCATTCTACTGTTTAGTCGTAGGCATCATTCTAGCTACCGTCCTCTTCTATGAAGTTCAAAGCACCCAAAGGCGCATAACTCCCCTATGGATACAAAGACACCCCTTAAAAGGCTGTAATCTGTTCCATTGCTGCTGGGCAGCCGCACCATCTATCATAAGTATCGAAATTCATAAGCTCAGCAATTAATGTTATTAAACATTTCCTCCAAAATCGAGTTCCTCGTTTCACCATCTAGTGGCACCAAACTTTTCACCCAAAGTCTAGAAGAGGACCCCTGATCCTTCCCCTTGTGATCTCTATATGAAAATTGGTATTCCATATTTAGATTTTGAATAGAAATGACTAGTGTTAGAGTTCCACCAAACAACAGCTGCTCAAAACAACTCTTTCACTTCTGATCTGAGTTCTTATACGAAAGGCTGGACAAAACTTACATGCACAGTACCCTTACAATCTTTTCTTTGTGGGCTATTTGGGTACAGGACTCTTCTCTTCTGAGCCTAATTTTCCTGAGTGCACTTTCAATTCATATTGATAAAATTAAATTAGTTTTTTTTTTGTTGATCAAAGGGGAAAACAGAGTTGCATTAACAATAGGCAACATGCCCAGCAGTACACCAATCACCCACACGGGGTACAAAAACTCCCACAAGGGGAACAGAGAATGAACAATACAAAGGGCCCAAACAAGGTAACCCAACAACAACCCTAAGAAAATACAGGCCTAGCCCGAATTGGTGTACACCAATCCCCATAGAAAGATAGCCGCCGTCGTCAGACAAATTCTCGCTTCCGACGAAAGATTTTCGAATGGATCCGCCACCGATCTCCTCTAAAAGCTCCTCACCAAACAACACCGAATCTTCAACCCGGCACCCGGGGTGGAACCACGACCGATCTCCCCACACCTTTGTCCCTCGAAAGGACAGGGTCGTTCTAGCATCCAAATGTCCGATTATATCCGGATTCGGATATAACGCTAGCAGGATTGAAGGGGGTTTGGGGCTGAAGGTAAACATCCAAGAGAGGAGGGTCGGCATGAGGGTAGAGGTGGGGTGAAATGAAGGGAAAAATAAAAAATGGGTACGAAAGAAGATGAAAATGGAGGAGAGAAAAGCTTGTTGACGGAGGGGAAAATCCATGGAAGGGCTAGGAGGAAACAAAAGCCGCAAAACACAAAAGCTGGGACAAGAAGCCCGGACAGGGGTGCCGCCCCCGACTCTCAAACCGAAGATCTAGAACCGACGAGGTCCAGATCTGGGCAAGAGAGAGGGGGGAGGAAACTCAGATCTACTTTCTCTCTCTAGCTTTTAGAGAGAAGGAAGAGACACGGGGAAAAACCAATCCTAATAAAATTAAATTAGTTAATTTTGTGAACTCCATATATAAAATTAAATTAGTTAATTTTGTGAACTCCATATATATTATCATGATGAACCAAGTAACTAGTGAATAGTGATTATGTATTACAGGGAACACTGACACAAAAACTATATATTGAGAGTATAGCCTTAATTAACATCACTAAAATACAGTGGCCTTAAATAAACATCATAATCTAAACCCTAGCTAGCTAGATGAGTGAGAAAGATATATATAGCTAGCACCCTAGCTTCCTACTCTTCATCACATCATTTTTCACTGGGATTCCTGATTGTACACTCATCGACCGTCTCATACTTTAAAGGCCTTGGTGAGTCAAGATTCAAAATGATTTCGTCCAAGGAAGAAGGCGTTGGTGATCTCCATCAGGGTTTAATTTGCCTAGCTAGCTCCTTAATTGGTTGGGCTTAAGATTTACCTCCTAAATATCTGAAGCACAGTGTTGGGTTTTTGGTCTGACAACCAGTGGTTAGTTCAGTAGTGGTGCATGTTCAACCCAATATTATAGGACTGCAATATTGGTAAGACACAAATGGAAGATCGTACTGATCGATATATCATAGAGAGAAGCATAGACGACCAATCGACAACGTATGGCTGGTAATAGAAGCTTCTCTTTTTTTTTTTGATCAAGAAATATAGAAGCTTCTCAGCGATGGCCATGTATCACAAACACAGAGTCGTCAGTGAGGTGTGAATGGGATCCGATTATTCAGATCCATTGCATGGCCGACAATGTGGACTTTGCTATTTCACTGTGCTGGAAATTCAATTATAAACAAAGACCTTTCTATATAGAATAATTTTTTTTTCCAAAAAAAAAAATTTTAATTTAATTAAAATTTTCCAGGGGTCTCCATGAAAGTAATTGAAATAATAATATAGCTCATCGATCGGAAGATGCATGATCAACACATGCAAATTAAACTGTTATTTTTTCTGCAAATCCAATAACCAGTACACACCTAGCGAAAATTCTACAATGCTCGGCATTGAAACTCCCTAGGTTTTAACCCTTAGATTTATAGACTTTTCTTCAAAGTCACCAACCCAACCCCCCACCCCCTGCATTTCAAGCCATTGGATCCGGGGGAGTTTTGGTGCTAGGGAGCACTGTAGAACCTTCCACACACCTAGGTGACCTAGCTACCATAAGTTTGTCCGGAAACAAAATGCACTAGATTCACTGAACTGACCGAAAAATCTTGTTATTCTAATGGGCAAGTTGAGATTAATTATATGGCCTATATATATTAATATATATATATATATATATATATATATCACTAGATTCACTGAAATGACAATACTTGTTATTCTAATGGGGCAAGTTGAGATTAATTATGCATGGCCGGTATATATAATTAATGTGAACAGAAAGTAAGTTTGAGGTTTTGTTTTTTATATAGGGAAAAAATTACTTTTAATTCCAGAAGTTTGACTCATTCGACAGAACTTTGAAATATATCATTTTCGTTCCTCAACTTTGAAAAAAACTATTACTTTCGTTCCTGACCAAGGTTTTCACCGAATAAACCTTCGATTCCGGCTAATTGGAACGACAACACATACTGAGCTTTGAAGCCCTCCTTGAGGCGAGTTCAACGCCACCAACCTCGCCTCAAACCACCGTTGGACGGAGGAGAATTTTACGATTAAAGGTTTGGCTACCACCGACTTTCGGGCTAAATTCGAGCCATTCTAGGCCGAATTGAGCTTAGCCCCAGTTATAAAAGTTACTCCTCTCATCCGTGCGAACATTTTGGTATAGGTTTTGCACAATTTTTTCCGATTATGGACGAAAGTGATAGTTGGTGTTGAAGTTTAGGGACAAAAGTGATATATTTCAAAGTTCAGGGACGAAAGTGTCGAACGAGTCAAAGTTGAGGGATTAAAAGTGTTTTTTTCCCTTATATATATATAAAGTGTTGAATCGCTAAACAAACCCCCAGCATCCCAGACCCTCCTTGGCTTCAAAAGTCGACGCATAACATCACCATGATGGGAAGCACGAGCTCGATCCCCAAAACCTCCAGCCCCGACCGAACACAAAGCCTTCACAAGACCCAATCCGACAATAGTCGGATGACGACGAGGAGAGATGACGAGAATCGGGCTCGAGATGCATAGCTCCTGGGGAGGAGCCAAGGAAGGCACTCTCTCAACCCTAGCAGAGCTAGGCGGCGGCTCATTTTTTAAAAAACCATGTCTGTTAGTCTGTCCTGGTCTTACTCTCATTTTCATAATATGAAAATTCCTCACTCGGTTCTAGTTATTCAAAAAAAATAATAATAATAAACAAATGAAGGTTATGAAGCTGAAAGAGTAGTAATTAGTAAACTATTAAAGGCCTATTTTTTAGGACATTACTCATATAAATAAATGAAATAGTCAAGAAGCTGCATAGATTCATCTTTTTACCATAAGGATCCTTTTTCGCTTTTTATCCAAAAAAAAAAAGGACTCTTAGGTATATTCTAGCTAAGTAAAGGTCTATTTTGTAAGCTGAACTTGGTGAGGTATATATATAACTTGTATGAAGTTACTGTGTAAGTAATCTTTTTTTTAAGGCCTTGAAGTTTGTTCTTTTTTTATCTTGTGATTTTTAATTTAACTAGTCAACAAATTTTGCTATGCACAAACCAACAATTTTGCTTACTAAACAGTACTAACCTCATCAATCATCAACATGACTCAGACATAATGCAAACATATTCCTTACAACAACTAAATAATTGATTATTTCCTAGTCCGGTAGTAAATCTATAATATAATGGACTACTATAATGAACCTTGTAGTCTTAAATTTAGGTATAACTATGTTCTGTACACAACTTAGGGCACCAATTTCCAGTTTGTTGTGGGACAAAAGAAACTCTAGGAAAGATACAGTGGATGACAGTTTAAAAATGTCAAGTTGATGTATCTGGGAACGAAATAGAGTATGAATGCATGTCCATCTAGTATTCTAGTCTACGGTTAAGAATAATTTATACCTCGCTACGTATAATATTTTTCTAGCAAGTTAGTGACCCCACATTACCCTTATAAATTGGAAGAACGTAGCCTCACCAAAGCATGCAAAACTCACCCACTTGATATTTCCTCTTCTTTAGGTCTTTATAATTAGTCTCTCTCTTTGTGCTCTCTGCTCTCTTTAGCTAAAAGACACAAATGGCTACAGAGACTATTAGTCCAGTGCTTATCAATCAAAGGCCTTTTGATTCCAAGAGTAGTATCATCAGCTCCCATCACTCAACCTTCTTCACCAAGAACCCTAATGACAGTACCATTGTGGCTGTTGATGATATTGAAATCCCCACAGTTGATTACACCGTGCTGTTCTCTGATGATCTTGATAAAAGATCCAAAGCCCTTGAACACATCGGCAAAGTCTGCGAGGACTTTGGCTTCTTCTATGTATGTTAATTAATTTGTTTGGTTTTCGTATTGCTAGCTAGATTCTTTACTAAGATCGATTTATATGCAAAGTATTATTTCTTTCCTTAAACTATGTATGGCTGTCAGTTTGAGAAATATTATTATCTTTCTAAGCTCGACAAGGTTTTTGATAATTTATTTCTCACGTCCTAAACTTCAATTTTCTCCTTTTGGATGTAACCATATGCACAAGTATTAATTGGATTCAATGTTTTCGATCAGCTGGTGAATCATGGCGTGTCGGATAGCATGTTCGAGGGTGTTTTCAAGGGAATATCCGAATTCTTCGATCCAACAGAGATAGAGGACCGAAAGCAGTACGAGAAAAAGAATCCAACAGATAGAATCCGATGGGGTCTTCGATCATCTCCTGGGGAGAATAGGGAATATCTCAAAGTGATTGCACATCCTCAGTACCATTGCCCTACTAAACCAGCTGGTTTCAGGTATAAACATATGCTTATTTCATTCAGAGTGTTGGAGGTTCATATAAAAATCTCGCTAACCGCTACAAATACAAATGGGCATATAAGAATGTTGTTTTTCATTAATTTGTTTCTTTCTCTACATGCAGTGAGGCTATGGAAGAGTATTTCAAAAGACTGCGAGTGATAGTGCACGGTTTGGGAAAGGCAGTTTCAAAAGCCATGGCATTTGAAGAATGCTACATAGAAAAAGCTTTTAAACTTGACTCGGGGTTTGATATGTCTGCCATGAACTTGTACCCACCGAATTTCAGATCAAAAGGTTCCATTGGTGTGCCTAATCATACTGATCCTGGCTTCTTTGTTTCACTCATTCAAGACGTGAATGGTGGCTTGCAAATACTATCCCATAATGGAGAGTGGATCAATGTAAACATGCCCCCTAATGCCATTTTCATAAACCTTGGGGATCATCTTGAGGTACATGAATTAATTGATTTATGCTAGCCCTGAATATTTAAATTCACATCAAATATGTGTAGGTACTAATTAGTTGTTAATTTATTGTTATAGATTTTAACAAATGGGAAGTACAAGAGCCATGTTCATCGCGTGGTTGTGGACAACAACATTGTGAAGAGGATCTCAGTAGCCACACTTCATGGACCTTCCTTGGACTCATTTGTGTGTCCGGCACCAGAGTTTGTTGATGACTATCACCCACCTGCATATCGTGGAATGACCTACAAGCAATCCTTAGAGGCTAATGGCGGTGATGAGATAGATGTTCAATCAAGTATTGAACAAATTCGAATTGAATAATATGTTGAAATCGTCGATTTCGATTTAGTTGTGTGCAATAATAATGGAATAGCCCTGGTTTGCAGTCCAATTGGGTGTTAATAAAGTCGAAGAACTAGTCCTTGGGTTAGCCGAAGTGATTAGTGAACGATGGAAAAATAGGTCAATATTAATTAAGATATATAAAATTCGATCATTTTAAAATGTAAGAAGAAATAAACTAGTGTTATAAATATTATTATCTGTGTGGTTGTCCACGTAAATACTCATTAGTTTTGTCCTTATGATGTAAACATTTCATCTATATAAAGAGGCTAATGAGAATCAATAAGACACGTACTTTTATTCCTCTCATATGTTTTGTCTCTCTATTCTCTCTAGTTTATAACACGTTATCAGCATGTTTCGCTCAAAAAAATTTCTTTTTCTTTGAACTCCATGATGATCTACGAGTCCTTTGATGCAACATCGTTGTTTTTTTACCATACTCATGATCTATGAGTTTCATATTTGTTTTAACAAATGCAATCTATCTATATCATTGTTTATATTCATGTAATTGCTATATTTGTTATAATTCATAAAGTGAGCCTTTTGTTTCACTTTAGCTATTCGAATCCACTTTTTCAAGTATATTGTTTGAACCTTCTGTTCAACATTCGATGTTTAGAACCTCTTATCAACATTCGATCTTTAAAATCTCATGTTCTAATTGTCAACACGAGCCATATGCTTCGTCTCTATCCATGAAATCCATCGTTCAAATTTATGAATATTTTGAACTTTATGTTCTAACATATTATGGATCATAATCTCTTTCATCTTAAAGGATCAACGAGTCATATGCGTTTCGATTATATGATTCTTAATCATAACATATTGATACTCAAATCTATCAATATTATATTTATTATGTCATCAATTTCACAATTATTGTTTGTGAAAGATCTAACTCACCACATGAGTTTTTGTAAATTATTTCAATTGAATTCTCTAATTCATTGTGCAATATTGCATATGGTGGTTACGTTTCAATTTGATTACTTACAATTTATTGCAATGTAACAAATTAAAATATTAAACTCACATTTATATCTATATTTATAAGTGGTGATGAGTTTACAATCAAACAAGATCGAAACCGCATGTTTCTTGATCCGATTATATGACACTACTAAAAAAAATTGCATTTGCGACGGCCGATTGCCGTCGCAAATACCTTTTTGCGACGGCAAATGAAGCATTTGCCACGGAAAAAGCAGCGTTGTAAATGGTGGCGTCACAAAATCCAATTGCGACGGTAAAATTCCGTGGCAAATACTATTTGCGACGGTATTATCTTTCCGTCGCAACATTTAGTTTTTGCGACGGCACATTTGCTACGCAAACTTCCGTAGTAAAGTAGACATTAGGTCAGTCCTTTGGGAGGTATTTGCAACGGCTAAGATGCCGTCGTAAGTTTTTTTTTTTTTTTTAAATATTTGCCGTATCAAAGCCACTTCTACAATGCATGAGAGGTATTTGCAACGGCTAATTGATTGTCCAACCCACTTCCACAATGATAATAAGCTATTAAACATATGCATCCATTAAATCAAAGAGGAAATCAGCATTAATCCGTGAAAAATATAGTTAAGACATGAGACATATCCATCTAGAGAAGAGGACATAAAACCTAAACTTCTCATAATAGCACAAAACAAAACAAAACTTGGAGAATGTAATCTCCTAAATACATGAACTTCATCTAGAAACAGCAGCTGTACCAAAACTTCATATCCCCTTTGTCCTTCATTTTTCTCCTACAAATAAAATGAAGGAACTATTAGCTACCAACATGAAAGAAAGAAAGAAAGAAAGAAAGAAAGAAAGAAAGAAAGAAAGAAGAAATTTCCAAAAGAACAATAGACTTTCAATGTGACAGTTTCAGTTTAAATAACAGACCAATGAAAAGAAATGAAATACCTCAATGGCCAAAAAGGAATTCATTCTCCTTATCCTCTCCTCATGTTCATTCCCTTCACACCTCTGCGATATCAAGCTGACCACAAATCATTACTTTAAAATCAACGATGGCAGCACTAACTTATTAAGTTATTAACCCATGATATTAAGTTATTAACCAATAAAATTAACTATCCATATACTCCACCTTATAAATATTTACTCCATCCATGAGGCACTCAACATCTTCGCCAAGAAACTATACTGGCCAGCAGCTTCATCAATCTGCAGTCAAAGAACCTAGGTGTTAATAAAATGAGTTTCAAATTTAATCGAAACATAAACACAACCAAATACTCACCATTTTCTGTGTTGGACGTCCAGCTCCATGCCCTGCCTTGCATTCAATGTGTCCAATAATTGTTCACAAACTGCTCAGTAAGAAGAAGGATTAAGAGGCAATATATCTAATGCAATCCATCTAAGGTAATATATCACTGTGGCCTACCACTAATTAGCGAATCCATCTAAGGTAATATATCACGGTGGCCTACCACTAATTAGCGAATCCATCTAAGGTAATATATCACGGTGGCCTACCACTAATTAGCGCTACCAGCAACAGCAACAGAAGTCAGAAAACAGAGCCTTGAAACATTCAACACAAGCCAGCATTCACTCCAATTGTTACCTCTGCAAAAAGAATTACCAAAAGTTCGAAATGATGGAAGCAAACTTTTGAAAACTCATATCATCGAATACAAGCTTAAGTGAGAAAGAGAAAGAACAGCTGGAACTTTGAATCCCATGTTCTTCTTCTTAACTTATGAACCCACAGGACAAGTACTCAACTACATTGAATCCAAATTTCATAATTTATAGGCTAGAGACCTATAAACTACCAGATTTTCTTATCATTCAGTGTCCCTCAGACATTCTCATCAATGAAAGCATCAAACTTAAAAAGTTTTCAGAGAGAACTCAGAAGAAAGCAATTACCTTGACATTTTCAGGGAACTCTGGAACCTTGTACGAGTCAGCCGATACCTCCGTCAACCACATACCCAGAAACAACGCCTGCAACCCCAACCACCATGAGCATCATTATTTTGATTCCAAAGAAATCAATGAAGAAGAAGAAGTATAAAGACAGTTAACGGAGAAGATCACTGAAATTGTGAAGAAATAATATTAATTTGGAATCGACTTGCATCCAATTGCTTCATGAATAGTGTTTAGGGTTCATTTAAATCTCAGCAACTCACTCAAATTAAATTACCTAAAAGAACAAATCAAACATTCAAATAGCCAGCAAGAAGTAATCAAATAAGGTCATGAATACCAAATTTCTCAAAAACATCATCCGTACCCAGATTATGATCGAAAATAGGCCAACAAGGACCAAAATGGTCACCGTGCACAGTGGCACGCAACACGGCCTCACAACCCCCAAACATCAAATCTCCAAAACTCAATGGAAACTGAAATCTAAATATACCAGTATGTAGATCTCGACCAATAGATTAATATACATACCTCACTTGCAGCAAACAGAGACCGACGTCGCCGAAAATCGTTGAAAAACTCGCCGGAGGCCTGAATCTATTCCTCTTTGATTATCTCTCGTTAGCCAGCGATTTGGTGAGCCAATGTGTTCGCCTCGACGAAGTGAAGCGTTTGGTACCGGTTTCGCGCCGTGAATCCGCCGGAGGTGGCGGTTTCGACTGTAGTGGTGGTGAAAGCTTTCGAGGTTGCGAGGCTGTGTGCGGAGACTAGGGTCAATGAAAGGCCGCGATTCTTCTTAGGTAATGTTTGCTGGTCTTCCTCATTTCATTTTGGTGGTGGCGGTGTCACAAATCGACGGCCGGACACCAGCGTCGGAGATGAGAGAGAGAGAGAGAGAGAGAGAGAGAGACCGATTGATGAGTGGAGATCATGATTCATGAGAGGGAGAGAGATAAGTCGAGGAAGAGAAAAGCAAGGGCAATTAGATCAAAATTAAAATTAAATCGACGGTCTAGATGGAATTGTGATAAATTCGACCGTCCAGATTGATAATAATCTTACTACGGCAAAGATTTACCGTCGCAATAGGTAACAATTTTACTACGGTAATAATTTACCGTCGCAAATAATAAAGGTTATTTGCTATGGCAATCGAAACCACATGTTTCTTGATCCAATTATAAATAAGGACCTAAAGTTCCTACTTGCTCCTATTTATGATTACATGAGAACCTCAAGTTCCATCCACTTTTAGGACATGATGTTTCTAATTGTGTAAACTCAAACTTAAGTTTTGAGTAATATTTGGCCACCAATTTTTCTTACTTTCATTAAAGTAAATGTTTTATTTTCATATGGACCACGTATTGTGCTCAACTCGAAATTCGAGTATATCATTTTGGCCAATTGAATTTGAATTATGGATTTATTTATTTTTCTATATTAATCATATATGCCATATGGTTTTCTATATTGCTATGATCTGGACACGGAAGAAAGATTTTTATATGTTTAAATCCATTGTTGCTGGCCTACCACATGATCTTTATTTGTTCATGATTTCGTAGATGTTGTATGTGCATAATTGATGTTTAATGTTTTCAATTTTGGCTAAAACCGTTACATATCAAGTAAATACAATTGGGTGTTTAATACCATTATGTTCTCTGTATTTATTTTTTGGTTCCATCTTGGTATTCAAACAAAACCCAACGTAGATCTCCATTATGTCCTCTTATTACTAGCCAATTAATTGGTTGAATAGAAATACAAATTGACCTTTGACTATTTTGTTTTCTAATTTATTTCTGGTCCATTATATATGATTACTATACATATATGGTATCTATCATTAGTATGATTATGTTTTTCGTCAAATCTCACAGTGCAATAGTTTTAATTGCAGATTATTATTCTTTTGGTTGCATGAGGATTTTGTTCTTGTACCCAATAATATTCAGTTTTTATTATTTTGGTTCTGATCTCTATTATTGTCATATAATAATTATGGTTGCAAAATTTGCTCACAAATACTATTATTTCTCGAACAATTTGGGTGTTGTCACTTAAATGAGACAACCCTCCCACCATTAGGGGGAGTAAATTAAAGATCGTCCATGACGAATGATGAGACTTGGTGTGGTATCTTTATCCACCATGTATGATTTTAATTTTGAAGAATAGTCTCCACCAATTACGAGTAAATTGAGAAAGTGACATTTAATTTTTGAGCTAAAAAAAATTGGTTTGTGCTTGCCACCCATCAATGGATATCTTTAATCCATTATCTTTAGTCGCATATTTTGCGAATGGTCAAATAAAACAGTCTTCCCGCCGTTAGGTGGAGAAAAGACTAATGTCCTTGAAAGAACGGCGTGAATTGATGTGAAAAATTTCCACTAGGTCCAAAGTTTTAACTTCCTTAAGTGGAGATCATACAAGCCCTATAACACTCTACATGAATAAGTAAAAAGATCCACATTCTCAAAATATTCATCCATGAGAGATGATTGTCCTAGAAGTGACAATAAATGCCTTGAAGAGGCATGTGTACCCAATATAAATAAGTTTTTATAGCTAATGCATGCATATTAGAATATGTGGGTGATAAGTGCGTAAACACGCACTTAAAATGCTTATAAATCACTTGGATTATGCTATTCCGAGAGCCTAATTGTATATTTAATGTGTGTTTTGTTTATTTTCAGGTTAAATAAGTGGATTTCGACATTTTGCACTAAAATAGAGCATTTCAAGTCCACAATTGTTTTCCCTTGTTCATTTATTTTTAATTGTTTCCTATTTATTTTTATTTCAAAAATAGTTTTTGAAAATTAATTAATTTAAAAATAAAAAGAAAGACTTTTTGACTTTGTCTTTTTTCTTTTTCCCGATCGGGGGACATTTTCCTGGGATTCGTTTTTTGCTGGACGATTCTTCTTCTTCATCTTCTCCTTCCTCTCCCGGTTCAGCTCCCTCTCCCTCTTCTCCTTTTCTTCTTCTTCTTTCTTTTCTTTCTTTTTTTTCTTTTCCCTTCTCCTCCCTTCTTCTTCTTCTTCTTCTTCTTCGTCTTCTTCTTCTTTTCTTTTCTTCTTTCTTTCCTCTTCCCTTTTTTTTCTTCTCTCTGCACCCTCTCTTTGTTCTCTCTGCACCCACATCTTCTCTGTAATTATCCCTCACTCATAATCATAATCATAATCAATCACCACCTCCTCTCTGTACTGCCGCCACACCCATAATCCTCAATTCATCTCCTGCAATCTCACAAATCACTCCTCACAATCACCCATCAACTGCAATTTAACAATCACAATTCATCTTCACGGCAGCTCCTCCGCCCAACCTCAATCATCATTAATTACCTGCAAGCAACAAATCACAATCAAGAAATTGCAGACCACTGTGCCACCAAAACCACCGTCGGCGTCGCTGCTGCTCTCACTTCTGCTCACCGCCACATCAGTCGCCGTCGCTGCCTCTCCGTCGACCCAGACCACGCCGGCGTCCTCATCTCCTTGTCTCCGCCACGCCCCATTCATATCTGCTCACAGCCACAAGCCAGCCACCACGACGCTACCTCCACCACCACAGTAGCATCACAGTGTCGATCTCTCCTCTCGGCACAGCTCTCGCTCCCTCTGCATCAACCACAGGAGAAATTTTTAGATGTGACCGTCACGCCATGTCATATATGTGACTTCCCAATAAAAACCTGCCAAGTGGACTTTTTTAACACTTCATCATTAGACACAGATCTTTAGGGTTTTAGGGTAGGGTTTAGGGTAGGGTTTAGGGTTTAGGGTTTAGAATTTAGGGTATGCCTAATGCTGACGTGTTAAAAAAATTCAAAGTGGCAGGTTTTTATTGGAAAGTCACATATTTGACATGGCGTGACGGTCACATGGAAAAATCTCTCCACAGTCCAATCTCCACGAACTGAGCTTCTCTCTTCCTTTATTTTAATTAAAAAGTTGAATTAATCAATTTATTTTATTTTTGTTAAATAAATTTTGTGTAATTTAGTTTGTTTTTGTATAAAGGTGTGAAAGTTATTTAAATTCTAAAACCCAAAAAAATAACAATTTGTAAGCCTTGTATTTTGTTGTGAAAATTGTGTTATCTATTTAAAAATCAAATTTGTGATTTATTTCAAATATTTGTGTGTTAAGTTCAATTTTAGTTTATCATTTCAATTTATTTAGTTTGCTTAACTATCTTTAGTTCAGAAAAACCCTAAAAATTATATTCAGTGTTAGAAAATTAGATTACATTTTACCAATTAGATTTAGGGCCTTTCAATTCCCGTGGTTCAACAACCCGGATCTTAATTTAATTTACCACAATATTTTGACTTCGTCAGTGGGATATCTAATTAATGATCATCGATGATATTTGACTTATAGTAGCTACCGAATTCCTCAAAGGCTATGTATTGAAATTAACACGTTTCAATATATCAACAAATTATATTATTGGTCAATATGGAAAGAGGCAATTCCATTGAAATTGAATATTGGAAACGTGATGAAACATTATGGACTAAGTTAACCCTAAGAGTATTAAATGGTGTTTTATTAAAGTGAAGTGAAATCATTATGACACACTGTCTTTTATAGAGACATCATATTATGGATATCATTCCTTTTTTATACAAGCGATAACTTTTCTATAAGTACAGTGTTATATATAGTTGTTTATATTGACGTGAGACTTATGACATGTTGCTATGGTATATTATGGTGATATAAAAAGGCACATAGCTAAAAACAAATGTCTAAAGATAAGTGTCATTATAAGCATATTGCTTGATTAAATCATTGAAGGATTCATATTGCCAAAGGCAAGTCCATGAATGACTAAAAGAGTCTCAACTCATGACTCATAGAATCAAAGTGTCTAAAGTTCTTGTATACTCATTTTATTATAGTCAAAGTGACTTATATTGCCTCAATGAGTACTATGACAAGACTTTGAAATCAAATTCGAATTATGATCATAACGTTGCAACGTATTCTAACTTTCGCGAAGTTATTTAAGCTCCAATAGAGCGTTTGATATGAGATTTATCAATTGACACGCGTTAAAGCGCGTCAAAATATATACCTTAACTTCCTACAAATGTGTCGTGTATAGTACAGTGGGAAGCAAGGGTCATTACCCACAGAGGATTGTGTCTAAATGCTAATCTTGTCACGAAAAGACTCTAATTACAATATACAAACATTTTTGGATTTTTTTGAGTTGATATTGAACAATGGAAAATAAAACAAGAAATAAAGTAGACAACATTTCACTCTTGATATGTTAACCTACACACTTCTTTTCAAATTGAATGACGATGTTCAAGATAAATCAATGGCATGTTGATCATATCCTATTGTTCTCTCATAGTTGGTATGTTAGGTGCATGGCATTGATAGGCCCAAAATGAGCATCAATTTAAAAAAACCCTATCGGTAGTAGTATAGTGCATAGTAGGGTATCGTTCACAACGGAGATCAAAGGGTGTACCTAACACAAAATGTCACAAAGAATTAAATAAAATAAAGAATTATTATTTACAAGTATAAAGAATATATACATATGTACAAAGTAAAAGGGGGGGATTGAATGATAAATTGAATGAAATAAATTAATTAAATTACAAAGAAGAAATTAAATAAGATGGGATGGAACATAAAGAATATAAAGTTCAGCCACATATACACAAGTTTACCAATTATTGGACCGAAAATTAACCAAGTTCCCTAACCATGAAACCGAAATTAACATATGTGGAAAGTTAGAAGCTAACCATTCCCCAAATAAAACCTCTCTACGGAAATTAACCTAAGTGAAAGCACCTAGATTAACCAATTAAACATGCCATCTTAGTCTAGAAAGCTAGCTAGTCAAACCATGTTTAACGCATAGAAGAAGAGTTGTTAATCAAAGTGCACGACCCATTATAGAAAAGTCCATATGTCCGCAATCCTTTTTATTAGACACCGACCTTTGTCCAAAGCCTTTACTACTCGTGAATTAGGTTTCCAAAACTATTAGGTGAATTGTAATCCCTAACTCTAGCTCCAATTATATGCAAATATTATAAGTTTCGAACCCTATAACATAAACACATAAAAGTTTTCTATAAAACATAATCAAATAAACGGAGTCACATAAGCTACTAGAAGAACTAATTAATTAGGATCCAATAACTAAATAAACTCATAAATATAGGCTGGAAATTATATAAATCATGCCATGTTAACTAATACAAAGAATAATCAAGCAACAAAGAGGAATAAATTAAAGGCTAAGTCGAAATACACCGTATGAATAGCATGAAGATCTTGAAGCCACAAACTTGAATCCTTGACCACAAGTAATCCAAGCTGTGAAGACAAGGTGATGATGGTGATGGTGATGTTGAATAGGGGCTGGTGGTGATGGTGTAGACGCCTTCTCCTCCTCCTTGAAGTCTTGAAAATCCTAAATACTAGAGAATGGAAAATATGATGTGAGAGGGAGAAGAGAAAGAGGAGGGTTTGTCCCTCCCCATTGGGGTGTGTTTGAAGAGAAGAATGAGGCTGCTATTTATAGGAGAATGGAGAGGAAGAAGAAGACAATGCAAGAAATAAAGAAAGCAAAGGAAGATAAGTGGAATGTGAGTGGTAGAAAAGAAATGGTAAGTGGAATGGTGGAAATGTAGTCATATGGCAATGAACCATTTATTTAGGTAAAAGAAATTAAACACTAATGGTGTGGGCAGAAAGAAGAGGAAAGAATATAGGGGTGAGTGGAGCATTGAAAATAAAAGAAGAGGAAAGAAATAAAAAGCAGACAGCACTGAGCAGTTCCCACTTAGAACGGAATAATGGACGTTTGAACGGTTGGATGATTTTCAAATTTTAATACAGAATATATAACACACACATGCAGCGTGTATCAAAATTACAGCTGGATCCAACGGTGAAATTGGGAGATATGGGCTTCGCAAGTTGACTAATCTGCACAGGCAGAATGTCCGAAAATCTGGGCTTGGGCCTTTCCTCATGCTTTGTGAACTTGGGCCTTCCTTCATGGATTTGGGCCTTCCATCTTGGGCTTGGGCCTCCTTCTTGGGCTTGGGCCTTCCATCTTGGGCCTCATGGCAGACCACCTCTTAATGGGCCTCGAAAAAGCCCATTAGACTTCGTTTCTGCACATGTTCACATTAATACATCATTTTGGACTCAAATATGGAAACTAAGCTAAAATAGCAAAGTTACATTTAAATCATAGCCAAATAGTAGGGAAAACACATTAAAAACGTCACACTTTGTGCTCCTATCAGGCATGTACTCCCTAACTTAGTTCTCGAAATGCAACCTAGAATGACATGTTCATAGATTCAACACTCAAGAATCATTACGATTGAAGAGAACGAACATCACATCGATCATAAGACATGGCATGTATCCTATGCAACCGAGAAATCTAATCACATGAATAAGTCTTAATTCATTCATTTGCTACTTAATTGGAATTATATGATGATATGCCTCCAAAGAAACACATATAAAGATTCATCAATGAATAATTAGTGAAAAGATAATTATTCAATTATTCAAGAAATGGTAAATTAACACCAATATCGCAGGTAAAACATATTTAGGGCTATAATAATCCCCAATTTATTTCACACAAGATATAAAACCAACCATATAGGTGGTGATTATTCACATAAATATATATTACAACAAACTAAAAACTAAACTAAACATTGCAAGAACAGAAAAATGAGAGGGAGAAGGAGAGAAGATGAGCTTATTGCTACATCTTGGTGTATTGGTGTCTTTTACAAAGATGGGGAGCTAGGTATTTATAGAGGAGGAAGAAATCAAGTGCAGCCAGCCATTGTAGAAAATAAGAGTAGTAGGTACAGCCATGTGATAAATAAGAGACATGGGTGGACTGCCAATGTTGAATTCAACATTACTGTTGAAATAGCAGCCTGACCTTTGTGCAATTGAGCATGCTTTTCTCACCAACCAGGAAGTGGAATTGAGTTCTGTCACTTGGAAGTGAAACTAGACTTCCTGGGCTTCAAAATGGTAGGTGGCACATGCTCTAATTCATTGTGAGATGAAAATGGCAGTCTTCCAAAGTTGACTGATTTCTCGGAAGGTTATTGTACCAATTTCGGCAGACTGACCTTTGTTCATTCAAATCAAGATATCTTCTTCTAAAAAATAGCTTTTCATGAACCGTAAAATTCTGCAGAGACTAGACATCTGTATCTTTCATTCCATATATTGCACATGTTCTGATTCATTTTAATCTATTCCCGGTAATTCTTCAAAATGGACTGTTTTGCACAGGCAGATTTGGCATTTAAGCTTTTTATTGCCTCTTTTGCTTCTTTTCTCCCACTTTGCTCCAAAATACCTACAAAACATAAAAATGACATAAAAAGATAGAAATAACAATGAACTAATTAAGTAAATATAGGGTAATGATATATAAATGTCGCATATTTATGCTCCTATCATCAATATATACAGATATTGATATTTGTGGCTAGGTATGCCATAATAGTTTTACAATGCTCTGAATATTATATAAATGTACGTACATGTGTCTATTGTTATTACTTTATATTATTATTCTTCATCTAATGTCTTAATGTATAAACTTGTGCATATGATGACATTGTTTCTAACCTTTTTATGTAAGGTAAGACTTGATGAAAATTGCCTAGTTTGTTGGCTTTACTTTTATATTGCAGGAATGAAAATAAATGATGAGTCCCCTATATGTAAAGCACACATGGTTTCTCTTTATGACAAACACACCAAACCATTGAGCATGGTGCATGTACTTTACCAAATGCATGATTGAAGCTTGCAACAATCATGGGGAGATTCTCATCCGGAGGAGCATCCAGACGTATTCTACCTAGGACATATGCGCGTTGTACACTCTTTTCTTCTTCGATCAGGGTTGTTTTTATCTCATTGAGTTTTTGTTATCTGGCAAGGTTTTGATGAGGCAATAATAAAGCGTGTCCCACACCATATCATTAATTGGTGGACATCCAAGGGGGAATGTTATAAATATTATTATCTGTGTGGTTGTCCACTTAAATATTCATTAGTTTTATCCTTATGATGTAAACATTTCTTCTATATAAAGAGGCTAATGAGAATGAATAAGACACTTCTATTCCCCTCATATTTTTGTCTCTCTATTCTCTCTCTCAGTTCTCTCTAGTTTATAACAACTAGTTAAACTTATGTAATTGTTTCTTTGAATTTCAAGGGGAAAAGCACATACGTTGCACCCTTACTTGATAATAATAAAAAAAATGACACAATGGGCGAGTATGTAACCTGATAAAAGAATAAACTTAGATGGAAAATACACAAATTAAAGAAGGCGTTGGTTATATTGATTAGGGTTAAGACCTATTTTGTAAGGACCTTACTCATCTAAATAAATGAAAATCGTCAATAACCTCCATAGATTTATCTAGCTTATCAAACCCAGGGACTCTAGGTATTCAGACCTTAAAAAAGAAAAAAAAGAAAAAAGGGACTCTGGCTAGGTAAATTCTGAGTAAAGGCCCACTCTATAATCTGAACTTGGTATACGTACTTGTATGTATTTACTATGCAAGTAATTATCTTTTTTTTTTTAAGGCCTGTAAGTAATATTGAAGTTTGTTCTTGTTTTTATCTTGTAATTTTTAATTTTTGGAACAATTTTGCTTACTAAACAGTGCTACATACCCTCATCAATCATCAACATGCATGACTCAGACATAATGCATACATATTTCTTACAACAACTAGATAATTGATTATTTTGAAGTCCGGTAGTAAATCTATAATATAATGGACTACTATGATGTATGAAGTGATGTATGAAGTAATATTCTAGTAAATTTTGAACCAAATTAATTACAATAATGAACCTTGTATGTGTCTTTAACCTTGTTTCATATATCAGGATGAAGACTTTACAAAAAATAAAAATCATATGAGAGCGAAAGCTCTCCACAAAAATTCTAGCAGTCATGGCTTGGATATTCAACAATTTCTTATGGAATCATCGCCATTGCCAATTGGGTCCTCCCGTGCTACAATCCAACGTCGATAGGCATCAATGAGCTTCATTCCTACTTTGCCTATTTGGACCAGGCCAATTCAAGAGTGGGCTCGATCATATATAGCTGGACCGCATGGATTTCCGTCAGCCTATACTTTGGTCATCGCATCTCTGTGAGTTGGGGTCTCCGAGCAAGTAGAGGACGTCTCAAGGGTGATTGTTGGACTAGTTGCGGCCTGTTGATCGCAATGCTGCTTGTGTGGGGATCTCAGGCTGCTTTTCAATGGCTAGAAAGGAGCAAGGACGGTGCTAGGAGAGGTATGTGTCTTTGTGGATAGGCAAGGCTGGACAAGTCCGACTAGATATTGCTGAAGAAGGTGGCAGATCTGGACGGCGACGCAAGTCTAATTTTCTTCTTGATGTCCAATTGTTTGGTACCCTTAGTACTTGGTGTATTTTATCTTCTATAAATTGCATGGTTCGGGTACAATCTTTGGCCACTATTTTAGGTTACCTTTTTCTTTGGAGTTTTAGTATGGATTTCATGTTTTGATCCCGGTGGAAAACATGGTAGTTTGATAGCTTTGATGTTCCAAGAAAGTGACCCTATTGTTGGTGGGGCACTGCTAAAGCTTAACTCAAGTCAAATTTGGTTATTTGATTTGGGTCAATTTAATTTCTGGTTTTAGATTGTGGTTTTATTTTCTCTTTTCATGGGTCCTCCTTGAGCTAGATTGAATTTATTGGTCTCAATAGCAATATTTGCCTGAATCTTTTTGTTAGAATTGACGATTGTTGATAGCAGTAATGCACGGTGTATGTATTGTTTTAGGTTTTGAATAATCGATTAGAGTTCTAGGTTTAGACTCATCGATTAGGCCACTTGTGTAGTCTGTAATGCTACTTCTTAGGATATACATTCTAAAAATTGTAATCTTTTGTTGATTAATAAAGTTTCTATTTTTCTTTAAAAAGAAACCTTAATTGTATTCTTAAATTTAGGAATCTCATACGTACGGTGCGCCAAGGTATAAGTATAAATATGTATATATACACAACTAGAGCACCAACTTCCAGTTTGTGGTGGGACAAAAGAAACTCTAAGATACAGTACGTACTGGGTGACAGTTTAAAATGCCAAGTTGATATGATATGATATGTCTGGGAACGAAATCGGTTATGAAGGTTCATATATCTTTAGTCAACACCATTGCTAATAAGGAACATGCCATACTCACGTTTACAATTTTAAGTACGTGGGACAATTATGGTGCTATACATATCCCACAATTAACAAAACACTCTGGAAAATGACAAAACGAAATACTGTTTATAATGCAGTAAAATACTGTCTTTATATTTTTATAATGCAGTACTGTCTTCCTTTAAACACAACAAAACACACGGGAAAAATGACAAAGACGAAATCATGGAATATTGGGGGGTATGTTAGAAGCTGCGTGTCAGAATTTTCCCATAGAATTAAGAAAAAAGACAAAAAGTTTCACGTATATACCTCAAATTCCTATCAGCTCAATCCATGAGCTAGCTCCATCACCTCAATCTATTGCTGGAAAACAAGAAACACGTACAGATACCATGTTTACAAAAGCATCCACCAGTCCACCACCGACCCAAAAAAGACAAAGATCTTTTCGATCTTCAATTCACAATTTCACATAATTAACTCTCTTTGTTCAATACCATTCATCTAGTCTGGTTAAGAATAGTTTATTCCTAGCTACGTAAAATATTTTTCTAGCTAGCCAGCGACCCCACATTACCCTTATAAATTGGAAGAACGTAGCCTCACTAAATTAGCATGCACAAGTGCACAACTCAATCATCTACTCGATATTTCATCCCCCTTAGGTCTTTATAATTCAGTCCAATTAGTCTCTCTCTCATTCTGCTCTCTGCTCTCTTTAGCTAAAAGATACAAATGGCTGCAGAGACTAGTCCAGTGCTTATCAATCAAAGGCCTTTTGATTCCAAGAGTACTATCATCAGCTCCCATCACTCATCCTTCCTCACCAACAACCCTAATGACAGTATCATTGTGGCTATTGATGATATTGAAATCCCCACAGTTGACTATACTATGCTGTTCTCTGATGATCTTGATAAAAGATCCAAAGCCCTTGAACACATCGGCAAAGTCTGCAAAGACTTTGGCTTCTTCTATGTATGTTAATTAATTTGTTTGGTTTTCGTATTGCTAGCTAGATTCTTTACTAAGATTTATATGCAAAGTATTATTTCAATTTCCTTAAACTATGTATGTATGGTTGTCACTTTAGAAAAAAAATTTTTTTTATTTCAAAGCTCGAAAAGGTTTTTGAGAATTAATTTCTCACTAAACTTCAATTTTCTCCTTTTGGATATATGTAACCATATATGTTTCACATATCGATCTCTATATCTACGCGCGCACAAGTATTAATTGGATTCAATGTTTTGATCAGCTGGTAAATCATGGCGTGTCGGATAGCACGATTGAGGGTGTTTTCAAGGGAATATCCGAATTCTTCAATCCAAGAGAGATAGAGGACCGAAAGCAGTATGAGAAAAAGAACCCCACAGATAGAATCCGATGGGGTCTTCGATCATCTCCTGGTGGGGAGAATAGGGAATATCTCAAGCTGATTGCACATCCTCATGATCAATACCATTGCCCTACTAAACCAGCTGGTTTCAGGTATAAACATATGATTGTTTTCATAGTGTTGGGGGTTCATATATAAATCTGGCCAAATGAAAATGGGCATATAAGAATGGTGTTTTTCATGTGGTGCTTTCTCTACGTGCAGTGAGGCTATGCAAGAGTATTTCAAAAGGCTGCGAGTGATAGTGCACGGTTTGGGAAAGGCAGTTTCAAAATCCATGGGATTTGAAGAATGCTACATAGAAAAAGCTTTTAAGCTGGACTCGGGGTTTGATATGTCTGCCATGAATGTATACCCACCGAATGTCAGATCAAAAGGTTCCATTGGTGTGGCTAATCATACTGATCCTGGCTTCTTTGTTTCACTCATTCAAGACGTGAATGGTGGCTTGCAAATACTATCCCATAATGGAGATTGGATCAATGTATACATTCCCCCTAATGCCATTTTCATAAACCTTGGGGATCATCTTGAGGTACATATATTAATTAATTAATTTATGCTAGCCCTAAATATATAAATTCACATCATATATATACCGGGTGCTAATTAGTTGTTTTATTACTATAGATTTTAACAAATGGGAAGTACAAGAGTCATGTTCATCGTGTGGTTGTGGACAACAACAAAGTGCAGAGGATCACTGTAGCCACACTTCATGGACCTTCCTTGGACTCATTTGTGTGTCCGGCACCAGAGTTTGTTGATGAGTATCATCCACCTGCATATCGTGGAATGACCTACAAGAAATCCTTAGAGGCTAATGGCGATGATGAGATAGATGCTCAATCGAGTATTGAACAAATTCGAATTGAATGATATGTTGAAATCATCGAATTCGATTTAGTTGTGTGTGATAATAATGGAATAGCCCTAGTTTGCAGTCCAATTGTGTGTTAATAAAGTCGAAGAACTAGTCCTTGGGCTAGCTGAAGTGATTAGTGAACGATGGAAAAATAGGTCAATATTAAGATATGTAAAATTTGATTATTTTCAGTACGTGTAACAAGAAATAAACAAGTTGATTTTATGTAATTGCTTCTTTGGATTTCACAGGAAAATTAAAGCACATAGTTAAGCTTGGGGATACTTGGACCCTTATCGATCACTTGATAATCTTAAAAAACACTAGAAAGGGCAACACCCCTTATAGGTGTGAAAGTGGGTAATTTTTTTCTACAAAGGAGTGGCCAGTTTTTTTATATTATTAATTATTTTATTTTAGACCTTTTTATCCCTGATAGTTGATATTTTTTGTAAAGTTATTTAATATTTGAGGGTTATTAAAGTAATAAAATTCAGTTCTGGTTAATAAAGGTTTTTCTCTTAAATATAGTAAAGATAAATGACATTGTTAAAAGAATAAAAGTTATAAAACTGAGATCGAAAATACACAAATTAAAGACATACAACATCTTCAAATTAAGATGAACCTACCATGTCAAGCCGTCAAGGTGTAAGCGTGATTAATATCCTTGGAGTTGAAAAAGTAAATGATGAATTAATTGTATGTTAAATGCATCCAGGGCACTTCCAATCTTGTGTGTATATGATATTGCATTTAATTTTTTTTTCACTTCATTGGCCCGCAATGCAATACTACATATTTTTTATCTTTTAAATCCACATTATCTGGCAATTTTTATTCCATAACTGAATCAAAATTTATTTTTTGTCGGTATCATGCGATTCAATATTTCCATGATCGAGCAAGAGCAGCTTCTTTGCTTTTGCCTTCAAACTTCAAAGGTTTCTCTACCATGCTAGAATAACAATTATCGCACAAAAAAGAAACCCAGGTGTGCAGTAGTCTCTGTGATAATGATCAATTATCCCCAAAAAAAAGAGCCAAATCCCCTAAAAGATCAATTATTAGTACATATCTATGTTCTATATTATCGATCATTTTACTTTTGGCTCAGTACATGCATCCATCTAGAATATATAATGGTCCCTCTGTGTAGATCTCCGACGACTTTCCTTATTTGAGAGAGAGAGAGAGAGAGAGAGAGAGAGAGAGAGAGAGAGAGAGAGAGAGAGAGAGAGAGAGAGAGAGAGAGAGAAACATGAAGAGCAACACTAAAAACGTGAATTGTTAAGTAGGTTAGCTAAGCATTTTGTTCAATATAAGGGTTAGCTAAAGCATGAAGAGCAACACGCGCGTACTAAAAACGTGATTCGTTTAGTAGAAAAATAGCACATATTAGAATACGAGATAGCTACTTAAGAATACGAGATAGCACATATCATTTTATACGTACTGCAGTTCTATACATGAGCTTAAAATTCCACAAAGCTGTGTCGTTCAAACTTACCAATTACAAGCAACATTCCAACCCTTATATATATATATGTGGAGAATCTCTAACGATGACTTTACAATAAGGATTAAGTAAAGACTTTTAAATGAATGGTTTGATGACTTTTATGTTGAAAATTTAAAATATCAACTAAAAATTAAAATATTTATCCAACCATTTATTTGATCTTTGTTTAAGGGAAACGTAAATAACAAAGTAATAGTAGAGAATACTCAGAATAGGATTAACTTTATTAATGATTAAAGGGCCTCTGTATATAGAGGAATACAAGATACAATCCATATTGATGTAGGAAATATCTAATCCATATTCTAGAAGGATAACCTATACTAAGAGTCCTAGTTTGACAAGGCACACAATAATGTTTTCCTTCAACACTCCCCCTTCCACAACTAGGTGATGCTTTCCATGTTGTCTCGTTAAAAACCTTGCCAAGTAACAATAAAAACTCATGGGAAAAATAACCTTGTCGAAGAAAAAGAGTACAACCACCCTTCACATTTAAAATGACATTAGACTCCCCCTCAATCACCCCCCCGATTCTTACAATCATACTCAATAACTTAACATACCAATCTTTTAACATTTTTCAAACTATTAAAAGACTTAATAAATAAAGCACATTCTCCTCGGATCTAACTTGATTCACTTAATTTGAAATTTTTATTATAAAAATATTAGCATATCTTATTTCCCCTTTAATGAAACCTTCTTCATCACTATCAACATTATCATCATAAACAATAGTCTAATGGTAAACCCAAACCACTTTTCCTCGAATATTAATAATAGACTCAACCATACCATTAACAATTTATGTAGAACAATTACTCTACGATTCAAAAAATTTTGCAAATATACCTGGTAAAGACATAACCAATTTGAGAACAACCATGGCGAGATCCCGTATCCAAAAACCAACCAAAACACACAAGTTTTATAGAGAAAATTTTCTTCGGTTTTTATCCTCTCTCTGTAGAAAATACAAAATGTACCTTTAGGACGAATTTCTTTACTAAATGAACAGTTCACACAAAGAGAGAGTAGCAAAACGATCTGAAACACCTTAGATTTATACCCTTTGCAAAGAATCTTATGAGGATTTTTAAACCTAATGGGGTAACCGCCTAGAAAGTTCCCAGTGCAAAGAACAAACGCTTAATAAAAAATTATACCTCCCCACTATTTAACTTACAGTTATGGATAGCACCTCATATATTTTACCCCGAGGACAAAGGGGAAACCTTGGAACGCACGCACCGACTCCCTCTCACCTTTGTAAGGCTTTGTTTAAAATATCGGTTTTCCGAAATTGGTTCAATCATGAGGGTCCCCCAATATTGATTCATGGACATAATCGAGAGATAATCTCAGAGACGGGTTTCGATATTGATGATGAATGGATTAGGCGTGCCAAACTCGCTTCCTCTTTGGCGGACCACGAACCGGGCTCACCCCTCCTTGGGAACCACGGCCAACCACACCCCAGGGATGGACACCTTTGGCTACCCCCCTTTAGGTTCTAACGCCGGGCGCGGTGTATTTGATCGCCTTTATCAATCGAAACGCTTGGCACGAATCACTAGTTCGAATATGAGGGGGTCAAGGAGCGGGGGGACGACGACAGGTGGACCGCTTACTCCCCCAACGACGGAGACGCCTCAAGGACACCAAAGGACGCCAGGCAGGGACAGTGGAGTTTTTGACCAACAACTAAACGTTTCGAAGACCGGGGGGGGGGGGCCAAACTGGTAAAAGGGACATCCAGGTAGCAAAGTATGGAGGCGAAGAGAACAAGGGGAACCGCCACCTAAACCGGGTTTGGCCAGGGGTGGATTTTTAACCCTGCAACCAAACCGAACCTTGCATTGCATATAGAAGACGGGGGAGCCTGGATGGCTGGTTTTGCGGTGGACAAAACCAGGACCAGGGCCCACCTACCAAACGGGGCCAAATTCCTGGATCAGTAGAAGGAAATTTTGCTTGCGCCCCACCGAGGGGGGAGGGGGAAAGCCCGGGGAAAGGAGGCGGGGGGGGCGGGGGGGTTGGGGGGGGGCCGCGCGGTCACCGGCAAGCCGGCAGGAGGTAACCTATCCACATTCCACCCCCATTCCGACGGCCAAAGACAACCAAAGCGCAAAATAAAAGACACCCCCGGGGGGGGGGGGCCTGGTTTCTGCCGTCATTTCCGGTCCAGCGCCTTCCGGGGGGGCCCACACCCCCCCCGACCCTCCCCCCGCTACCCTGGCGCCCCCTCGGGGAGGCTTGCATTTCCCGACGGGGGGAGATTAACCGGACCCATGAAAAGTTGATTGAGGACGGGGGCAAGCGAGGGACAGGGAGGGACGAGTATTTTTATTTTTAGAATAACCCTTATATTCAAACATGGGAGATTCTCTAGTGAGGACTACTATAATGAGGACTTGGTGAAAACTTTTTTATTAATGGTTGTTATACCTATTTTTCGATTACATCTCGAGAAATCAACCGTTCAATGTTAAGATATTCATGAGTAGATTATTTCTACAAATTTTCAACAAAATTTGAAATCGTTAAGGTACCGAACTAGACCAAATAAATGGACGAACCAAATTTGTCAATTTTGAACCATTTATATTCATAAATGGTAAATCACAATTATAGATGACCTAACAATTTTAGATTTCATCGAAAATTTGTAGAAGTGATCTACTCATAAATATCTAAATATTAAACGGTTGATTTGTCGAGATCTAATCAAAAAGTCCTAACCAAGTCCTCATTATAGTGGTCATCACTAGAGAATCTCCCTATTGAACAGATCGAATATTAGCAATAGCATTAAATAATAATTAATTAACGACCTTCGGTAATTAGGAAGAGGAAAAAGTTTGACGTTTAGAACGAGTGGATTGGAGTTAAATTTCAATCTATTATGTGCCTGGCAAGGGGAAAAAAAGTTTCTAACACTGCTCCTAAATGGATTAGTCTTGAGGCCTAGTAAGTTTTTAGGATACCACGATCATTGATTAGAAAAAAAAAAGTTAGATGTTTAGAACCAAAAATTCAGACATATATAATCTCATGTAGACATATTTCTCCTCTGCAATCTTTTAATTACTCAATCGGTCAATTCTCACAAACACAATAATGAAATGATGAGGAAATGATAATGTAAAAGATGGCTGGAAAATTAGATCAAATCTAATTTTAAAAAAAAACAAAAAAGAAAGAAAGAACAAGATATATATACAATTAATGGTTCAGACAAAAACCCAGCTAGTTTCGATCTATGTATGCAAATTAACTTTGATCTTTGATGATTTCGTGATTTCGTTTTGTTTGACCTGATTTGTTATGGTCTCTAACTCTTTATCCACAACTATTCAATTAGAGGATCCACTCGAGCGGATTGAGGACCATTCGCTTGGATCCTCATTTTAATTCTTGCGTGAAGTATGTGGATTAAGCAATGTCTCAATGCTCGTCTTTAAGATTTTAGAAGGCTTGGTGGCCAAACAAGCCAACTGGAGTGAGGGGTTTCTTTAGCCTGTGCTCTATCTTCGCGGTGAGATCACTGAGATGGGTCATCCAAATTAAATTGACAACGATATATAGCTTTCTGGGGGAGCTGGATCCGAATTTTTGAAGAGGGCGCTTACTGGAACAGACAAAATAGTTGTTATTTGCTAGAGATTACCGAATTGGCATGGCAATTGTCACCACGGGTAGTACTGGCTTTATCGTATGTAACTTTGGCGGTAATTTGGATGCAAGATTGTAGAATGAAATTCACTTATTTTCAAAAGAAAAAAAAAGAGTAAAAGTATCACTTTAGTGCAAATCTAATTCCATATATTCATCTACCGACTTTTTTTTTGAAACCAAGGAGGTCCAACTTAATATTCAAATTTAAGGAGAGGGGGAAATCCCCAAAAAAAACAAGAGAAAAAAAAATGGGGGGCCATAGACCCAAAAAAATTCTTGACCAGAGGAAAAAGAAGAACGAGCTAGAATATCCAACTCAAAACCCATCAAACTATAAAAAATAAAAATTAGAGACAAGAATATATAATACTCTAAACCTAATGTCATTTTCCTTAAAAAAAAAAACTAATGTCATTTTTACTTTCTTTATCCGTATTTAATAAAAATTTTTTTATTTACCCTCGGGCTTCTTAAAACCCTTGAACCTGATGGCATTTGTCGACTTATGCCATCTTTAGTAAGGAGTGTATATGGAGACCTCTAGCCCTCAAAAATATTTTATGTTCTCCAACAACCATTTTGAAGAGAGCTAAACGAGTGGGGTCAGGGTTAGAGTGTGGGTTAGAGGACTGAAGGTGACCTAAGGGAGATCACATGCTGAGCAGCAAAACAAGTTAGTTGTGCACGCATGACATGATGGGCTACCATGTGTCCATTTAATGAGTTTACAAATAATTGACGAGTTGAGATGCATTTACCGTTGCAATCCTATGATCCCTAATTAAATACTAATTATATTAAACTATTAATTAACATGCATGAAAGGAATATGTTAGCCGTAACTAGCCATTGTGTACATTGGTTATATATATATATATACGGAAAATTCTAGTGTATGTTAACGTATCTCATACATACAATTACTACTTTTAGGATTTAATTACTCAAACGAGAACCTATTTACTCTAATAAGGATCATATTTACCTTAACGAGGGCTTTTTTGTAGTTACTACATGAGTTGTCAAAATAGTAATATGTGTCCTCAAGTCGTAAAACATTATACTTACAACTTTTAAGACTTAATTACTTAAACGAGAACCTGATTCACTCTAATAAGGACCTTATTTACTCTAACAAGGACTTTATCTCTGCATTATGTATGAGAAATGTTAACATACCATAGTCTTACTCTATATATACATATATCATTATGGGAAGTTCTACAATACTAGGATGTATGTCATACATCCACTTACAAATTGATGCATCAGTCAAAAGATCAGCTCAACTTAACTAATATTCATTGGAAGTGCAAGGCCTCATTTAATTACTGGTCTCTCTAAAATAAAATTTGTTGTCATTGTGGTAACAAGAGTATTTTTTTCGTGTAATCTTAGTTCTATTAGAGGTAATTACTTCATATACGACCTTGTTACAAGTTTGTGAATAATATGTTGTCAAAATTGTAATTTTGGTTCAATTAAATTTAATTTTTGATTAAAAAAGGTTGTAAGTGGAGGCATGACATGCATCATCGTACCCAACGTAGCCCATATGATTATATATATATATATATATATTAGTAACGGTAATAAACAGAGAAGAATAAATAATTTACATCTAAAAAATTAATTTTAGTTCAGAAAAGAATATTATTATTACTAAATAAGATCATAAATTTGGAAAAGATAATGTAAAATGATAAAATATTGAAAGGGCTAAATTTTTGCCCTGCCTTACTGGAGACAGTCCTAAAATTTAGCCCTGAACTTGAATAAAAAATAATATTTTACATTTAGTCCTTCCCATGTTTCTGTTACTGAAGTGATGGCTTTACAGGAGGCGCTGGTCAAACCTCTTGTTTGTGGCTTCTCTTATGTGTTAGTTGAGGGTGGTTCAAAACTCCTAATGGATAGTTTGAATGGCCACATTGAGGTTCCTTGGTGAATTTCTCTTGTGGTTCATGATATTCGTTGGCTCGCTAGACGTTTTTCTCATATTTTCTTCAACCACATTTTTCGGGAAGCAAACTTTGTGGCGGATGCAGTGGTGTCGACTGGTCATAACCTTGGTGCGGCTATGTGGCACTCATCTCTCCTCCTCTCGGTTTCTAATGCCTTAGCTTTTGACCAAATAAGGTTTGTTTATATTAGAGGTTTCTCTTTGTAGTTTTTGTTGTTCTTTTTTTTTTCTCCAAAAAAAAAAAAAACTAAACAATTGGAGCTTCAGAGGACTTTAGGTTGAGTTAAATTATCTTTCTTAGTAGGTAAATTAGTAAATATAGCTTGAGAATTTAGCTAAAGTTAAATTTGACTTTTGTTTAGGAATTCTGTTGGAACTAAATTTTACCTTAAAATTTGTAAATTTGTAAATGTCCATTTGTAAATTTATTTTAAAATGGGTAATCCTAAACCCTTTTCTTCATTCTCACTTCCAACTTGACCGGTTCTTGTTATGAAAAATAGAATATTAAAAAAATTGACAAGTCTCAGTTAATACTTCGATCATCAAAGTTTCCTCAAACTAAATATTAATCGACTAATTAGATGAATGAGAGTGATTGATGTCGCAAATTAAAAGAAGGCGAAGAAGGATGTAATCACGAAGGCGGTGTGGCGCGTGCAATGAAGTTGATTGTGGGGATGATGAACGGTTGAGTTCAAAAGTTATTCATAAACGAAAAGCAAATCGAGCATGATATTTGGGCATTGGCGTCCACCACTATCCGATTGATGAAGCAAACAGATTAGTGACTCATTATATGAACAATGCCATATATTAACATTTCAATTCAACTAGCTTCTAATTATGCGTAATTTGATATTTTTCAATTTTCTTGTAAATAAGTTTGCTGGGAAATTGATTGATTAATGGTTTTTGACAATAGTTTAAAAAGAAAAAGAAAAATTATTTTTTCTATTAACTAGCTACCAAATTTCAATGGGTAGTGAACATTTTTCTTAAAAAAAAAAAAGAAGGTAGTAAACATTCATCTTTTTTTTTTTCAAACAACTTTACCAATTTCATTTCTCAAGAAAGTACAGGAGGAGGACAAAGACCAATCCAACCCCAAGAAAAAAAGAAACAAACCATGTGAGAGGGACAACCCATAAAAAGAAACAAAAGCATGTTATTAAAACATCTGACAACTACAACCAAGTACTACAAGATGATGACAAAGAAAAAAACTAAAGAAAATCTAAAAACATATTCGATAAACAAAGAACCATGTGTCCACAACATCAACGTGATCAAATAAACCTCCAAACCCATGAAAAAAAGATTTCAATAGAACTTCGAAAAGAGAGACAAAACAGAGAAATGAATCATTGAATGTAGAAATTTTGAATTCATATCCATAAATGACCATACACCATCCACCAAATTGAACCATCATTTCCCATATTTATTTATCTATTTTTTCCCGATAAATGTGAGAGATTAAAGAACTCAATAAACAATAACAACTCTCAAACACTTTGAATTGAAATATTTATTAAGTTATTTTTATGATCTTTAACCAACTACCGAATCCTCATGACACTAACTTCACATCAATACCTTGAACCACAACATTAAAACAACCCCAAGAATCTTCTATCTCTAAAATTCCCGAATCTTTTTTTCTAAAACCTCTTTCCTTTATATAATTAGTACTTAGAAGAACGAAACCTTTGGAATAAATTTAACATTTCTCCCTCAACTTCGATTTTTTTCCAACACAAACAATACGAGAGAAAATAATGATAATCCATTAGCCATTCAAGTCTTCAAGAAAAAGAAAAGATTTCTAGACTCCCTCTTTCCCATTCTTCAACCCCAAGACATCTCTTTACTCTCTTAGGAAATATTTCTTTATAAATTCACAAACAAAAATTGAAAGAAGAAGAAGATTCATAAAATCCCCGAGATTCCCCCAATTCCTTCTGAATGAACTTTTCACCCCCTTATTTGAAAATTTTTTCGATTACTGAATTAAAGTTCATTTTCCACCCCCTTACCGTTCCCTTCTTCCCTTTCTTTTAGGAAAATTGATAATAAAAACCCCTTTCAATTTTTTTGCCATGAAAAACTCCCTTCTCTAATCCAAGAAACCCTTTCTCGAATATCGAAAACCATCCATCCAAAATGTTCGAAACTTCGCTACCTTCGAAAATGAGGAGAACCCGCGAAAAACCAAGATCCCTTGTAAAGAGTAAGAAATAAAAAGTTAGCTTAACGGGTTACAAGTTATAACGGGTTAAACGCCCGACCCTAACCCGCCAAACCCACCCGTTCGCCACCCTTGTCGGACGAGTTAATTTGCAAATAGCTTTTGAAAAACGGGGTTTAAGTTAAACAATGGAAAAGTTGAGGACTCAGTTTGTAATTTGAAAAACGTAACGACCTTAACACAAAAAATAAAATAAAAAATCTCGGTGACATTTTCTTTCCGCGAAAAACAGAGAGAAAAAGAGAGGGTTAGGGAGGGTTTATCAGACTCTCTTCCTCTTCCGCCGATTCTCCGAGCTTCTCAGCCTTCTCTCTCCGCCGTTCTGACCATTCCGCAGCCACTTTCGACGACCCAGGTAGGTACTCACTCCTCTGGATTACTGTATCTTAGTGTAGATTGCAGCTTTTTACTATTATGTAATGTATGTGGGGTTGAGGTTCTGGCTGGTGGGTCTTTTTATGTGGAGAAGCTACTTGGTCGTTACCCTTAAACTACTGTATTCCATTTTAAAATTTTCCCTTTTCATAGAAATAACGGAAGCCTCTGTTTGCAATCTCTTTCAAGGTTTGATGGATTTTTCCTCCAATTTTCGAGCAGCAAAATGATATAAAACTATTGTGCCAGACCAGTTTATAAACACAGATGTGAAAGATGAAATGGTGTATGAACAAGGAAGTTGAGTGGTTATGATAAGAGATGAGCATTATGCATCAACAAGGAATTTGTGTTCTGATTTGTTATTCTTTTTTTAATATGTACTAATACATATAATTATTTACAATTTTAATTGCAATGCAGGGTGAACAGCATTGCTGACTGAAAAGCAAGCCTTATATAGTAGCTATAAGAAGTTTATCTGCAAACCCAGAGAAAAGAGATAGAAAGATGGACAAGGTGAAAATTGAAGAGGTTCAGTCCACCACCAAGAAGCAGCGCATAGCCACTCACACCCACATTAAAGGCCTTGGTCTTGAGGTTTCTCTCTCTTTCTATGTCTATATTTTTGTTCTAAATATACTGATTAACCCATGAAAAGATACTGTGTTAGTGGAATATTTCAAACTATCTCAAAGGTTCTTTCTTTAGCTGCTGTAAAAGTGTTTACTTTCTTAGGTTTTAGGTCTGTTTGGTGTGTCATTTTTTGTTGCCGTTCTTCTTATATTGCCTGTAATATTACGTAATTTAGTACTCCAAAATGCATGCCTATCAGAAATTAAAGGGGCTTTAAGGCTAATGCTTCAATTTATGTTCACTCAATGCAATATTATTCCTGTAGTGCACACTCGCACTCCATGTTGGATGTGGGTGTATTTGAAATTAAGGTTAGCATTGAATCATCAGATTATGTTCTATTGATGGTAGTGTAGTAAATAATTATACTTCTGCCTCCAAAGAAACCTCCATATAAAGTAGAGAAGTTGAGTTAGGCTGTCCCTTTTATACATAGTAAAATAGTTAATGAAATATTTTGTAGATTGCAAATGCAAGAGGTTTGATTGGGGTTTGAAATACTTGGGGTTTGAAATTGGGTGGAAATCCTAAGGCTGCCTCTGTTGGAAGGGGACCCTGTGGTTGAGAGAATTGAGAAGAGATTAGAAGGATGGAAGAAGGCATTTTTATCCAGGGGCCAGATTGACATTGATTCAAGCATTTATCAGTAGCCTACCTATTTATTATCTGTCTTTATTCATCCCAGTTAGAGTGGCGAAGAATTTAGAGACGATGATGAGTAATTTTCTTTGTGAGGGAGTTGGAGAAGCCAAGGAGGGCCACCTAGTTAGGTGGGTTGTGGAATCCAAAAGTAGGGAGAGAGAGGTCTGGGAGTTTAGTAGCAAGGAATATTTCTTTGCTGGAAGTTTGTATGTATTTATAATAAATTTAGATGATAAGGAGGTGAGGTGAGACAATTATTGTTGGTGTTGCTACTTGCAAGTCTTTTCACAGATTCCTGATAGATGATAATTTAGATTGAGTTTTGTTTCCTGCAACTTTTATCTGGAAAACTAATGGGGGGTGCCCAAGGTCAAGGTTTTAGGCTTTTGGTGGCAGATGGAAGGGTGAGGTGAGACAATTATTGTTGGTGTTGCTACTTGCAAGTCTTTTCACAGATTCCTGATAGATGATAATTTAGATTGAGTTTTGTTTCCTGCAACTTTTATCTGGAAAACTAATGGGGGGTGCCCAAGGTCAAGGTTTTAGGCTTTTGGTGGCAGATGGAAGGGTGAAAACTTGCAATTTGATTCCATGAAGGAGGCCAAATTGTTGCCTTTCTCCTCACTGGGGTGTCATGTGCAAGATGCCGGGAGACATTGTTGACCATGTTTTTCTGCACTGTGAAGTTGCTTCTATTTTACGGCAAAAGTTTGTGTAGGGAGTCCTGCTCTTTTTTGTTGCTTTTGTCAAAGGGAAGAGGGACAAATTCTTTGGGGTTGCAGTCTGTTGGCTACCATTTGGATTCTTAGATATCATCATCTGCATCTAGAAAGCCATACGCTTTGGAAGAAGCTTGTACAGTTTGGTAAGGGGATGGAAAGAAATAGAAGGATGTTTGAAGACTACATAGGTACAGGGGTGGAGGAGCTGTGGGAGAGAGTAACATTCTGGTCAGCTCTTTGGGCATCGGTTTTGTTGCCATTCAAAGACTGTTTTTCTTATATTCTGCTATTGGAAGGCAGCTGAAGTATAGCGGTTTTCCTTGACTAGGGTGGTAGGATTCTTGTTTCTTTTTATGTAATTTTCTGATTTTTATGCTGCCTTTCTCTGTTGTGGACCTTTTGACCTCGTCAACTGTGTCATTCTTTCTGTTCAATACAAGTTGTTTCTCTTAAAACAAAAGGGTTTGTTAAACTTCAATAGCTCATAAATCATGAATTTTCTTTTTCTAAGAGGGTTCTCAATCTGAAAGAGTGACAATCTTTTTTACAGGCCAATGGAAGAGCAGTACCTTGGGCTGCTGGCTTTGTGGGTCAGGGGGAGGCCAGAGAAGCTGCTGGTCTGGTTGTTGATATGATACGGCAGAAGAAGATGGCTGGTAAGGCACTTCTACTGGCTGGACCTCCTGGAACTGGAAAGACAGCTGTGGCTCTTGGAATATCCCAGGAGCTTGGCAGTAAGGTATTTCTTACAGTTTTTCTTAGCTATCCATTATTTGATGTTAATTAATAATGCAATGTGTTCGAAGGTACTCTTTATTAATTTTCAAATAGACTGAGGGATAGATGTTTTGTTCTGATTCTGCATGGCTGATGTTCCTTATTTGTAGGTTCCTTTCTGCCCAATGGTTGGATCTGAAGTATACTCATCCGAAGTTAAGAAAACTGAAGTTTTAATGGAAAATTTTAGACGGGCTATTGGTCTACGTATCAAGGAAAATAAAGAGGTCTATGAAGGAGAGGCAAGTCTCTAAGATAATTTCGTTTTTGTAAATAATTTGGTGCAATTTTTCTAAAAAGTAATTTGGTGTGATAATTATGTTACTTTGGCTTTTGATTTTGTTGGTTACAGTTCTTGATGGTTTGATAGTGTCATTTTAGGTGACAGAACTAACACCAGAAGAGACAGAGAGTGTTACCGGTGGCTATGGTAAAAGCATTAGCCATGTAATCATTGGATTAAAAACTGTCAAAGGAACCAAGCAACTGAAGTTGGACCCCACTATTTATGACGCATTGATTAAGGAAAAGGTATGGTCTTTCTATTACTTAATTTATTTGTTTTTTGTGTACATTAGAAGGATAATGTTTTGCCTTTTTGGTTATGTAAACTTGTAATATTTCAAATTCTATATGAAGCTGTTGCAGGCAAACATTCTAAAAGATGTTTAACTTCTTGTTGTCATGTTGAAGAAACTTGCTTTGGGCTATTTGTTCTTTTCATACAATTTTTCTCATACAACATGCAGGTAGCTGTTGGTGATGTCATATACATTGAAGCAAATAGTGGAGCAGTAAAAAGGGTAGGTAGAAGTGATGCTTTTGCCACCGAATTTGATCTGGAAGCAGAAGAGTACGTTCCACTACCAAAAGGAGAGGTTCATAAAAAGAAGGAGATTGTGCAGGTTCATTTTAATCTGAACTGCGTGTTCTGTGTGAATGTTCTTTGTAATGTTGATAGTATAGCACTATAGCAGTCTATTTTATTAACTAGTCTTAGAAGGGGTTTTCATTTGGTAACATCCTGACAAGTAAGTTAATTGGTAGATGGCTCTCGATTGCTCTGTGGTGCTAGAGTGATTGAAAAGGAACATCTGTCATGCTTGCGTGATGCAGATTTCCTAATAATACGTAGATAATTTTACTTAGTGTGATTAGGTTTTTGAGAAATGCTGAAAAATTTTACTGAGCGAGAGGTTGACTTGGTGCTTGCAGTCACCAATGTAAATTATTGAGGATTTTTGTCCTGATAAGATTGTCCAAATGAACAGTTAACATTCTCTTGGAATTACTTCTGAACATACTGTATATGGCATCTCATTCTTAATCCATAAATACTATGGTGGTTCTTACCAAGTCTTCCTCATATTCTCTTTATAGTACATTATGTTCATCCTACACAATTATATTGTTATATTCAGTTTCAGTTTGCAGAATTGAATTTTTATTGTTTCATTTAATCGTCTCTGTTTTTGTTTAGTCTGTGTTCACTTATGTATCTCCTTAACAGGATGTAACACTGCATGATCTGGATGCTGCAAATGCACGACCTCAAGGTGGGCAAGATATATTATCTCTAATGGGTCAGATGATGAAACCAAGGAAAACAGAAATTACTGACAAGTTGCGACAGGAAATAAATAAGGTACAATCTTGGAAATGTGCAGGGAATGTGGACCAAATTCAACGTCTTTTCTTTGGTAGCTTAAGATAAGGTTTACTGGTCAAAAAAGTTCCTTTGCAACTTTCTTCAATAACTTGGAAAAGTCTGTTCTCAAATTCTTTGATGTCTACTGATAAAAGTATTTCCAATACTTTGACATACTTTCAGTTCAAATCAACTACAACTTTATTCCATCTTTATGCCGATGGGTCAGTCATAAAGCTTTGGGAGTCATGCCCTTTCTCCTCTTTTACCCATTTCATTTCATGCTCCAGTTAGCCTCTTCACATATTCCACATGAGTTAAGACCAAGTATATTGTAATTCAAAACAGCTTCTAACGTCAATGATGATACAGTTAAAAGTATTTCCCAAATTTATAATGTTTGTAGTTCCTCATGTGAATTTGAGTTGGCATATGATGGATTGCTTGCAACGCTGCTTTGTTTTCTAGGAATTTATTCACTCCATTTGGGGATTAATTTTCCCTTTCAATAATATTTTCATTAGCTATAAATAAAGGAAAAAGGTATATGTTTTGTGTATTTGAAAAGTATCATTGATGGCAGGTTGTTAACCGGTATATTGATGAAGGCGTAGCGGAGCTTGTACCTGGAGTCCTGTTCATTGATGAGGTTCTTTTTTCTTCTAAATCCTTTCCAACTGTTACATTTGTTAAAATCACATAATAATTTTAAAACTTGATCAACAGGTACATATGCTGGATATGGAGTGCTTTTCATACTTGAATCGTGCTTTAGAGAGCTCGTTATCTCCAATAGTAATATTTGCCACAAACAGAGGAATTTGCAACGTAAGGTATGGAAGTTCAGTTGTATAGGAATTTGCGATAATTAACTTCTCCCTTATTACCTTTTATGTTTGAGTAAAGGCATATACACATAGGTCATGTCTGTCTTTCAATGTTCAATTCTAGAGGCATTTCCTAGAAACCTTTCAGTATGGTCACTGTAATGTCCCTCAAGTATGGTCACTGTAATGGCTTACTTTCTGTACATTTTTATGTTACTCTGCAGAGGGACTGATATGGCTAGTCCGCACGGAATACCTGTTGACTTGTTGGACCGGTTGGTGATTATCCGAACTCAGATGTATGGTCCTGAAGAGATGATAAAGGTATATATGAGTTTGTTTTCTTGCTGTATTTTGTTTTTCTTTCTACACCGGAGCATATAATCAAGAAACAAACTACTCTTTTTTGTTTTTAACTGTCAATTTACTAAATACTCAATTGCTCGTTGTTTGAGCCAGATTTTAGCAACCCGTGCACAGGTGGAGGAACTAGTTGTGGAGGAGGAGAGTTTGGCTTACCTTGGAGAGATAGGCCAAAAAACATCTTTAAGGTCTGGCATGAGTGTTAAATTTGTAACTGTGAGTTCTTTCCCTCTAAACGATGCTTAAGGTATTATCATTTCCTCAGGCGTGCTGTTCAGCTCTTATCGCCTGCAAGCATTGTGGCAAAAATGAATGGCAGAGACAACATCTGCAAGGTAGCTACAAGTTTGACAATAATAGGTGTGATCGAAGCATAATTGTTCATTAACAAACTAAGTTTTGATTTTATTTGTATGATTAATAGGCGGATCTAGAAGAAGTGGATACACTATATCTGGATTACAAGTCTTCAGCAAAGGTTCTCCAAGAGCAGCAGGAAAAATATATTTCGTAATCACTACTAACTGAGCAATGGATCTGGATGCCTTCATTTTATTTTGAAGTAGCGTTTAGTTGTTGGTATTCCCGTTTCCCTCCAAACCTAATGTAAATGGTTTTTCACTTCTCATCGACAACTATGGAATTGCTCAATTCAACTACTTCCCCAAGTGCTAGATGGGGTGGGATAATGTATGAGTTCTTCATCTGCATGATAAATTACTCACAATTTTAAAAATATTAAAATGCTCTAATTGCATTGTCACTTTTGTTTTCTGCTTGTTTTTTTTTTATTGTGCTGGAGGCAAGTTTAATTGTATTGGCCTAAACCCATATCTAACACTATTTCATGACAAGCTTGTGGGATCAACAAATGGCGTCCAGATTTTCTTTTTCTTTTTATGGGCGGTAAAGTGACTTAAACTGGAAAACGAATTCACACTCAACTAGGAAAAATTCACATAATTAGATGCTATTGCGTGATTTGACGAGTAATATCATGTCTTTGTTTTGCAATACATTGCTGAGTTCATTATTTAAACAACCTTTAGGGATTAAGATAACTCGACAGGCATATGATTGTTCGTTCAGCCATTTGCAGTTAGCTCAAGTGACAAGGGAAGTTAAGGAAATAGGTTAGGATATATGATAAGTCTAAGCCTCTAAAGTTCAATATCTCCAATATGATCAACAAGGACAATTAGTTTTGACTGTTCGCTCCTCATATGCTTTATTCAAATTCTAGTAAACTGTGGTTTAGGGTAAGTAAACTGTGGTTGTGTATTTTTTTTTTCTTTTTTTTTTTGGTTTCGCACTCTGTATTACTAACCATGCCTCCATCTACAGTTCAATTCATTTGGTACAAGCGTTGAAGTGCACTATTCTACCTAGCAATTTATAGGAGCCAACTCCAACAACATCTATCCCATCCTATAAGAGACAAATGTGTTGAACAATTGGAGTGATACATGTTATCCAAATAACAAACTCTAGTGATACCACATAATTAATTTTTGAAATATTGGAAACTAAAGAACTTCATTTTTGAAATACTGGAAACTAAAGAACTTAATTTCTTTTGCTTATTGAATCCATTTGAACTTCATAATTAATTAAAAGTTTCTCCTATGGGCCATATTTGGCCTAATTCCTTAAGCTAACATCTAAGGATCATGATCCAAATGCATATAACTACGAGTGATCCAAATGGAAGCAATGAATAGATAAGCATGTATAAAATTTCAAAAAGAGGTCGCCCTTAGATATCACAATTTTCTTTTATAAAAGAATCATTACATTGCTCCTCAATCATCACATACAAAATAAAAAAAAATTGTTATGTCACCATTCCATCATCAAATATGTAGGACTCCCACTAGAAATCAATATTAGGAATAAGTAGGTATGTGATATAACCTTACCAATGATGGCACCACAATGCATATTTGCAATCCGTTCCTCTAGGGTTGGGAACCGAACCCGAATCCGAACAAAATGCTGAACCCGAACCCGAACCGAGACAAATATTTTCGGTTCGGTTTGTTCACTTTGAATCTTTAAACCCGAACAAAACCCGCACCGATCCCTTTCGGTTCGGTTTCACCGGTTTCTCGGTTTGTTGCTCCCCTCACGATGTCTCAAACCCACCACTCCACCAACAAACACGAGCTCTAATATGGGTTTAGTAAAAGAGAAGCACAAAGAGGAGAGAGAGTTCGAAGAGAGAGAAAGTGAATCTGGAATCCTCTCTCTTTTTTGTCGCCAACTTCCGACCACTACCAGCGACCGCGACCGCGACTCACAACCACCACCAATCTGCTTTGGGTACCATGATGTCGGTGGCAAATCGGTGTCCATGGAGTAATTCAGTAAATTTCAGAAGAAGAAAGAAATAAAATGAAGAAGAATAAGAAGAATAATTAAGAAGAAGAGGAGGACAGTCAAAGTCGGGGGTGATGAGAGAGAGAAGAGAGGGAAGGAATAATTAAGAAAAGGAAAGAAAACTGAGAAAGAGGGGACTTCTATTGGTTTGATGAGAGGAAATAAAGATATGAAGGAGTGAAGGATTTGTCGATTTGGGGTTGCAGGGATTGTCATGGATGTCTCAGAGAGAGAGAGAAGAAGAAGGTGATGATGAGATGATTAAAGAAGAGAAAAATGAAGCGAGAGGGAGTCAGAGAGAGAAGAGGGAGCTGCTGGTAGTGGACAAGTGGTGAGAAAGAAAGATAAAAAAAAAGAAAAGTTGCTAGTGGAGCAGGCATGAGTCCTTTTTGCCAATAAAATACAAACATGTGTATAAAATAGCATATATTAGGTTTGTTTCGGGTTTTGGGCTTATAGGATTTTAGGGACCGAACCCAAACCGAAAATATTAACATCGGGTCGGGTTGTAAAAAAAATATGTTTTGCAAAATTGGGAACCGGACCGAACCCGAATTTTTGGTGCGGGTCGGCTCGGGTTTTCGGTTTTTCGGGTTAAAAGTCTCAGCCCTAGGTTCTTATTCGGTCAAGTTCAAAGAGTCTTTGTATTTGAATGTATTAATTATATTGTAAGTTATGGTATTTATTAGAGTTGTTGAATGCATTGAAAGACTAAATATAATGTAATGTTGGGTTGGAAAGCGGTCTTGTTAAATGTATTGGGAGACTAATTGTAGTTTTATGTAGTGTTGGGGGTAGTTTTAGTATTTATTAGGATGGTTGGACTTGCTCTTTAAAAGAGAGGAGTCATGAAGAGAGGAGGATTATGAGACTTTGTTTATGAGAATTTTTATTATGAAATATAGGATTTGTTCTTCTATTATTCTTCTTACTTAGATGTGTCATTGTAGTTATAATCTTCATTCACCTTTATTTTATCCTGCATTATTTGGTATCAGAGTGTTGCTACGCTCTTTGGGTTGCTTTCACCAATCGCATGGTGGCAAGAGGAGGTAGAGAAAAGCGTGAGAACCATATGAGAGACCGAGAATAAAGAGATGAAGAATTTCATGCACTTCGAAGACAAGCTAGTTAAAAAAATTTCCTACTAATTGAACGCCAAGATGCTTGTAGGAAGCATGTTGGATCAAAAAGTGAGTATTTTTATTATGAGACCAATTTGGGGGTGTCTTATAATCATTAATGTCATTCGTCACAAATGTCCAAAAACCGTTTATGGAAGTTTGAAACACCAAGATTTCAAAAGTGGCTTAAAATTGCACGAGGTGCTTGTGCATGTGAACCACTATAAGCTTGAGGATATTGAAAGATTTGAATCGGAGATCAAAGAACTTATTAAATTCAAGGAAGTCTCAAATGTGAAAGTAAATCATTAGTTTCCTCTCGAATTAGAAATTGATATGATAATAGTGATGAAATTGATTGAACTTTACTACCTATCTATGATGGATATCTTATTGGTGAAGTTTTTGACCAAACAAAAGAATTGAAATTCTCATAAATAGAAATTCACCTAAACAAATTCTCACTATGTTGTATAATTAGAATTGAAATCATCATTTAAAAAAAAAGAAAAAAAAGAGCAATTGGATATGTAAACCATTCTAATGTACTGATTTCTTGCACTCTTTTTAATTTATATGATTTTATTGGAATAACTCTTATTTATTATTGATACATGTATATACATATAGACGGAACACATTTTTTTTATTCTCACTTTTATTTTCATATTTTATGTCGTTTTATTTAGTGACATACTTGCATGAAGATGGATGCATTTTTGAAACCTATCAAGTTTTGGAGGTCTACAACAAATTTTATGACCTAAGGGACGATGTTGAAAAAAAAAGTATTTTTGTTGTATTCAATAAATTTTGGTCATATTTATGGAGATCATATCTTCCAAACTCTCATAAGTGACGTCCGGTATATAAACAATCTATTTTGAAAAAAAAAAGTATGTATATGCTTATGCATGATCAATAAACCATTCCAAAGTATTGATTTCTTGCACTCTCTTTATTTTATGATGATTTCATTGGAACAACTTTTATTTATGATTGATGTATGTATAAATATATATGTGTGTGTATGGTATATATATGGAACACCTTTTTTAATCTCATTTTTATTTTCATATTTTGTCTTGTTTTATTTAGTGATATATGTGCATGAGATAGATGCATTTCTTAAACCTATCAGGTTTTGAAAGTACAACAAACTTTATGACCCAAGGGACGATGTTGAAAGAAAATATTGTTTTTGCTGTATTCAACAAATTTTGGTCATATTTATGGAGATGATGTCATTCAAGCTCTTATAAGTGAGGCCTGGTATATAAACAATCTCCTTTGAAAAGAAATAAATGTATTTATTATTCATGATCAATAAACCATTTCAACGTACTTATTTCTTTCACTCTCTTTATTTTATAATGATTTTATTGGAACAACTCTTATTTACAATTGATGTATGTTTATATATATATATATATATGAAACGCCTTTTCTTATTCTCACTTTTATTTTATATTTTGTCTTGTTTTATTTAGTGACATACATGCATGAAGATGGATGCATTGCTAAAACCTATCAGGTTTCAGAGGTCTAAAAAAAACTTTATGAACCAAGGGACGTTGAAAAATAAAACTTTTTTTGCTGTATTTAACAATTTTTTGTCATATTTATGGAGATCATGTCGTTGAAACTCTCATAAATTACTTCTGATGTATAAACTACTCTTTTGAAAAGAAATAAATGTATGCATATGTTTATGCATTATCAATAAATGCTCTTTACATTTGCCAAAAAAAAATAAATGCTCTTTACTTTAATTTCCAAACAAAATTCTTGCATGTTAGGAGAATCTATTTACATTTCCACTGTTTGGTAGGCCTCGTTTGTTTCATGGATTTGAGGCTTGAGAACGGGAAAGTGCTTCATTTTTCCTGTTTGGTAAGTGCAAGGAAGGGAAAATAATTCCTTCTACAAGGGTAAATTTGAGGTAAATTGATTCCCTCCATCCTCCTTAGGAATTAGTTTTCCTTCTAATTTCCCAACATTAATTACACACATTCAACACTTATTACACTATTTTTATGAATAAATTATTGCTATTACAATTATAAATACTAATTTTGGCTCAACTAATATTTTTTTTTATTACTTTCCCATTGTTACCAAACAGTGTGTATTGAAATCTCATGGGAATTTTACTTTCACATGCCTAGCGAAAGAGAAAAGAATTGATTTTCTTTCCTTTCATCTCCATGAACCAAACGAGGCTTTAATGGTGGTTTGGAAGAGAAATTTATTCGAATGAACAAGATAAGGACAATTAATTGTGCCTTATTGGTTTGTGAGGATGGTGATGTTGATTTTGGAACAAAAGTTTTGTCATATATATCTCAATGCTCCATCACATTTGAATCGTCTAAGTTTCAAGAAATTGATCATCCAAAATTTCAATTTCATGATCCATTTTGGGATGATTTTATATTAGCATAAATCTAACTGTGACTTTTTTTTTGTGGTGAAGAAAGAATAGTGATATTTGGCTGAAATTTCCACATAAAATGTCACAAAAAACTTACAAGTATGACAAATTTTTATATGACTTCTAATTTTCATATGAGCGGAAAGATAATTCCACTGCATCTGCCCAAATTCGTCCTTTGGTCAACTATATATATTTTTTTTCAAATTTATTCTCTAGTCAACTATATATTGACGTGAAAATATTTTACAATACTCTACGTAACTAGTTTTAATAAAACTTGTAATTCTATAAGGCATCTATCATGCATTGAATAAAACCTACAAATTAAGCCACATGTTTTCCTCAAGGTCAGTGTTTTCAAATTATTTACCTTGCATATAGGTTGTTGAATTCAAATCAAAATGGATAATGTTCTTTGAATGCAAGTATTTCATATTGAAAGCTGCATACATAACAATTATAAGTTTTTTATGTCGGTCAACTGATTTGTATAAAAAATCTCCTGTTCTAAGAATGGTAACAAATCTTATTCGTATTGTTGACATTATTTGAAGAAATCATGCGCCAAAGTAAAAATCAGGTATAATATAAACATGTATGCATGCATCAAGCTGCAAATATATAGCAAATATATATTTATAAAAGATGGATTTGACTGGTATTTGCTTTAATTGATCGTTTGGTTAACACAGGCAATCAACCATCCTGTAAGCTAATGTAAAGTAATTCTACAGATAAATTTTCTATCGGTTTGAAATTGAAGTGCATGATAGAAATAGAAATCATAGCAATGAAAACTATATATACTACAACCTAAATATCTAAAACTAATGACCAGAATACCAAATGGTTAACTCTAAAACTAGATGAAATCATAAATGAATATTTCTTATTCAAACAATTCAATGTTCTATATATATATTCTTTAACTAAAAATGTTAATTTATTTGTACCTCAAGATGTTGCATAAAAAACTATGTCATTTATCGGCCAAGTAATAGTGCTTTCGAGTGTATCTTCAAAGCATTCAAATAGGATCAATGGAAGGGTTAATCGCCAAATCTCTAACCCACTTGGTAGCATATATGATGAGAGACAAATAGAAAATTGAGAAGGAAAAAAAATATATAGATTTTGATTGTCAAAGAAAGAAGAAGAAATTTTTAGGGATACTAAAGAAAAAAATTCATAAAATACATTGGGTTGGGTTCGAAATGAAAAGTATTGGTGCTTGCTGATAAAAAAAAGTTATGTAAAGTTTTTTAGAACATTTGCATACATTTGGTGGTCTAATTTCATGATCTGAACCATTCATCTTTTAATTGAACATTTGAAGATCATTTTTACAAAAATTTAATGTAAACAGAGATTGTTCACTTTCACCCAACAAATGGTCTGAATCGTTATATAAGACAGAAATCATTTGCATCAAACAAATGGTCATGAGAATACTAACTTTTACTAAAATCGTCCATTTGTTTGATATAGTTGGATGAGTTAACGATCTCCTATTTGGATGATTTTTTGCATACATGATGTTTAAAGGTTAATACCGTTAATTTAGAAGAGGGACAATTCAGATCATGTAACTTAGAAGATGGACAATTCAGATCATGTAACTAGATTGCCGAATATATGCAAATAAGAGAGAGTTCGGACACACAGGTCCGACTTCGTTCATACCTAAGTTTTTTCCACACATAAATACCCAAGTTCTCAAATATGATATCAACGACATTTATTTCTCGAATTACATATTATACAGGTGTATAAATTAGAGCCTTTTACCCAAAACTAATGGACACATTGAGTGAAGAAGTCTAAGATGTTTTAAAGTACTATACATTGCCTCTCAACACGCTCCTCGATATGGAGCACGAGTTTGACCAACATGAAGACGGTCAAACAATGTATATTGGCATCCTCAAGCCATCGGGACTCTCTATACCTGTTAATAATAACATTAATCCATATTATAATTTATGCACTGACGATAGTGTTCTTCATCCTCCTGCACTGAACGATGCAACGATAAATGGCGAATGCTAGGACAATGACCAAGACAACCACAATTGCCACAATGCTGGTGACGGATGCAAATGACATATGCATGCCGACGTTGATTCCTCTCTTGTCTGGAGCTGCTTCTTCAGTGGCTCCACCGCCTCCACGGACACTGGTCATGAGGAGGAACCAAATGACGGATTTAAAGATCTTACGAAATGTAAAATAAGACCTAACATTTTTGACTGATATATTACTTATAGGTTCTCAACAACAAGTTCTGCTAAATAGAAAATAATTTGATGAGTAAGATTCCCAATCTATAACTGTGAGACCCCAATCTATAACAGTCCCCTTCATCAGAATCGTTCATCGTTTAGATTTATTTTCAAGAATTATCCTTGTAAAAAATCAGCCGAATTGGAGATTGTTTGGTCATCTGTTCGTTGTATAGTTTACAAGCAAATGCAGTCCGTCAGATAAGGTTGAAACAATGGATGTGATAATCAAATGGCTAAATAATTTCCGATTTTAATTTTTTTTTATCAAAATGATCCTCGAATGATGATCTAAAATATAGACAGGTTTGATTTTTAGGTTGCACTCACAATGAGGATGTTCGCATTTTATTTTTGATGCGGACGTGCGCATGTGAAAGGAACTGTATATATATATATAAGTAATTTTAACTTGATAAATTTTGGTTCAAATTTATTTAAAGACATGATATTTTTACTATGTTTCTTTTGATAAAATATTGTATTACATATTAATTTTTGATATAAAAGTTTATAGTCATAGTTTATCATTATTATCATAGAAGTAGTTAGTTGGACGTAGAGGTCAAGCATGAGATATTGTATTTGATATCATTGTTATCTCATATATGACACCTGCATGTAACTACTTGGTTTATCATTACTATCATAGAAGTAGTTAGTTGGACGTAGAGGTCAAGCATGAGATATTGTATTTGATATCATTGTTATCTCATATATGACACCTGCATGTAAGTACTTGGTCCTCAAGTATAATTGAAGCAAGAGGTGTTCGACTTTGGTTTTGGAAGCATGAGCCGTTGCAATTATAATCAATACTAATCCTAAGGTTGTGCACCTCACCTTGACTTCATGCAAAATGGACAGCACCACATTCTTGATTACATAGTTATATAACTAAGCTTAAGGCCCAAGTCTTTGTAGTACTATATTAGGAGCATATACAGATTGAAAAATATGAGAAGAAGGAAACGGAAGGAAGTTAGCAAGAGAGAAAGAAAGATATATATATATATATATATATATATATATATATATGTAGGTTAATTTTTATTATGGAGATATTATTTTATGGTCCCAATTAAGAGGCTTGTAATGTCATTTTTATGCTCGGCAATTTCTGGAATTGAGGTTATGGAATCGAGAATCGAAATGATTAGATGAGTTTAGAATGACGAGCTTAGAACAAGGTGTTTTTATTTGTACATTTGTAAAGAATTTTGTAGTTATTAATTAGATAAGAGTGTGCAGCGGAAATGTATTTTATTTTATTTTTACTTTTAAACACTCACATCTTCGATTCAAATTTAGGTGCTTAAAATCCACCGACACCGGGTCTGGGGTGTGACAATAACCTACCACCTAGGTCCACTTATATGTCGAACCAAAAAGTGAAAATTAATTTGATGAGGTTGCTTTAACATTCCATAAACTATATATGGGGCAAGTTTCAAGTATGATTGATTCTTCAAGCTAGAAGCCCTTTCCTCCTCAACCCTTAATTATAATATATATATATCATGGCACTTTGATTGGCCAAATTAAATAGATCAAAAAACAAAGATCATGATAGAGTGGAGATAGAGAGCTTTAACTTCCTTATGATGCATCCTTTCACAACCTTTTCATGAAACAGGTAGACTTGTCATTTGTCAATGGATCGGGTTTGGAATGGATAGACCTAAATATGTATCAGTTTAGCAACAACAAATTTTTAATCCGATTCGATCCGTTAACCTGGTAGATCAAGCGTATCCAAATCCGTATTCGGCGGATTAACGAATACCTGGTCCACGATCCGGATCCATTTATTATTAAGTATTATTAGATTTTTATCATGATACCCAATAAAACTTTGATAAAACATTGAAACAAAATGATCGATCAAGCCAAATGTTGAATTACTTATATTTTATAATATGTATATATTTATTATTTTATATTTTATAAATAATATTATATTATTATAAATACGGATCGGATCAACCTAATATATATCCGATCCATTAAATAAACGGGTTAACAAATCCGGACCATTAACGGATCAAATTTTTAATTTAAATACATGAAATAGAAACGGATTCGGAGCGAATCCGGATCAAAATCCGGTCCACTAACAGGTCTAGAAAGTAGAAACAGGTAAGAATTGAGCTTTTCTTCAATTTATTTTATTATGCAAGATTCTACAAGCATGCATTTGCTGCATAGTATATCCAGACTCAAAAGACAAGTCTTCATATATACTTCAAATCTCAGTTTAAGGTTGAACTATTAATTTCAAACTATAGGTGAAAAATCATTTCCAACAAACTTAGTTTAGCCCCCGATGTTGAATTTCAAATTTCCAACGAGTGTCCAAGCATCAATAATAAAAAAATCTTCCTTATCCTCAATAATAAATATCCCTAAAAATGTACCCTAATTTACATCTATATATACACATAATATTTCATAATGCAGCGATCGATCCCGGGCGATCCATATTTCAATTGATGAGTATGTACTATGTAGTCTGTTACTTAAATTGCTTCAAGGATCGTCCACAATAAAAAACATATTAATTAGCTAAACAAAATTTGAAACTTGCATCATTAAGTGCCATTGCATGATTAATTTGACGAGTAATATCATGTCTTTGGTTTGCAATACCTTGTTGAGTTCATTATTTGAACAACCTTTGGGGTTTAAGACAACTCAACAGACTCCTGATTGTTCAGCCCTTTGAGGGTCAGCTCAAGTGACAAGGCAATCGGTTAGGATTATAATAAGTCTAAGGTTCAATCTCCTCCAATATAATCGATAACGACGATTAGTTTTGACTGTTCCTCGAAACCCTATTCAAATTCTAGTAATCCATGCATGGTTGGGTAATTTTTATTTGGTTTTGCACTCAAGGTATTGCCAAATGCCAACCATTCCTTAATAACAAAAAAAATTCATTTGGTACAAGCGTTGGAGCACACCATTCCACAATCTGGAAGCAATGCGAGGAGTATCCCATTCAGTCACAATGTTGTCATGCCTGATCTCCGGCCTCCAGCGAGCGGCAACCACTTAATGCCATTGTTAGTTCAAGATCATCATGGAGCATTTGAAATACTTTCCTTACACCAGCCTCACCGGCAGCAGCTAATGAGAACACCACTGGTCGATCTACCAATCTGAAATTAATTGAAACATTAATAAGTGAATCGACACTAGCTTAATTGCATAACCAAAGGATGAGAGAGCAAGATCATGTGTCAGATTAGCATGACGTTGTACTATTAAAGAGACTAGCTTCTGCGGTCTAGTTCATGTCCTTTAAAGCAAGGGTCAGATACTCAGACTAAAACTTCTAGTTAAGCTAACTCTGTGGGGTTTGTCCTTTAAAGCAAGCTAGGGTTAGAAGCAGGTAATAAAATGGACCAAAACAGGTCAACCATCAGTCACCATATCTTACTTTTCTATAAGTGCCAATTAAGTAACAAATGCTTTACTTACGAATAACAGGAATTCGGCCTTGTGCAGCTTTGACGACCTATATGGGAAAGCCATTTCCATATATAAAACCATATTCTTAATTACTTTATTACAATATGTGGTACTTCTACAGGCATTCCCAACATAAGAGTAAAACATAAAATCAAGAGAAGGGTAAAACTCAGGAATGCAAACTGCTGATAACAGAACCCCTTAGCACCATATATATGTCATTAAACAAATTTCAGGACACTCGTAAACAATACATAAATCAATAAAAATCAGAAATAAAAAATGAAGCATTGAGTGAGCTCCATGGTTGGAGACAATAATTCCTGCAGCTCCAGCTTGTATGCATAGCTTTGCTGCATTAATGTTAGCACATACGTACATCACGAGTTTTTCATAACTTATCAGCAACAAATTGAGCACAGAAGATAGTTTTCGCTTCGGAGGTTGAAGTTAATAATTAATATGTTTACTTACTAGCCTCAACAGTAATTACACCATTTACAAGAATTGGTAATGTGGTGATTGTCTGAAGCCATTTCAAGTCTTGTGCGCGCATATGACCAAGAAAATATTTCAAATTGTTACTTCAGATTTCTACTTCAATTATCATATATTGAAGCAATCATCGAACCTTCCAGCTGAGAGAGCGGTCAAATAGTCCAACAACATATGATGCTAATCCAGAATCATCGGTCTGCAATTTCATGACCAAAATGCTGAAATGATAAGTTAAATGAAAAATAACTACAGAAATGTTTATTTGGTCTGCTATCAGAAGTAATATGGGTCACCCACCTTATCAATATTTCCTATATCCAAATTATTTTCAAAGTTTTTTAATGTTAAATATGGTGGCATAGTAAACCTGTGAAGAAACAATAGACATCTTTAGGACCTCATCAAGCAAAATGAACTTAAAAAAGATATATCAAACCTTAAAGTAATTAGCATATCTGATTGCATAATGAAAAATAGAAGCATTATCTTGTTCTTTATCTCCACATGATATTCTTGAATTACAGCTCACCTGTTCTTGATATCAGCTTCCCTGTGCTCGAGCCTTGGAGTGTCAGCAGTGAAGACGTACTATTTCCTTATAACCAGCCCTCTTAGCCTTTCTGACAAGTTGTGCAACCAGATTCCTGTCTTTGAAGACCTGAACAACGCGCACAACATTCATGGGTAAGGTTAATATTACAAGACAAATTAATGAGAACCTTAAGCGAGTATATAATAAAATGATTTCAAACTTGAAAAAGAAAATCCCTCTAGGGGACTCAAAAGAATGCCTAGCTTAAAAGTAGTCTTGATCTTTTTTTCTTTTTTTGGCAAGTAGCTAGTCTTGACTCTTGATCTATAAGTAGCCACCATTCCACTTGATTGGAAGCCCGAAAACTCAAACTTCATAGTCGCTATGAAATAATTTAGTTCATTCATTTGTAAGAAGCAAAGACCTTTCTAAGGACCTCAAACTTTAAAGGCATTCTGTCACTATGAAACTCTAACTTCTAATAAAATGATTTCATTCATTGGTATATAATTCCCAATAAAAGTATGTAAGTAGTAGATCTCAAGATCAAAGGTGTTATGTTAAAACAGGGAATTTAAACAGTGAATTTTGCCAAAAACACACATGAACAGAAAAGAAAATAAAGTTGCAGAATTTGGTCAGGGATGAACTACTCACATAGAGTTGGAAAAAGCAAATTCCAGGTCCAGTTGAGGTGATGTCTTCAATGCTGGAATTAGCCATAGTTGACAGTACGTGTCTATAACAAGTTTGAGAACCAAGATCGCATATAATTAAATTCAGTAAGGTACACAATTAGATTTCTATATAACTTCAACGAAAAGCCGTAGAACATGGCTGTTCCCTATTATTTTTCTCCTTAAAGCCACAATGTAAAATAATCTGTGATAAGAAAAACAAACCATAAACAAGATGGTGAGGAGTCAAACCATAATAGTGGTAGCTGCAGATGCTGCTCTTGCGGTTGCACACTCTCCTGAATGAGAATTATGGATTTAAATTTAGCCAGCTCTGTTTTATAGACAAAACTAGATAAAAAGAAGCTTTGGAAGAGTATTGCATCGACTCAACCATAACGAGATACATAATATAAGTCTAACTGCTTTTCAAGTCAAAGATTTTATGCAACTTATTGTACAAACAATATGTCACAGAAGAATACATAAACACATTAAAATGCTCTTTCAGAAAGAGCTTATACCTTCAGGGTGAGCTATCTTCTGCATGCCGGTAGGAGCAATCATGATAGGCATTGAAACTTTGAAGCCCAAAACAGTTGTGCTCAAGTCTACCTTGCCTACTTTAATAAGAATCCGAGGTCGAAACCTATTTGATTTGAAAATAAAAAAAGAATATATATATATATATATACATTATACAACTTGAGGAAAGAGCTTCCATTGGAACATTTTCTATGAAGACAACTACTTTTGAGATGATTGTCAAATAACAAGAGAAGAGACGAGCTTACAAAATTCTGGAAAATGCAAGTTGGTTCTCCTTAAGATTCCACGTACTGGTCCTCTGCACCAGATGCATAGTAGTCGTAAACCATCTTTGGCAAAATTTCCTTTGCAATTGCTTCATACTCAGAGACATTGGTTATGTGATCCATCTCTCCAGCAGTTTGTTTTACTATACTATCCCCAGGATCCCTTCAATCTTATCTAATGCACCCAAAATCCCTTGAATTGTTAGATATTATTTCAAATGTAGAATATGTGCATGATGAATATCCCTTCGGCGAGTAATTATAATCCACTCCAAGTCTCCCAACTATTACACAAGTAGTAACTGATACACTATTTGGCAACTTTAACCACAAATTAAACATAAAGAAAACCCAAATTCAATTCTACAACTATTAATCTACTTTTCTTTTTGGTATTGTTTAAGAGATTGTCTGATCCCAATTGATCACACCTAGCCTAAAAACACATTGATGAACTCAACGGAGTTCTCAGGAGTCAGAGAAGCGTACCCTTTAAAGTTTTGAACAAGTGAGAGAAGCGTACCCATTGATTTTTGGTGGCTCCTTCACGCCACTGCTCCAAGTCTGCCTTTTGTTCCCCATTTTGGGAATGTCTGCCAAACACACACACACACACACACATATATTGTTTATTTCTTTTTTCTAGTTGGCTTAGTCTAACTAAGTATTTCGAGTTAGTCTATTTGATGTATCGGTACATTAAAATTTTCTGATATATATTACGATCAAATAAGGTAGCAAATAATCAACGAAAATTCTAGAGTGCTTGGGAGCACTCAAACTCCCTATCTTCCCACCCTAGGATTAGAGGACTTTCCTTCAATCCCATTGACCCAAAAACCCCCCTGCAAATGCAGGCCATTAGATCCGGGGGAGTATTGATCCCCGGGAGTACTGTAGAACCTTCCAATAATCAACAAGAAGAGTTTGACAGATGTGGAGGAATCTCTGACCCAGTCAACCATGGGAATTGTTTGTTTTGACTTTTTTTTTTTCAAATATTTATTCAACTGCCCTGAGTTTCTCAAACAACAATTCAACGCAAATGCCGGCTGCAGCCGTTTTACATGTGGGGGCTTAAACACGCTTCCAGATCATTTCACATTCAAGAAAAGTCAAAGAACTGGAAATTGACCCAAAAAAAAAAAAAGAATGCTCTGGAAATATTTGTCTTTAATCTTTATCCCCCATCAGAAAAAGAAAAAAATAGAGAAAAACTGTACGTTAGGCACCAATACAAAACAATTATTGTTTCTCTACTAATTTTAATCCCTTAGGCATTCACATGCAAGGAATGTTCCATTAAAGAGAGTTCACATTCTTAAAAAAAAAATTAGAGTGGATTTTTTTTTAGGAGAAAAAGAGTCCTAATACAATTGGGATTATATAGAATAGAGATGTCGTGGGCTGTACATATTTTGAGGAGGAAATGATTAAGTATTTAAAGGAAGAAGGCTACTGGAAATAGAAGAGGTTAAATATTATTAAAAGAAAGTAAGAACTCTAATTCTAATTCTGCTAGGGTTTCTATCGGAAATATTTGTAACTTTCAACCAATATGCTCGGAGAAGTAAGTAAAAAGAGAGGATTGCAGATATCCTTCATTGTAATTATATCAACACAAAGCCCTCACTCACTCCTTTGGCCCCAATCCTAAGAAACAAAAGCTGTGAAAGACCAACCTAAGAGGAGTCCCAGGAGCCAAAGGCATGTGCCCTTCTCTTAAGCTCCTAAGCTTTTAACATAATAAATATTCTCGTAACAAATTGTTTATTTGTTTGATATTATTAAACCACTAAACGTCTTTCAATGTAGTTATATTTTTATAGAAAAATGATGATTTACAAAATAGACGGTTGGGCGTAATTAGAAATATATACTTATTATTATATAGGTTTGGATATAAGTATTTTTCATAAAGAATAAAAAAAATATGAATTTTTATAATTTGCAAAAAATAAAAAAGAAAGGAAAAGTTAAAAGTCCAAGTTTTGGTACTGATTTCCATGGAAGAAAAAGCTGACGCAAACAAGCAAACCCCCGCACAAGAAAAGCTAGAATAAGAAAGGAAGACCCACTCCCTAAATTATCTCTATTCTCTCCTCAAATACTCAAATCTTGCATTTGCCTGGTCTTTGATTCTCTTTCGATTCTGGGTTCTGATTGGTACGCTTTCTTTTTCTGACTCTGAGATCAAGTCTTCGAGCTGTATCGTCGTTTTGATTCCATTCTCTTCTTTTTGATCGTTTTGTCAACTGGGGTTTAAGGTTGTTTGTGGGTCTCTCAGGTTTATAGTCCAGGGCCATTATTTGGCTAATTCAATCTTCGATTTTCAATTGTAGTTACTGATAATTCCTGGGTTTCTATTCCAGAGGTGATGTTAATTATAGCTTATTTCATATTAATTATACTTGATTGATGATCTGATCTCTACCCTTCTTTTCTGGGCCTTAAAATCTTATGGGGATCTTGTTGATCATAAGATACTTGACTTTGCTTAGAGCCCTTTAGTTTATAGATTTTGGATTTTTCATTATCTGGATGGAATTTCAAATGGAACTATAGTTAGTTACTTTGGTGAAGGAATGTTGTGTGTTTGAAATTGAAGTTTTATAGATTTCATTTGATTGGTTAATTAAATTCTGATTGTGGCATTGCTTGGGTTCATTTAGCTTGTTTAATGTTAGGCATATAAATGATTGAATTTGCTCTTGGCTTGTGATCTTAGGAGTTTTGAAGGATAGAGGACTTGAGTGAAGGTGCATTAGGACATCAGACATGGCTGGTAATGCGGCATCCTGTGCTGAGAGGGCCACAAGTGATATGCTGATTGGTCCAGACTGGGCAATAAACATCGAATTATGCGATATTATCAATATGGAGCCTGGGTATCAATACTTTACTTCCCTGAATTACATTTTTAGGTTTCTGAAATCTGTATGTTGGTATATCCAACTGTTTATAAACGAGATAACTTAACAATGTCGAGTACTTGAGTTTTTATTTATTGATTTTTCTTAATAATATGATGGGGTAGTATTTTGTTGGTCGACAGTACTTATATGTTTATAGCATACGTTGGTAGCTTGACTGACTGCCCAATTGGGGAAACAGTTTTACTTTGGTTTCTGTACATGGTAATCCATTTCATGCACCAATTTTGTTTACAATTTCTCTCTCTATTTCTAACAAACAGAAATAGAATAGAGAATAACTATTTTTTATTTATTTAATTGATCTTTTCATTCTGGCCAAAACTCTGAATATATTGTGTCAATGCTATCAAAATTTCAAGACATGCAATTGAAACTTATGAGATGCTTTTGTTTGATCTACGCTGCTATAAAATGAAATCTCTTCTGGACATTATGAGGAACTCATATTTTGCATAATATAGGTCTGAGATAGGATGGAATTGCGCCAATATCTAGCTCCTATCTTGGCTTAGAGAGTTTATGGTGTACCTATGTAATTAAGCTACCCGTCTGCAGTAGTTGGCGAACTTTAAATTTCACATAGTATATCCCTTAATGCGAACTATTGTTTATGTCGCGTATTTTTCTTTTTTCAAATTGTGTTTAGAAACAGATTGATTAGTGTTCAGAAGAGCAATCTTTGGTTTTCAAAGTTATCATTATATGTTTAAATGGTTTATAAGGGTTCTGTACATCATAGGGAATACTACTTTTTAACTGAAAGCAATCTCAAGCTTTGATGGGAACATATAGGATTCACAAGGGGCAAAGTGGTCCAATAATTCTGATACAGTCTGATGCACTTACTGCAGTAATTTGTTGTGTTTTATTTTTTTCTTATTTTTTTATATACATGTTAAGAAGCTTCTCTTAATAAGAGTGCTCATGTTTGTATGTCTGGCGTGTTTGTGCAACTGATGAAAAATGATTTGGACATACTTGCAGTAAATTGTTGTGTTTTGTTTTTTGTTTTTTCTTATTTTTTATATATACATGTTAAGAAGCTTCTCTTAATAAGAGAGCTTGTATGTGTATGTCTGGCTGGCGTGTTTGTGCAACTGATGAAAAACGATTTGGACATACTTGTACAAATTTTATTATGTTAAATTTCATCTATGATTGTACTTGGTTGAATTTTTATGAATAACTTCAACTTCAATTTCAAATTCAAATTCATGGTCAGAAAAGTCTAACATCTTGCCAAATCCTCACCCAACTTTCTACTACTAAGAACTTTAGATCCATGGTTGGGATCCCCCTTGTACTTAACCTGCTTCTGTTTCTGCATTACAATGATGTTTTAATAATCTTAACAAGGTAATAGCAAAACTTTTGTTTGAGTAAATAGGTAACTTCAAAAAAGGACTCATATATGTTCCACTAGGTTTTATTATGTTCCTGATGTACCAGGTTCTTTAAAGTTTTAAACATCACTTAGCTGGAAAATATGTGGATGACTGATTATTCAATTATTTTAGTAGCTGAATTTTAGATTTGTAAATGATGATATTTTAGCCCTTATAGTTCCTTTCCGATTTTGATATTTAGAATGTTTGCCAGCTGAGTTGGATTGAAATTTTGCAGGCAAGCAAAAGATGCCTTGAAGATACTAAAGAAGCGCCTGGGCAGTAAAAATCCAAAAATACAACTTCTGGCTCTTTTTGTTAGTATATTTTACTTTCTAAACTTTCTTGATATTTTCGATGCCTTTATGCATTTTTTTTTCCCGTCGTAAATTTTTCAAGAATAAAATGTTTAGCACTCTTTTTAGTTTAACAGTTCATGACCTAAAGACTCTGGTAAACTTCTCTTGCTAAAATCAAGTCCACTCCCAAAAATGTCAATAAATTTTCAATCTATGAAGGATCAATTGTGGTTCTATAGTTATGTTGCTGCCATCAGCAATAAAGCAGCTATTGCTGACCGATGTTTCTTTTCCCTTTCCCTTTTGGATTATTGAATCCAGGCTTTGGAAACATTGAGCAAAAACTGTGGCGAGAATATTTTTCATCATATCGTTGAGCGTGATATCTTGCACGAAATGGTCAAAATAGTAAAGAAGAAGGTGCTGTATATTTCTGTTGACCTTTTATTTATTTATTTTTTCTATTTTTTATTTTTATTACTCTTCTAATCCCGGATTGCTTGCATCTTCCTCCTATTCAATGTAGCATGAACAGGAACTAATATATTTTCTGCTTTGTTATCTAATTCCACTCTGCAGCCAGACTTGAATGTTAGGGAAAAGATACTTATTTTAATAGATACCTGGCAAGACGCTTTTGGGGGCGCAAGCGGAAGATATCCCCAATACTATGCAGCGTACAATGAACTGAGGGTAATTGGTTTATAACATCTCTATGCTCATGCTTGCGGTTGTCGTACACAATCATCACTTCTATTTTGTTTCAAGTGTGTAACTTTTTCTGGAAAATAAATTTAGTATGCATTGGCATTGTTGGAATAAGTTTTCTTATGTGGCTGATATCTGGTAGAAGTAGCATAACTAGTATGATTATAGCCTTATCAAATTTAGTGTACTGTGTATACTGCACGTGTACTTGGACTGCTATTAAGATTAGAGTTGCATTACTCAGATTTATGGATTAGGAGGAAGTTCCATGATGGAAAAAAAAAACACTTAAATACAATCTAATTAAATTGGGCAAAGTTCAGACTTTTATTATCATCCCATGTCATGCTGGATATTGTCCAATTTAGAAGTAATTGTTCATGTATCGGATCCCAATGAGGGAATACTGTCTAATATTCACAATTTCTCAAATGTCTGGTCTTGATGGTTAAGTTAGACTTGTTCCAGTTACGTGGCTTTAGGGTTCCTTAGCTTGCAAGTGTTGCTGCTTTGCATGTTTGTGAATTACAGATTTTTCATGTTTTACACTGTCACTGTACATCATTGTTGTTTCCTTTCTTGGTTAAGTCGGAATGTGTGTATCATGATTCAGAGTCTTTACATAATTTTTAACCGTTTATAACGGTTAAAGTTTCAGAAACAAGCTTGTTTACATTTACATAAGTTTTATTTTATTGTGCTTCTTTGCTCCTAATTCTCTTGATTTATAATTTACAGACTGCTGGAGTTGAATTTCCACCAAGAGTAGAGAACAGTGTACCGCTCTTTACTCCACCCCAGACCCAGCCAGTAGTTCCTCCTGTTGCAGCGTTCGATGATGCTGCTATTCAGGCTTCTCTGCAGTCTGATGCTTCTGGTCTTAGGTACTAACTGAACAATCTGTTCTCCATCGAACCAACACAATTCAGGCCTTTTAATATTTACTGCCTGTTCAAAGATTCTTGCTGCATTATTGTTGCATCTATGTTGATCATAATACCAAACATGCATCTCGAATGAACGAGTGAGATGGAGATAAATATTTGTTGTTGATTACAAATGTCAGTTTTTTCTCCTAATACATGTGCCCTAGTATTGCAAGTTTGCAACCGTCAGTCTGACTTGTTGATGTACGTATGTTTTCTACATCATAGATAAAGTTATAGTTACGATTAGTAAAAGTTATAGGTCAATTTTATTACCATAAGAACTAAATGGGGTTGTGCATCCCTTGGTCCACTTGAAGTTTTGACTGCATATCCCAAAGGTTTTGTGATTAGTCAACAATAACTTGTTGTCAAGTCTTAATTAGCTGTAAGAGTAAAGAATCTATAAGTAACCTGGTCAGTTGCTTATTTGTTTGGCCTGTACAATTTCCTGAACTATAGCATTCATACCTGCTATGTCTATAAAGCTACTGCCAAACAAGCAACTCTTGGAATGCAGTTATTTAAAGAGTTTGTATCTACCTTTCTATGCCTTGAAGTCCTCACAGATCAAAGGGGAAATCTGTTAGATTAGTATGACGGCCTCGTTGGCATTATGTAACTTAGCATTAAGAGGTTTCATTTGTAAAAGGATGGAAATGATTTATTTGCACGACCATGTATTGTACATTTAGACTAGATGTAAACATAATAAATGACCAAATGCATAACATAATTACACTATTTCTTAGGATGCTTTGTTGGCTGATGTACTTTGATCTTATATTTAATACATAACTCATCGAAATTCACTCAAAAAGAAAAAAGAAAAAAAAGATTACATTATTTCTGAGGATGCTTTGTGTTGTTTTAGATAATTAGAGTGATTAGTCAATTATTTAACAATTATCCCCTGCCAACAAGCATACAAGTGTTTATTAAATAAACCCATCAGTCCTAGGTCTAACCTTCTATGAAAGATTTGAGTCAGCACTGTGTTTTCAGTAGACAGTTGGCACAGAATTCAAAGAAGCAATGATAAATTCTGTGCAAGTTACAACTATGGGCAAGACACCCAACAAGATGGAGACGAGCACAAGCTTGAGTTTAAAACAATAGATTGGCCAAAGCTCGTGCTCCTATTTGAAGTGGCATATATAAAAATGAACAATATAGACATCCTATTTTGTTTGGTCGGAACAATGAAGACCTGGAGTATGAAGCAATTGATTTTGAAAGAATATCTTTTCTCCTTTTTATACAGTTATGTCATCATTCCCACATAATTACCTTGAGTGTGGAATTACACATAATTTAAACAACATATGATATTCTAAAGGATTACTGTGAATCTGTGATTACTTAGCATTTTTAATTATCTATGATCAGCTTGCCAGAGATTCAAAATGCTCGAGGAATTGCAGATGTGTTGATGGAAATGCTGAATGTCTTGGATGCTAATAATCCCGAGGTAATATTTTCTAGCTATTTTTGAACTTTGATTAATTTCTTGCTCGAATAGCTTTGGAAGATAATTCTCATTTAAGTATTGTTAAAAGTATATTTGTACTCCATTGTGAAAAAAAAAAAAAAAATTGTACTATTCAGGTTTTTAGTTTTGTTGCGTACGTTTTCTTGATTCTTACTGCAACTAAAATGCCAATTTATTAGTCATCTTCTTGTTTTCACAACAGTCAATTCTGAATATTATGACAGGGTCTGAAGGAAGAAGTGATCGTTGACCTTGTTGATCAGTGCCGTTCGTACCAAAAGCGTGTCATGCTTCTTGTGAATAATACTGCGTAAGTGATAAGTCTCGGACGTGTTTGCTTTTAGTCTTCATAGATTGGAAGCTGTTGATGGTTGTGGTTCTCTTTCTTTCAGAGATGAGGCACTTCTGTTTCAGGGATTGTCACTGAATGATGATCTGCAGCGGGTACTTAGTCGGCATGATGATATGGTGAAAGGAACTACAACAGAAGTAAGAGGACCAGAATCTTCGGTTGTGCCACTTGTGAATGTGAACCATGAGGATGATGAATCGGAGGATGAATTTGCCCAACTAGCTCACAGGTGACAATTAGAGGATCTCTTCTCAGTTTTATAGTACTTATTATTGTTTTCATTACCCTATCTGATTTTGTTTCCACGGATAGTATAGTTGAGGCTATTAACTATTCATTGCTTGTAATTGAATCTGTGTGATAAAGGATATGAAGATTAAGATTCTGTTTTCTGCTTATTTTCTTGTTTTCCTCTTAGAAGAATTTGGTGAAATGCATTGCAGGTCATCCAGAGATAATTCACAGGGACAGGGCCAGAGATCAGCCAATGAACCTGTGCGAGTCAGTCCATTTCTTCCTCCTCCACCCTCTCCGAAAAGGCCAATCACCACTGGTGCTGGCCTGGTTGATTATCTTAGTGGTGAGGCCTATAAATCTGGAGGATCTGCTGCAACTTCAGAATCCACATCCTTTGCAGTTCCCGCTCATTTGAGCCCAAATTCCACCTCACCGTTGGCTCCATTATCTACCTCACACCCTTCATCCCATTCCATAAACACAACTCCATCACCTGTGTTCACTGGAAAGCCTATTTACGATGAACCTGCTCCAAGAAGCAAATCCATTGATGAGCTGCCTCCAGCTCCTTGGGATGCTCAGGCCTCTGGAGGTTCTGTGTCTCCTGGTGGTTCTCAATCTCCTGTTAACCTTCCACCTCCACCGTCCAGGTACAATCAGAGACAGCAGTTTTTTGAGCAGCAAGCCTTTTCAGGTGGTGCTGCTCAAACAAGTAGTGGATCCGGTTCGTCTTATGACAGTTTAATGGGACAGACTCAGAATCTCTCTCTTAATTCATCTACCCCAACAAAACAAGTAAAACAGGAAGATGCTCTTTTCAAAGACCTCGTTGATTTTGCGAAAGCCAAGTCATCTTCATCTGCAAACACTAATAGGTCATTTTGAGTTTGTGAATTTGTGCGTAGCAGTCAGTCCTGCTTCCGGTTCATGTTCCTCACATACTTCAGATCATGAGATTGGCTGTTAATAAGTATTGGTAGGAACTTTTTGGGTTTTTGGTTATGTATGCTTTGTTTAGCTGGTATATCCTTTATTTTTTCTTTTTTATGGTTACCATAGCTGGCTGAGCTCGTATATTTTCGAGATGACCTTTGCATTGCATATAATTTAATATATTGATAACAGTCCGTGTATTTTCGAGATGACCTTCATTGCATTGTTTTTTTATGTCAGTCTGTGTCTTGAACTGTTGGCCATTCTCCTTGTTATCTTTCTCTTTTGTGTTCATACGTAAACATGTATGTATAACAAGCAACACTTGGATCGAAGCGTGGATTACCCGTTTCCCATACACCAACAGTCTGAAGACTTTTATTAAGAGTCACCGGAGATTCGTAAATGCAGCATTTCCTGATAGAAGACATGCTCTCAGCTGATTACGTTCAGCTACATAAGTCCAGCGGCACTTGTAAGAACTGGAAGTAAAAGAGGTCGGTTATCTCTATGATGAGTTACTCTGTTACTAATTATTCTAGTTGACAAGTACATATTATTATGATGTCGTTATCGTTTACGTTTAGAGAATGTCATTTATTTGGTTGAAATGCTGGTCGACTATTTGCAGCCAAAGAGGTATTTGATTGTCTTTGATGATGTGTGGGATATAAATATTCGGGAACAAAATAGCACTCCATATGGAATATGTAGTCTTTCTAATGAGTTACAACTCCAAAATATCCACATTTGAAATAGAAAAAAAAAGAGAGTCTATTTCAATTTCATGTGTTAGTGAAACGACCTAGAATAGGTTGCCCTCCATCCAATTCTAAGTGAGGTCGTCCAATCTTTAAACTCCACACATATGTACATAATTCACTCGTCTTCAAAAGAGGATATCGTCTAGCTCCATAAATATTAGATAGGCATATAATGTACAACTTTTCATTCTATAACATCTCATAATTAACGTGCCATTTACGCTGAATTTGTATGATATAGCTTGATGCATGAATGGGGAGGTCAATTATTTGAAACTCAAATTTCCAGGGTTGACTTGGCTTGTACCAATCCTTGGGTCAGAATCTCAATCATAAACTGTTAAACGACCCCATTATTAGTTTTTCTTCGTCTGAATATTCTGCTTTAAATTAATTAAGCAAGTCGTGTCTTGCTTCTAAATAAGTTGTAATGATTTCTACCGACATAGAAATTTTGGTTATTTCCTCGTAGCTTTGGTGCTGTATATGTAATGTGCCGACAGTTGCGTTTGCCCATGACTAGAAGCAGTGGCAGATCAGGACTGATTGGCGCCCAGCAAAAGCCAAAAAGAAGATTTTCTTTTATTTTTTCTCTCCGGACACATTAAACAAGATGGATCCACCACTAACTAGAAGTAAGACATCGAAGCGAATGAATTCAGAAAATTTATACAATACATGCATGACTTTGATGTATTATCATTTTTAACGAGGACTTTATTTACCGTAATAATTTTTTTTTCTTACTTAGCACTACCACTTTGATAACCCATGAATTGTTATTAAGGTAAAATGTTAGGTCAAAAACAACATCATGTGTCACATCCCTTACTGATGAGGAATTAATCATAATCTTGACCTATATAATTGCATGGAGGACCACTTGTAAGTTTCTTTCTTTAAATTATCGTTGTCTTCGATCCCACACGGTTTTGTGTACAGGTACTGATTGACTTGTATATATGTTAGGACAACTACATTGTGAAAAGAATCTTAGCATGATCATTCACTAACGTACGTACTATTCTTTGAGTCTTTACTAATGGTGGGCTTCTTCTTCGGCCAAACCCCAGCTAGTTTGGTTTTATTACGATTGGTCAATCCCACGATATGGTTGAGGTTATGCGTAGATCTTCTCGAGCAAACACGTTGTGGCCGGAAGAGAAGAACACGGCAAGGTTGAGAGGAAGAGGATTGTGACGAATTTTCAAGGTAACATCTTGCTCTTTCTCAAGGTTGTATCGTCAAAACAAGTTTCCTAGTCATTCCTTAAAGTGGTGGTGTGTTCTTGACCAAAAAAATCATTCGTGCATGCAACAAAATAAGTCAAAATAAAAATTGTTTAAACAATTTAGTATATGTATCAAATTTTTTTAGCTATTTAATATCTTCTTTATTGTGGACGATCCTTGAAGCAACTTAAGAAACAGACAACATACTCATTAATTGAAAAAAATTATGTGTATATATAGATTTGTATTAGGGTTTAGAGATATTTATTATTGAGGATAAGGAAGATTTTTTTCTTTTCTTTTGGCAAAGTAAAGAGAAATGATGCTAGTTGCTTGGTACGTACATTCGTGATTAATGGTATATCCAAATTTGTCCTGCTAGAATTAATTTGGTCACATCCGTTGGCAATTTGAAATTCAACATTGGGGGCTAGCTAGGTTTATTTAGGTCAAATTAGGGCTTGGTCTCTATATAGACTCCCTGAAAAAAAAAGAAAAAAAAAGAAGAGAAAACAAAAGCTTGTGACATGTAATCGTTGTCTACATAAATTTTTTTGTAATTCTGTATTGTGTCGAATCACATTCTAACTCTAAAATATTGGCTTAGTACATAGTGTTATAAAAAATTTCATCCATTACGTGTTACAAACAAAGGCATATATGTTCAAAATTCAACAAACTTAATATTGAGTACAAGTTCAGCTTAATTTGATTTGGTTTGTATGGCGGTCTTGAATGTCCATGGAACTTTAAAAATACCTTGATTCATGTTGATTAGTAGCTTGGAATGTCCTTCCACTTAAGCTGAAGTCTTTAAGCCCGGGGTAATCCACTTGAAAACAATATGTTGATCTTGAACTCGATATTAAGCTTGTTGGTAAAAATGAGCTAGGAAAGAAACAAGAGGTACCCGGAAAGAGAAATGTGCATATGTAATCGGGTTTACTGCTAGAAAGAAGAAGAAATTGTTGGGACCTGTTTGTCTCTTTTTGTTGGGATCTATATATGTGTTTCTATTTGTTTGGGTCTATTGTACCTCTTGCATGGTGGTGGTTGTTTTGGACTTTTGGTTATTCTAATACATCATCACTTTTCGACGCAAAAAACAAAAATTTCGGGTTTACTGCTAGAAAGAAGAAGAAGAAACCAAAGTCAAACGAAAATAAAGAAAAGTAAAAAAAAGAAGGAGCCGGAAAAGATTCAGAAGAAGAAATGAAAAGACAAAGGAAAAGAAAGACAATTTTACCTATAAAAGCACCGTACATGATTCTTTCCATGTTTCTTGCTATACAGCAATCGAATTTGCAGTGGGATACAGATTTAAAAGAAACAAAAATATAAAAGATGGCAATGGCTTCAGCTGCAGTAGATCTTTTGCTGGGCAAAATAGTATCATTTCTTGACGACGAGGTGTCACTATTAGGGGGAGTTCGTGATGAACTTGAAGAAATCAAGCGCGAGCTTCAAACAATGAAAACCTTCGTGGAGGATGCAGAAAGAAAGGGTGTTCTCAGTGAAGAACAGAAAACATGGGTGGCAAATGTGAAGGATGTATCTGTCGACGTTGAAGACTGCATCGACGAATTCACCTACCACATCAACAAGCAGAGAAGTTGGACTCCATTCACAAGAACGTTCTTTCAATCCATTCACTTCCCCAATAATCTTTGGGAGAGGCATCGGATTGCCACAAAGTTGCAGAAGATCATCAAAATTATCAAAGCCATTCCAGAAAGAAGCCAGTGGTATGGAGATAATCGTATAGAAGGTGTTTCTTATTCTCATTATGATCCCGATCGGCTGAGAATATTAAGGGATTCCTCTCTTTTCCTTCAAGATGATGAAGTGGTCGGAATCATAGATGCTAAAGAGACTTTGGTTACCATGTTGTTGTCTTCACAGCCTCAAAGAAGTGTGATTTCAGTGGTTGGGATGGGGGGCTCAGGCAAGACTACCTTAGTTGCAAAGACCTTCAATGGGGAATCTGTAAAGGAACATTTCGATTGCTGTGCATGGATTACTGTCTCGCAAACTTACACAGTTGAAGATCTACTCCGAGTCATCATGAAGGATCTTTTCCGAGCAGCAGAGGAACATACTCCAGCAGACTTGGGCGACATGAGCTATTCACATTTGGTGGAGATGCTCGCCCGATATTTGAAGGAAAAGAGGTACGTGATTGTCTTAGATGATGTGTGGGATATCAATCTTTGGCGACAAATAAGTGCAGCACTTCCAGATGGAACGCATGGGAGCCGGGTCATGATTACAACTCGGAAAGAAGACATTGCCTCTTTTCCATTTGGGATTGGAAGTTATGTTCACCATGTTCAACCGCTTAACAAGAGTGAGGCTTGGCAACTTTTTTCCATGAAAGCATTCTACAGTTTTCCTAATTGCTGTTGTCCACCTGAACTCGAACCTATAGCTAGGGATCTTGTTGAAAAATGTGAAGGCTTACCTCTAGGAATTGTTGCTCTGGGTGCTCTCATGTCAACCAAAAGTGTTTTGTCCGAGTGGAGGAAGGTTTACGGCAACTTGAACTGGGAGCTAAGCAACAATCCGACGCTCGAAGTAGTGAAGAGCATCTTATTGCTAAGCTTCAATGATTTACCATATCCACTCAAGCATTGCTTCCTGTATTGCTGTGTTTTCCCCGAAGATTACGTGGTCCAGTGTAGAAGGCTCATTAGACTGTGGATAGCGGAGGGGTTTGTGGAAGAAGTTAGAGGTGCTAAGGCGGAAGAGATAGGTGAGAGCTACATGGAAGAACTCACGTGTCGATGCATGCTTCAAGTTGTTGAGAGGGAACCAAATGGAAGAGTCGAAACATTCAGGATGCATGATCTTCTACGAGAACTTTGTATTTCAATTTCGGAAGCTGAGACATTTTGTACAATACACAATGACCTAGAACCAACCAAAGAGAGCAAGGCTCGCCGCGTGTCGATGCAAGCAAATTCTCGAGCACTGAAAAATCGAAGTAGCATTTCAAAGGTTCGGACCTTCTTTATGTTTGCTTCTTTTTCATTGAATAAACTGCCATCTGGTTTCCAACTGTTGAGGATATTAGATCTTGAAGATGTTCCAATTGTTCAGTTACCCGTTGACATAGTGAACTGCTTTAACTTGAAGTATTTGAATCTGAGAAGCACAAAAGTTAAAGAGCTTCCCGAAGACATTGGGAAACTCAGCAACTTAGAAATGCTAAACATAAGCAATTCCAAGATTAGATTGCTTCCGGTTGGGATTTTGAAGTTACAGAGGCTACGCCTTCTCTTGATGTTACATATTAATGAGCAAAAGCTGCGTTCTTTTGATTGCCTTGACGGCCGCACACAAGCTCCACCGAGCATTTGTAAGCTAAAGAGCTTACAAGTTCTAGACACGGTCCAGGTGGGAGGCGACCTAATCAAACAACTCCAGTCCATGACCCAACTCACAAGACTAGGCTTAGCAAATGTGAGTGAAGCTGATGAAGAAGATCTATGCAAGGCGATCGAAAGCTTGAAACTCATTGAACAGTTGAATGTAATGGCAACCGATGAGAACGAGTTGTTGCGCTTGGACGCATTACCGGAGGGTCCTCCTCTACTCAACACACTTTTTATAACTGGAAAATTGCAGAGGCTTCCACATTGGTTTCCTTCTCTTCATAGCCTTTCGTACTTGGCTTTGCTTTGGTCCAGATTGGAACAAGATTTTCTTCCTTGCATCCAAGAGCTGCCAAATTTGACAAAGCTTTGGTTGATTAATACATACGTGGGAAACGAGATGGTCTTTCGCAATGGATTCCCAAAGCTCAAAGAATTGCTTCTACTCAACTTTTCTCAGCTGTCTGTGATCATCATAGAGAAGGGGGCGATGCCAGCATTAACGACACTGGATATTTGGGAATGCATGGAGTTAAAGCAACTTCCTCAGGGCATCGAACATCTTACAAATCTGAAACAATCGACTTTTCTAGGTGTTCCCAATGAGCTCATAGAGTGCATACGAGGAGAAGGAATCGATCAGTCAAAGATTAAGCACATTACCGACATTGGTTATCGCTACAAAAAAACTAAATTTGGGTGGTCTCATGGAAGAACGCGATGATCTCCTCTACAACAAGGTATTGTCACCTTCTTCTTTAACATGTATGAGTGTATGTAAAGGCTTTCTCTGGTAAGGCAATTAAACCGCAAATGAGTATAGTGCGGTTAACCTCACTGTCTGTATGTTATCCGATCCCTTCTCTAACTAATTGTATAACCTTTTAATTATATGTAGGTGAGTACTAGGAGCTCATCAAGGTCGCTCACTTTAATTTGGATTAGTTCCAGTTCACCATGATCAAATAAAAGCAAATTGTTACAAAGTACAGTTAGCCCAAGCATTGAGAGATCGTTCAGTCGAAGACTTCATACATCATCAGCACAGATACATATGTATGTGTTGCTATGTTTTCTTTCCATGTAATGTACATTGGTCTATGCCCCGGCCCTTTTGTATTCTATTAGTGTAGATTGCACTGTTAAGCGTATATATATATATATATATATATATGCACTACACTTTTCCTGATGAAGTGGCATCAAATAGTAGGAGACAAAAATACATATGGTGATCCACTCATTGTAATGTCAGAAAAAATCATTGTCTAAGTAAAAAAATTGTTTATATTATTTAGTGTTAAATAGCGACAAGCGTAGTCTGTGATCCACTATTGAACCAGTATTATCTCAACTTAACCACTCATTAAGTGTTGAGTTTTATATTAAAAATTTTCGGTACAATTGGGAGTAGCTCACCCTCTTATAATTTACATTTTCTTTCGTCACTTTTCTGATGTGGATCTTTTACTTTCCAACACGTATGCACGTGCAATTCATAGACACGGGCTAACACATCTTTTCGAGAGCCCAACCATAATTCGCAGACACGGGCTAAAATATTTTTTCGAGAGCCAGACCATAATTCGCAATTTGTTCACTAGAGCCAAGGCATCTTTTTGAAGACTCGTCATTCGTCTTTTCGAGCCCAGTAATTCAGGCCCATGATGTGATTGGAAATGAAATCCGCTCTGATACCATATTAAACAACGATAAGTGTGGTCCGTGACCCATTATTGCACTGATATTGTCCAAACTTAACCACTCATTAGGTGTTGAGTTTTATCTCAAAAGGCCTCGGTACATTTGAGATTAGTCCATCCAGTTATAATTTATATTTTCTTTTGTCACTTTTCTGATGTGTGATCTTTCACTTTCTAACAGTTAGTCATTGTAGAGTCTTTGTGTGCTATTCTTTAGTGACATTTAGAATAGTTTTGTGTTTTAGTTTTGTAATTAGAGTCAATCCTATGCGGGAGACCCTTGCTTACTCGTTACTAGTTAATAATCTTTTTTGTTTGCAAGGATTAAATTGTATGGTAGATTTAGCCATACCAGTGGGTCGCTATGTTATAATCTTGTTGAATTAATAATGAATTGAGAATTCTTCTTAAAAAGAAAAAGAAAAAAACATGTATGCAAGTATGCAACATCCAATTTTGTAGTTCTAAAGATTGCCACATTTGACGATACATAAATGTGTCCAGATGTACATGGACTTAAGTACTTAAACATGTATGTATACAAGCAATACTTGGGTCGAAGCATGGATTCTCCGTCTCACATACACTAACAGTCGAAAACTTTTATTAAGAGTCACTGGAGATTCGTAACTGCAGCATTTCCTGATAGAAGACGTACTCACAAGTTATCAGAATTAAAAAAATATTGTCAACTGGTTACAATTACCTTCAACAATAGAAGTCTAGTGACACTTGTAAGCACTGGAAGCAATAGAGGTAGGTTGATGCGGTGCATTGAGAAGAATTAAGAGATAGGACTGTAGAGAAGGGTAGCACGGTGTGCCTCAAAGCATAGATGATCGGTTGCGTATTTCATGGCTACTGGTCGCTGGGGAGTTGACATTTTTGCTATTTTATTTTTTTAGTTTTTTGTTGTTGTAAATAGTATTACTTATGTGATTGTCTACGTAATTATCTAGATGTCTACTATGTAATTAATATCTCCTTAGTTGATACTATTTTTATATAAACCCTATCACGCACTATATACATAGGCTAATGAGTACAAGGAATACAACCTCAACATTCCATCTCCCATATTTTTATTTGCTCTCTATTTTCTCTTACTTAAGTTTCTAGTTTATAACACGTTATCAGCATACTTGTTTCTTTTATTTTCTTATATAAACTCGATGATGATCTATGAGTTATATGATATAATTTTGTTGCTTTAGACCAATACTCACGATTTATGAGTTCTCTAATATTCTTTTCATTTATCTTTGCAATCTTTTACTTGATTATGCAAAGTCATAAAAAAGCAAAATGATGCACTTGTTGCTTATCTGCTAATTTCTTATGCAGCTGTCTCCAAGTTGTTTCGGCTATTGATTTTCTTTGTCCATTTACATTCCTAACAGCAAAATGTTGCTTATTTAGCACAATAATTATGTGGTTATTTCATTTCATTCATGTAACATGTACTTTGGGGGTTTAGACGTTTCACCTCCTTTTTCTCCTTTATTATGACCAATTTTGTTTAATATGCATGTCATCATGCATTACATTGATGACATACAACATGTACAGTTTATAGCTAGCTAAATAATTTGGGCTACTGTTACATTTTTATTATTTTATTTTAGACATTATTATAGCTAGCTATTATTCTCTTAAAAGTGAACCCAAAGTTTCATTTTGGATTTATCTCGAATCTGAAGTTCCGCATATAATATATATTTTGAACAGAAAGTTCAAAATAGAAAATATTTGAACCCAAAGTTCTAATAGTAAAATCTCGAATCCGAAGGTTCGAGTGCAAATTATGATATATTATGAATCAACCTTTCGACTTTGTGTCTCATCGAACCCGAAGTTTCGAGTGAATTACTTTCTTCTATGAAGTCTAAGTTATTTCATTGCTAAGAACATGTAGTTCTATCACCTTTTGGATTCTAACATCGTTCAATCAATACAATTAACAATTCATTTGTGTTATTATATGTTATTAAAATTAATCTCGATCTATTAATAAAAAGTGAACCTGGAGTTTCACCATAGTTATCCTGAGCCCGAAGTCTCGAATACAAAATATTTTTGAACCCGAAGTTCAAAATACTAAATTTTTTGAACCTGAAGTTAAAATTACTAAATAATAGAACCCAAAGTTCTATTGTGCAAGCTGAAACCCGAAACTTCGAGTACAAAATATGATTTTTTTTTGTAATTGAATAATTGAGTAAGAAATCAAGACTTGGATGTGACTTCTGGATGTTCATGATTAAAAAATATTGGCATATATATTAATTTGTTTTTGCATAAAATGCAATTATGGATATGATCCATTGAAATTGCTGAAATTTCTCAATGCTTACTAAAAGCTAAGGTAACAATCATCTCAAGAGCTGGAGATCTTGATTAATGGCTCCGGAAGAGCTCGTATTATGTTATCGATATGAAATATTTTTGCATTAACGAGTGTACGTATATTGGTGCAGATAATTTTCACCTCATTTAGGTTGTATTAAACAACCATAAGTATACTAAAGTACACCGTAACATGAACCCGAAGTTTCATTGAGTCAATAATATATTACTTTGGCATGGTTGGGTCATTTGGATCCACTACTTTACATGGGGTCATTAGCAAACCTCAATGATATTTATTGTTGAGTCATATCATTTTGTCATATAATTGTGATTGCAAAAAAATTAATTTGCTCATAATGATTGTAATGAGATAGTCCTCCCACCGATATTGGGAGTTAAGGTCGTTCCTGAATAACGACGTGACTTTGTGTGAGATTTTTATCCACCATATATGTATCATTTTATTTTTAAGGAATAATCTCAACCAATTATGAGCAAATTAAGAAAGTAACATTATTTTTTACCTAAAATTGGTTTTGGTTCGCCACCTGAGGTACGAACTTTTGATGTCGCGCCTCTGAGGGGTAAGTCATTATATGTAATCCTAGACTCATAAATATAATTGTTATTTCTGCTAAAAAAATATGACCTAAATTTTTTAATTTTTTTTAAAGCTTTCAAAGCCTCTAAAATAATTTTGAAACATAAATAAAAATCTTCAACCTCAATTGTTGTTGAAAAAAATTCCACATCTTAGAAAAGAATAAGATTTTTTCTCACTGACTGTAAGCTGCTGGAAATTAAAAAAAAACAAACAAGCCAATGAAATTTGGGATGATTACCAAATTCCGCTTAAGGAAATTGTGAGACCCATGAAAAATTAAGAAAATAATTTAGAGATTAATGAGGATTAAATCTGTAATTCTTATAGTTATTACTTATTAATGAGGATTGAGAATTTTTTTAAACTTTCTTATATCGTAATTTTAATTTATGGAATTGAAAATAAAGTATAATTAAGTCATGACGAGCCCGTGAAAATATTCGTGGAATTTTTCGGTTACCTGAGCTATTTATTATAGCTTTTAGAAATTTGGGACTTAAAGAAATTATTGTGTGAAAGATGGGAAATTGGTTGGAGCGATCTAAGCCCTAGATCAACCCATTGTTTGATATGGACGGTTGTATTGAAATATATGGGCTCGGATCAGTCTAGAACTCACAAACCTCTCGCGCGAGTTTTCATTCCTCCCTGCGACCCAGGATATAACTATGGGAAGTGTTTGATGTCCTGTGGAACATGTTGATGAGCTAGTGATGAAGTAATTAAGCTTGAACAGTTTGAATCCTCGTTAATGTTTGTTGTGAATTGGTGCAAATATTTGGTGTTTGATCATTGATAGTGAGTCAGGTATATGACAATGGTCAATAAGAAATTTTTGGAAATGCTTATTGATTTATAATATTATTATCACACTCGAGTATTATTGGACAAGAGACTCCAGTTAGCCCAACACATAAGTTGTGGTGGTGATGTTGGTCTGACGTGATGAGCGAGGACGAGCTCCGATATTCCAGCAGGGAACTGAGGACTCTCTTGGTTAGAATTTTCTTGCATATATAATAATTAAGTGTTATGACAAGCTCTTTTCGTACACCAAAAATGATGCACAAAATAACCTATAAATTAACCCTACAGTAGATATGATAGTCGATTGTAGTAAAGATAAGTAGGGATCGAACCCGCTGGAGATTGAAATTTAATTGCACAAAAACTTGTCACAAAAGTAGGCTAATGATCCTAACGACCAGCAGCCGAAAAACTAGTTGTTGACCTAAGCTAAACTCAACGAAATAATACCAAAATTTATACAAATAAACTAGACACACAAACACACTAGTAAACAAAATTTGAGAATTTTCTGTGTTGATTTGGTATTTTAATAAAATCCAGCAAGACAGATAACAGAAAAATGACGAAAATAAAAGATGAGATTGATGTAGGTTTTGAAAACAATAAAGATAAAGAGTTAGGGAAAGTTTTCCACACTAAACAATCATGTATCAATGCAAGACTTCACATATACTTCAAGGTTCATGAATGACGATGTTCAAGATAAATCAATGACATGTTGATTATATCCTATTGTTCTCTCATACTTTGTATTTAGGTGCATGGCATGTACTCCTTAACTTAGTCCTTAAAATGTAATCTAGAATGACATGTTCATAGATTCAACATTTAAGAATCATTTATCACAAAGAGAACGAACATCACATCGGCCATAAGACATGGTATGCATCTTATGCAGCCGAGAAATCTAATCACATGAATTCATGATTTGGAATTATATGATGATATGACGGTCCACATATAATCCTAACAATAAACTCTAGACATGCAATCTATGTTCGCAACCAAAGAAAACATGCATAGAATTATCGATGTATAATCGGTGAAAAGATAATCATTCAATCCCAAAGAAGTATATTTAGAATAATCAAAGCATCTCAACAATCATGTTTAGGGCTTCAAACAACCCCTAACTATGAAGAAAATTAGCTACACATAATTATAAACACAAATATAAAACCCTCCATATAGGTGGTGATTAATTTGCACAAGTTAATAACAACATATGAACATAAATATAAAACCCTCCATAAAGGTGGTTATTCATTACAAGAATGTAAAACCCTCCATAAAGGTGGTTATTAATTACATAAAGTTAAATATAAACATAAACATAAATATAAACATAAGCATAAGAAGAAGTAGGAAGAGGGAGAGGTGAGAAGGAGGGAGTTTGTCTCACCTCCTTGGTGTGAAGAAAATGAAGAAGAGAGTGTGGTATTTATAGGGAGGAAGAGGGAACAAAGGTGAGGAGAAAAATAATAAAATAACAAAAATAAAAATAATAAAAAAGATAATTCAAGATCAGATGGGAAGCAGCTGGAACCCTAAATGAGTAGAAAATTTGAGTGGAAAAAGGATCTAAGAGAAAAGTCAAGAATCCTATAGAAGCTGATTTCATTGTGGTCTGACCTCTGCCTATTCAAATTGGGTTATCTCTTTCATTACAATAGATTTTCAGATGAGGCTAGAAGCATTGGAAACTAGACTCATAGGGCTTGAATTGGAGAGTTCGAAGTCCACATAGTTCCCAATAGATCAAAAACGGCAGCCTTCCAAAATGGACTGATTGCAGGGAAGTTTACTGATTTCTGGCAGACTGACCTTCGTCTATTCAAATCTGAATATTTCTCTCCAAAAAATAGATCTTCATGAACCGTAAATTTCTATGGAAATTAGACATCCATATCTTTCCATCCATATAAGGCACATTCTCTAGTTCATTCTTGATCAGTGCAGTTTATTCCTCGAAGTTGACTGTTCCGCTCAAGCTGCTTAAGTTTTCAGGATTGCATCACCTTTCAATCCTCCTATGCCATTTTTCGCTTCTTTTCTTTGTTTCGACTCAATTTTATTATATTGCTCCAAAATTCTACAAACATGAAAAATTAAATAAATAACACAAATAAATGAGAAATTAGCTAAGAAAATATAGAGATTCATAATATATAAGTCGCATAAAAATGCTCCTATCAAATACCCCCACACTTATTCTTTTGCTAGTCCTCGAGCAAACACAATGAACACTAAAACACAAAGTATCCATCCAACATTATCCTCAAAGAACACAATTAGATCAGGGTAAGAAAATCAAGTTAGGTTCCAAAAATTCATGAGTCATGGATCAAATGTGTGACATGGTTTTGATTGTCAATTCAATGTACCAAAAGAAAGCATGGATGCCGAAACCGTGCAAACCATAAACTCACAAGATATCACTCTTATTTTTCACACAAGTGTTTATGGGTTAGTTTCTGCACTCAAAACAATTTTATGCAATACCGCCATATGCTTGATCTTCAATCTATTCTCCACTTATCACACAAAACACATCTTGGATCGAAATGACTTTTATTTGGATGTAACGAGGCTTAGGGCACGAGGTAAAAGAAATGAAATGGAATGGAAAAACAAATTTCAAGCAAACTTAATGAGCAACAATCCTTTTGAGATTTTGAACTTAAGATGCTTCAAGTGATTCACTTCTTTAGCCACTCTCCAAGACCAAACATCATTTATTGAATATGAAGAATTTTTTTTTTTTTTTGAAACTACCACAAGAGCACACATTTGAGATTGCTCCGGTAGATTTTATTGATAATTCTCTGCAAATATTGGCACCCCCACACTTATTCTTTTTAAAACACCCAAACTTGCTTCTTTTAGCATCATGAAACAATCAATCTCATATTGCTCATTAAGAAAACTTGAAAAGGGTAAGGCAAGTGTTTAAGTTAAGGATAGACATTTATGGTGCAAAGAATTGAAAGGCTAACAAAAAGGCTCAAATGGCAATCTAAGGGTAATTTTTTTTTTGGATACATGCTCATTTGGCCATGGTGAATTCCTAATTGCCTAAGTCATTTCCAAGATGCACAAGTATGACACAAAGTTTTGAAAGATATTGAGCAAGTTCTAGAGATGCATAACATAAAATTGATCACACATGAAGAACAAAGTGCTCAGAACATTGAATGCACTTTCACGAAGCTCAAAACTCACAATATGGCAAACATAGTTCTCACAAGTCTCACGATGCTTCTCTCATTTCAATGCATTGTCATGACAAATGAAATCAAACCATTGATGATCCATAACAATTTGTTTTGAAAAATTGAAGTTCACGAAACCCAAACATGCTTTCTAACCCTTTAAGTTCAATCTCATCATCGGAGTTGGAAGGTACTAACACAAACACACAAAAACTAACAACAATTTTTTTTTTCATACTTTAAAAGAAACAGCTTAAATAAACAAACAAGCACTTTCTAAGACTCGATAGCTCCAAAGCCAGTGCGAAACAAACGAGCTTTTACAAGACTACTAAAGCTAAAACAATAAATAATATTTTTTTTCCAAACAAATAAACAGAACAAAAAAAAACTTTGTGTTTTTGAGAGTTTTTTGTTTTTTGTTTTGTTTTTTTGATACAATCTGAAAACACTCATAAAAGGCCTTCTCCCACACTTGAACTTAACATTGTCTTCAATGTTAAAAGGTGGTTTTGAAAGTTTTTGCAAATGAAAAGTTCAAACACGGAGAGAAGAAACATGCTATAAACTTAAAAACACACCAACACACAACAAGGAAAAACAAAGAGGAGTTACGAAAGCTTCCCTGATTACTCCTCCATCATTGGGTTGCCTCCCAAGAAGCGCTTGGTTTAACGTCTTCAGCCAGACGGTGTCACAATTCATACACTGGTTTCAGGGTCTTGGAGGGGTACATTCTCCACTATCCGCTCCGCAAATGACTCCAAATAGGGTTTGAGTCGATGTCCATTCACTTTAAAATTATTTCCTGTCTTTGGATTTTGAATTTCAACTGCACCATGAGAAAAAATATTAGTAACAACAAATGGACCACACCATCGAGAACGAAGCTTACCTGGAAATAGCCGAAGTCGCGAGTCAAATAACAAGACTTTTTGCCCCACTTCGAAAGTCTTTCGAAGCACCATCTTATCATGAAAGATCTTAGTCTTGTCCTTGTAAATGCGGCTACTCTCATAAGCCTCATTCCTCAACTCATCAAGCTCATTCATTTGTAGCTTTCGATGTTCACCAGCTGCCTTCATGTCAAAATTGAGCTTCTGAATCGCCCAATATGCTTTGTGCTCCAACTCCACAGGAAGATGACATCCCTTGCCATACATCAACCGAAAAGGACTCATCCCAATGGGTGTCTTATAAGCCGTCCTATAAGCCCACAAAGCATCAACCAATCTATCACTCGAATCCTTCCGATTAGAATTGACAGTTTTTTCCAAAATTTGCTTGATCTCCCTATTTGAAATCTCTGCTTGGCCACTAGTTTGAGGATGGTACGGTGTAGAGACCTTGTGAGTGATGTTGTACTTCTTCAACAAAGCATCAAAGGACCTATTGCAAAAATGGGTCCCTCCATCTCTGATGATTGATCTAGGTGTTCCAAACCTTGAAAAGATGCTAGTCCTAAGAAAGCTGAGAACAACCTTAGAATCATTAGTTCGGGTGGCAAGTGCCTCCACTCATTTAGAAACATAATCCACAGCGAGAAGTATGTAAACAAAACCATGAGAAGAAGGAAAAGGACCCATGAAATCAATGCCCCATACATCAAATATTTCAACAACAAGCATAGACGTTAAAGGCATTTGATTTCTAGGACCAATGTTACCTGTCCTTTGACAACGATCACAAGTCATACATAAAACATATGCATCCTTAAACAAAAATGGCCAATAGAAACCACTTTCAAGAATTTTGAGAGCTGTTTTCTTGGCTCCAAAGTGACCTCCACATGCATAAGAGTGACAGAAGGTTAGTATAGAATTAAATTCAGTTTCAGGTACACACCTTCTTATCACTTGATCTGGGCAATGCTTCCACAAGTATGGCTCATCCCACACATAATACTTCGCTGTCTTGATGTTTCTGCCTAGATCCGGGAGGATAGACTAGTCTAGAAGTACGGGAGTGATGACCGCAAGTCCCTCACGTCCGGTCACCTGTCAAGAATAATACACCGACGTCAAGAGGAGACCGGGTGGCCGGTCTTCGCTCCTTCGATGCCTAAGTCAGTACAGTGTATGAATATTGACAGAGTAACTTTAATGAGTAATGAATGCGTCCCATTAATGAGGAAAGAGGCGGGCTCTTATAGGTGGTTGAAGGGAGAATCAATTGTTTGTCTTCGATGTGGGATCAATGGCCTGCTCCCAGGAACAAGGTTCTTCGCAGCAAGCAGTTTGGACCTGCAAGGTAGCCGAGCCCCAGGCAAGACCTGGCCGGGGTCATAACCGGGTTCGGCCGAGGTGATGTTGAGGTAGCCGTGGGCTACTCGTCCGGGGCCCGGATATGACCGGTGGAGTCCTCGAGCATGCACTATTTATAGTTGGTTAGTAGAGGGTATGTACAAGTCCCCGAAGTTCCCGGTCAAGAGACTCGTCTTGGTCGGGGAGTTCATTTCAGCCAGCTCGTTGCCGAGTGGAAATAGTGCGCGTGCGGTGCCCGACCATAGTTGTATTCGGGTACGCGCTTTTCCTCGTGGAGGTGGGCCCCGGCTGGGCCCCTGGGAGTCCCCGAAGTCCCCGAGTAAGAGGAGGCTCTGGAAGAACCTAGCTAGTTGTGTGTGGCCGTGGGCCGTCCCCGGGGGGAAGTCAAGTAGATTCTTGAAGAGGGTATTGGGTAGCGAGCCCAATAGATGGTTCCCTTGTACCGAGAGGTGGTTTGCCGGATCAGTGGCAATGCCGCCGGACCTGGGTCCGGGCGGGAGTCCCGTTGGGAGGCCGTGGGCCTTTGACCGTACCTCGGTTCCCGTTGGCCGGTGGCCTTAGGGTGGTTATGGTCTCGTAAGTCGTGGGCCGTAGAGACGAACGATGACCGGGCTCGTTGAGCCGTGAGTCCCCGGTGCCGGAAGTCATGGGGAGGGTCGTAGGCCTGAGCTGGTTGAGCTGATTGCTTGGGGAGCCGAAGAGTTCAAGTTCCTTTAATTGATGTAACCACGTGTCAGCCGGTGGTTGGGCCGGCTTGCTTGGCAGTGGTCGCTTTAGTTTTGAGTGGAGTCATAATTGAAGGTTGCGTGACCGAGGCGACGCTTCGGTTTTCGTGAGGCGTTAGGTTTAAAGCGTAACAGGTGTCATCATCTTACCGTGGTGACCTTTTGTTGCACGGTGGAGATGTGATGAGGGCAGTTTAAAAGGGGGGAAAGAGGGTAGACGAGTTTCACTTTGCATTTTGAAAACTCGGTGAAGTTTCTGGAGAATTTGGAGCTTATCCCATTTCTGGACCTGTGAATCTAGGTTGTAGTCGTCGATCGGAAATTTCGCCTTCGTGAATCAGGTTAGTGCCTCTGAATATTTTTCCGATCTTCTCTTTGCTTGCCTGTTTAGTGGGTTTTTTGCTTAGAGCTTTGGGGGGTTTTTGTTTTGCTTTTCTGGGCTGTGTTCTTCGAGTTTCTGGGTTGGTGCTCTTGTGTGTGGGAGTGGATCTTAAAAAGAGTGAATTCCCTAGGAGGTGTTTCATGGCAGAGTCTTATGGGGAGTCAAGTGAAGGGGAGGTGGTAGAGATATCGAGTGATAGTGATCCCGAGGAGTTTAAGAGGTTGGAACGGGATTTTCAATTTCTGCTAACACGGTTAGGTCCCATCGTGCCCGTAGGGACGTCAGTGGAGATGGCCGATAGTGGAATTGACCGGTATTTGGAGGCTCAGGATGCTCGCGAGCGTGCCCAGCAGCGGTCACAAAGCAGCGCCAGCACCAGCACCAGTACGTCTCGTGGGCATCCCGGGGAGATAGTGGGACAGGAATTGGTGAAGTGGCACCTCAGTGATGGATTACCGGTTCAGGAGCCGGGGAGATCGATGACAACGAAGGAAATCGATGCGATGCGGCAAAAAGTATCGTATTCCCGAGTGTGTCTTGCTGCGGCCCTTAAAGGGTGGGGAGTTGGCAACGAGTCCACCGCCTGGATGGGTGGCGGTGCATGAACATCAGTTCAAGTGCGGCTTGAACCTCCCGTTGCACCCCTGGGTGCAGAGTACCCTTTCGGTGCTTAATGTGGCGATCGGACAGGTGACCCCGAATATGTGGAAGCAATTGCTCGGATTGTACGTCATATGGGAACTGTCAGGTAACGGATGGCCGACATTTGACGAGGTGCTCTCACTATACCGGCTGTCCTACTCTACAAAAAGGTTTTGCTCGGGGGCCGTTACCTTGAAAAGTCGCGGGAAGTCTATCGTGACTCGGTTGCCAACCTCCACGGTGAATTGGAGGAGTACCGTTGGTCCGGCGGGTGGGCGGTGGGAGAGTGAAGGTGGGGAGGTGAGGAAGACGAAGATCGGGAACCTTCCAGCCCATAGGTTGTGCTATTGCCTTTTTTTTTTTTTTTTTTTTTTTTGCGGTACTTTGGACAATTTACTAACCCTTCTCGGTGTAGGGAACAAGAAGTGCATTTTGGCCGCGGTCGAAAAGAGGAGGGTTGATAGGGTGCTTGTGAGTTGGCGGGAGGATACTCGACACTGTTACGCCGTAACCTGTTGGGCGGTGTTAGAACACGTTGGGCTAGCCGGACGTCCCGATAAGTGCCACATTCGGAACGTTGTTCTTGGCTTGCGGCTAATCCCCGGTTTTCCGAATATATACCCCCTCTTTTTTTTTGTGTGAAAATCGATAACGATCCCGGATCGAAGAAGATGAGCAAGTTAGGGACAGAGGCACAACTGCTATCTCGGTTGATGGCTCGGTCCACGGCGGGCGAAGAAGACCTCTGCCGATAATGCTTGTGTTGGAGCCGGCCCGGTCTGCCGGCCGAGCCGAGTCCGAGGATATTGCGGATGAGGAGCCTTTGCGTACGAGGGCCTTGAAGAGGAAGGCGAACGGGGGCACGGAGGGACCCCCTCTCGTCACCGCCGTGCCTATCGCGCAAGTCGTCACTACCACCGGCTTGAGAGTCGGGGATCATGTGGAGGCGGCTTCGAAAAGGACGAGGGTGGCTCCGACCGTGGCGAAGGCCTCTGTAACCGGGAAGCTGAAGTCCATTGCCGAGGAGATGAGGCTCGAGGATGACGGGTTTGTTCGCCGAGTAGCCGAGAGGCTAAAATCTGGGGGATTGGACCGGATGGTTCAAATGCAAGGTTCGCCGAAAGAAAATAGGGCGAAGGCATTTGGATCAGTGTTGCGGGGGCTCCATAACCTGTACTTGGTTGATTCCCTAGAGGAGGACGTAGCGCTCAAGGAGCAAGTGATTGCCCTCGAGTCCGGTCTTCTTGTGGAGAGAACCGAGAAGAAGAACCTGACCCAGCAGAGGGATACCTTCAAGGCCAAACTTGAATCGGCAATTGGTGAGAGGGATAAGCTGAAAGCTCGGGTGCAGGACTTGGAGCGGGAGGAGGCGTCCAAGTGCCAGGCTTTGGAGGATGAGGTTGCCGGATTGAAGGCGAAGGTCGCTGAACTGCCGGAAGTTGTCGCTCGGGAGAGGAAGGCCGCAGCCGAGGAGGTTATGGCACAGTTCTACTCTTCGTCCGAATTTGCTGATATCAAGGCGGCCGAGTATGACCGGGGATTTGAGGCGGGGTATACCAAGCACTTTAATACCCTGATTGAGAAGGATTGGATAAATGTGGACAAGTACTATGTCGATGTGGAGTGGGAGGAGGGAGAGCGGCAGGGACAAGATGCGCAGGAGGTGCCTGTCTCAGGTCCGGGCGGTGGTGACGTCGAGGTGGTCCTGGTTGAGGATGAGCCCGAGGGTTTGGAGGGCCGCGACCAAGCTGATTGCCAAGGAGTCTTTAAGACCCCCGAGAAGTCGTCGTCTAGGGTTGATGCCGAGGAGGACGATGCCGATCGGCTCGGTCTCAAGCCAAACGGTGACCCGTTGACTCTTGGCGTCACTCCTTCCACCGGTGGCGTGCAAGACTAGGCGGGTGCCAGGGGCTCTTCTTTGTACTTGGTGGCCGTATGCCTTTTTGTATTTTCTATTACTTATTTTTGTATGGCCGTGGGCCCTGTTTAAGACTGCACAATATGGCCGTGGGCCTTTTAACCTTATAAATTTGGTTGGGTAGTCCTGATCTTTTATTTAAATCTTTTCGTGCATTTTGAAACATCAAGGCAATTAAGATTGCTTTCGTGTGCCCGCGTAGCGGTAAGATGTGTGTGATGAAAGACAATGGTTTGAATAATTCCTCGTTTCATCAATGCCCGCGTAGCGGTTTACAAAAAAATCAGTTGCTCGTGGAGCATCTGCCCGCGTAGCAGGTTAAACAAAAATCAGCTTGCCCGTTGGGTAGCTAAACAAAGATGCCCGCGGGGTATTACTTGTAATAGTACCGGAGGTGTTCGGTGTTCCAAGGGTGGCGGGAGGTCTCCCCGTCTTTATTCCTCAAGTAAAATGTGCCCGGGCTAGACTCCTCGATCAGCTCGAATGGTCCTTCCCAGGTTGGCCGTAGGCCCGTTGGCGGTGGAATGACCTGCTTCATCACCCAATCCCCGACCTTGAGCGTTCGGGTCTTGACTCGTAAGTTGTAGTAGCGGGCGATCTTCTGTTTGTTTTGCAGGTTTTGCAAGTGCGCGGCCTCGCGCTTTTCTTCCAATAGGTCCCTATCCAAATTGAGGCCTTCCTCGTTTGTTGCCGGGTCGTAGACCTGGGTCCGGGGACTAGGGTGTGCCGGTGAGGAATAGAGGATCTTGGTTCCCATTTTTGAGGTAAACTCCCGGAGCTCGTCATTGTCGAACTGGGTTCCGTTATCTGTGATGATAGTGTCGGGCACACCAAAGCGACAACATATGTTTTTCCAAAGGAAACACTTTACCTTGGTAGAGGTGATGGCGGTGAGTGGAGCTGCTTCGACCCACTTGGTCGAGTAATCAACCGCGATGATGGCGTACTTGAATTAACCGCGGGCAGTAGGGAACTTACCAATCAAGTCCAATCCCCATTGCGCATATGGCCATGGGATGATAATGATTCACAGGGGCTCAGCTGGTGCACGGGGAATGGTAGCGAACTGTTGGCACTTAAGACACGTTTGAGAAATCTTTCGAGCGTCCTCAGCGAGTGTTGGCCAAAAGTACCCGGTACGGAGGGCCTTGTGGGCTAAAGAGCGGGCACCGGAGTGGTTGCCGCAAGCTCCCGAGTGGATGTCCTGTAATACTGCCTCCCCCTCGGCTCGAGAGATGCACCGGAGGTTGGGCAATGAGAGTCCTCGCTTATACAGCTTGCCATCTTGTATGTTGTAGCGAGATGACCGGAATGTGAGGCGGCGTGCTTCCAACTTGTCCTCCTGTAGCTTGCCCTCTAGTTTGTACTGGAGAATGGGGTCCATCCATGTTGTTGCCTGCTCGATGGAGAAAACCTCACTGAAGGACTTGCTTATGCTTGGCTTCGAGAGATGCTCGATGGCCGGATGTGTTCCGGCAATAGCAAGGGGTCGGAGGTGGCCAGCCGCGCCAGCTCATCGGCCTTGGAGTTCCTCTCCCGGGGGATTCGGGTGATGTTGTAGAACTTCAGCTTCCGTAGGAGGATTTGCATATACCCCAAGTATGCGGTCAGTTGGGGGTCCTTTGTTTGGAACTCACCCGTAATCTGGTTCACGACAAGTTGGGAGTCGCTGAAGATGTTGATGTTGTCAGCTCCCGAGTCGAGTGCCAGCTGTACGCCGGCCACCAATGCCTCGTACTCGGCCATATTATTGGTTGCCGTGAAATGGAACCTGAGGGCATACTCGAGGGAGATGTTGCCGGGACCCGTGAGGATTATGCCGGCGCCACTTGCCTTTTAGTTGGATGATCCATCAACGAACAGATTCCACATGGATTGCTCCTTAGCAGTTGGTTCCTTGGCGGGCATCTCCGGTTGGGGTGCAGAGTTCATGAACTCGGAGATGAAGTCTGCCACCGCTTGCCCCTTTGTTGAAGTGCGTCCTTTATTGAGGATGTCGAAGTCGCTAAGCTCGATTGCCCACTTGGTTAGTCGACCGGATGTCTCCGGCCGCTGGAGGACCTGCCGGAGGGGTTGGTCCGTCAAGACGGTGATGCTATGAGCCTGAAAGTACGGCCGGAGCCTTCTTGCCGAGGAGATTCGGGCAAGGCCGAGTTGTTCCACCGGTGGGTATCTTCTCTCGGCGTCCAAGAGGCTTTTGGCAACGTAGAAGACCGGGAGCTCTTTCTCCCCATCCGACAGTATGAGGACTGAACTTACCGCGGTTGAGGATACCGATAGGTATATGTAGAGCATCTCACCGGGGATTGGTGTGGATAGGAGCGGTACTGCACTTAGATATGCCTTGATGCTTTGGAAGGCTTGTTCACACTCTTCGCTCCAGTCTACCTCCTTGCATTTTGTTCGCTTGAGCAGCTATAAGAAGGTGTCGCACTTGTCCTTGCTCTTGGAGATGAAGCGGGAGAGTGCCGCGATTCTGCCGGTGAGGCATTGTACCTGCTCCTTTGTTGTTGGCGACTCCATGTCAATAATGGCGCGCACCTTGTCAGGGTTGGCCTCGATCCCCCGCTGGCTGACTACGTAACCCAGGAATTTGCCCGCGGCTACATCGAAGAGGCACTTCTGCGGGTTGAGCCGCATGCGGTATTGTTTGAGGATATCGAAGACGACCTGTAGGTTGGCGATGTGACCGGTAGTCTTGACGCTCTTGATGAGCATGTCATCCACGTAGACCTCTACGATCTTGCCGATGTGCTGGGCGAACATCGTGTTGACCAGTCGTTGGTAAGTAGCGCCCGCATTTTTGAGCCCAAAGGGCATGACCTCGTACAAGTAGAGCCCCTTGTCGGTGGTAAAAGTCGTGGCCTCCTGGTCCTCGGGGTGCATCCTGATTTGGTTGTAGCCGGAGTAGGCGTCCATGAAGTTGAGGAGTTCGTGACCGGCTGTGGCGTCCACAAGCTGATCGATGCGTGGCAGAGGGAAGCTATCCTTCGGGCAGGCCTTGTTTAGATTGGTGAAGTCCACGCACATGCGCCACTTCCCGGTCGATTTTTTGACCATGACGACGTTGGAGATCCACTGGGAATAGTTTGTTTCCCGGATGAAGCCTATCTTCTGTAGCTTCTGGACTTCGGCTTGGATGGCCTGATACCGCTCCTCGTCATACGCCCGCCGCTTCTGCTTGACCGGGTATGCTCCTGGGGATATGCTGAGTTTGTGCGAGATGATGTTCGTAGAGATACCGGGCATGTCCGCGTACGACCATGCAAACACCTCGTTGTTCGCTCTTAGGAACATGGTCAACTCTTTCTTCATTTCCTCGGAAAGGTGTGCCCCAATGCGAAGGGTTCTATCCGGGTGCGCCTCAGAGAGTTGGATGGTAGTGAGTGAGATCTCGGGATCCGGGGAGTCGAGGGATGAGAGGTTGTCGCGGGGGTCCTCGGGTGCATCACTTGGTTTTGGTGGGTTTGCCACCGAGAGGATTTCTGACCTTGCCTTGCCCCGGGTAAGGATGGTGGCGTAGCACTTGCGGGCAATCTGTTGATCCCCGCGGATGGAAGCTATTCCCGTAGGTGTTGGGAACTTCATCAGCAACATGTGGCCGGCGATGATGCACTTTAGCTTGTTGAGGGCTGGTCTCCCCAAGATCGCGTTGTACGACGAGAGGCAATCGACCACAATGAATTCGGTGTGGATCTCCGCGCACCTAGGCCTTAAGCCGAGGATGAGGCGCATGTAGTCTGAACCTAGTGGCTGGGTAATGTCCCCGGAGAAGCTTAGCAACGGCTCGTTGTCCTGCAGGAGTTTGTTGTTCCTTCGGCCCAATTGGGTATAGTCCTGATTGAAAATGACATTGACCGCCGATTCGCTGTCGATGAGGACCCGAGACAGGGTGTACTGGTCAACTTGGGCGGTGATGAGGAATGGATCGTCGTGCGGTGAGTGAATACCGCGCTCCTCCTCCTCGGTGAACGTGATTGGTTCCCAGCCTACCTTGCCCGCCTTGGAGGGCTTATCGTAGTGGATGTTGAATATCTCATGTCCCTGTTGAGCCCGCGTGTGACGCTTCCGGGCCCTGTTTGTTAGCCTGCTAACGGGGGCACCCCCGTGTTGATGTGACCGCGGATGACCTGAATGTTGGCCACCTGGGGTTGAGCCAGATCTGCTCGGAACTGTTGGAGTTTGCCTTCTCGGATAAGCGTTTCCACCGCTGTATTGAGGGCGACACAAACGTTTGTGTTATGACCGCTATCCTCGTGGTGCTTGCACCATTTGCCTGTATTCCTTGGTGGGTTTGTTCGCGGGAACCGCTTTGGAGGGGGCGGTGGTATTTGATCTCTGCACTGGTCAAAGATGTCTTCGAGGGATGCGGTGAGTACGGTAAAGACTTCGTACCGTGGTGCCGGGGTGTTAGGACGGTGGGTATTGTCACGGGGGCGGTTCTCCCTCTGGCGAGGACGATCGTTGCGATCTGCTTGCCGGCCAAAGTTGTTCTCCCTCTGCCGCTTGTGTTGTTGTGGTTCCCGGTGCCAGTCCTTTCGCTTTTCGGCCGGGGGGTGATACTGGTGTTTGGTATCTCCTGCCTCGATTGGCGGTGACTAGGCGGGAGGTCGCCGTAGGTGGTGAACTCTGCCTGGGCATGGAGGACGGCCGTCTCCATCAGCGCCTCGTAATCTGTGGGCGGGTGAGCGTTTAGCTCGTAGAGGAAGGGTCCCCGCGTGAGTCCTTCCTTAAAGGCGGTGTATGCGAGATTCTTATCCAAGTCTCGGCAGCGTGAGGTTGCAGTGCGCCACCAGGTGACAAAGGATTTGAGGCTCTCGCCCTCGCCTTGGCGGAGTTTGAAGAGTTGCCGGTGGTATGGTAGCCGTCGGTCATCAGGATGATCCTTGACCCGAACGGATTTACCAAGGCTTGGAAGGAGTTGATCGAGTGCGGTTTAAGTTCGAAAAACCAGCTCATGGCTTCACCGGTGAGGGTCTCCTGGAACATGAGGCATTTGACCTCGTCGCTGTATCCCTTTCCAGCAGTCGCCGAACGGAAGCTATCCATGTGGAGGAATGGGTCTGTAAGACCATCGTAGCGGTCGACTTTGATGGGTTTTGCCCCTGCTGGTCGAATGGTGCTCAGGATTCGTGTTGTGAAAGGTCCCGGTCGCTCGGCGAATCTTGTCACCGCAGGTGCGGGGTGTCGCTCGGCCAGTTGGATGCGAGCTTCCAGCTGTTCTAGTCGTGCTAGTAGTTGGTCGGAGGGGTCACGAAGTGTGTTCCTCGCTTGACCGCAGCTGAAGGAGCTTAGTGGTGTGTCCTGTCCGCCCGATTCGACCACTTGTTCTTCTACTCGGTGAGTTGTGGGGCCCGTGTCTCGCCCGCGCAGTTCCCTCGTGTGCAATGGGACGTCCACGTGTACCATCCGACGTTGTTGCCCGTGTGTGCTTTGCGAGTGATGACTAGCAGCCGGCGAGACGCGGATTGTGCTTCGCGGGCCTCGAGCCTTCTGACGAGGTTGTCGTATTTGGCCGTTAGCTCGTTGAGTTGCCGCTGGGCCTCCAGCTTTTCCTGGTGCTCGAGCATCTTTTCGGCGTTGGCCGCGTTGATGTCCTGGAGCATGATGTCGACCCTTGCCTGAAGGTCACCGTGTGTTGGATTGCTCGGGCCCAGTGTGTGGGCCAGCGTGGATTCCCCCGTGCCCGGAGGTGCCGCGGGTGTGAATTCCAGCTGTCTCTGGGTACCCGGGAAGGGATCGGCCGTAGGAGATGCGGCCGTGTCTTGATGCTCGGTCATGGTGAGGTAGGTGGAAAATTTTTGTAAGGATTCCCACAGACGGCGCCAAATGTTTCTGCCTAGATCCGGGAGGATAGACTAGTCTAGAAGTACGGGAGTGATGACCGCAAGTCCCTCACGTCCGGTCACCTGTCAAGGATAATACACCGACGTCAAGAGGAGACCTGGCGGCCGGTCTTCGCTCCTCCGATGCCTAAGTCAGTACAGTGTATGAATATTGACAGAGTAACTTTAATGAGTAATGAATGCGTCCCATTAATGAGGAAAGAGGCGGGCTCTTATAGTTGGTTGAAGGGAGAATCAATTGTTTGTCTTCGATGTGGGATCAATGGCCTGCTCCCAGGAACAGGGTTCTTCGCAGCAAGCAGTTTGGACCTGCAAGGTAGCCGAGCCCCGGGCAAGACCTGGCCGGGGTCATGACCGGGTTCGGCCGAGGTGATGTTGAGGTAGTCGTGGGCTACTCGTCCGGGGGCCGGATATGACCGGTGGAGTCCCGAGCATGCACTATTTCTAGTTGGTTAGTAGAGGGTATGTACACTTGATAAGCTTATCCTTTTGAGCTCTAGTAAAGTTCTCTGGAACCCTCTTGGTAGCGATGTAATTGATGATGTCGGCATACCAAGGATCCACAACATTAATAGCAAATAATTGCTCATCAGGAAAGTGCTCACGCAAAGGCGAAGTCTCTTCCTCAAGATCATGGCCATGTAACATGCGGCTTAAGTGATCCGCCACTACATTTTCACTTCCTTTTTTGTCCTTGATTTCAAGATCAAACTCTTGGAGTAAGAGTATCCACCTAATCAATCTAGGCTTAGCATCTTTTTTTGTGAGAAGATACTTCAATGCTGCATGGTCAGAGAAAACAATTACTTTAGTTCCGATCAAATATGAACGAAATTTATCTAAAGCAAAAACAACAGCAAGCAACTCCTTTTCTGTGGTGGAATAATTAAGCTGAGCATCATTGAGAGTTCGTGAAGCGTAGTAGATGACATGAGGGAGCTTGTTTATTCTTTGACCCAAAACAGCCCCCACGGCATAGTCAGATGCATCACACATAAGCTCAAAAGGGAGATTCCAATTAGGTGACATGATAATGGGAGCCGTAGTCAACATCTCCTTAAGCTTCTCAAAACCCTTCTTGCAATCCTCATCAAAGTTGAAGGCCACATCTTTTTGTAACAAACAGCACAATGGCCTTGTGATTTTGGAGAAGTCCTTGATAAAACGCCGATAGACACCTGCATGACCAAGAAAAGAGCGCACCTCCCTCACAGTTGTGGGAGGTGGTAAAGAACGAACAAGGTCTATCTTTGCCTTATCTACTTCAATTCCTCTAGCAGAAATAATATGCCCTAAAACTATTCCTTGTTGAACCATGAAATGACATTTTTCCCAATTAAGCACAAGGTTAGTTTCAACACACCTTTTCAACACTAGAGATAAATGATGCAGACATAAATCAAAAGAATCACCAAAAACAGAAAAATCATCCATAAATACCTCAATGATTTTCTCAACCATGTCCGAAAATATGCTAGTCATGCAACGTTGAAAGGTGGCAGGAGCATTACACAATCCAAAAGGCATCCTCCTATAAGCAAACGTTCCAAAGGGACATGTGAACGTTGTTTTCTCTTGGTCCTCAAGAGCGATGGCAATTTGGTTGTGTCCAGAGTACCCATCTAGGAAGCAATAATAAGAGTGACCTGCAAGACGTTCAAGCATCTGGTCAATAAAAGGAAGAGGAAAATGGTCCTTACGTGTAGTGGTGTTGAGCTTGCGGTAGTCGATGCAAACTCTCCACCCTGTTTGAAGGCGCTGTGGGACAAGTTCATTATCCTCATTTTTCACTACCGTGACACCGGATCGCTTGGGTACTACTTGAACTGGGCTGATCCATTTGCTATCCGAAATTGGGTAGATAATGCCAACATCTAAGAGTTTGAGAACCTCCTTCTTCACTACTTCCATCATTAGAGGGTTCAACCTACGTTGTGACTCTCTTGTAGGTATTGAACCATCCTCAAAAAGTATTCTATGCATGCATGTAGTTGGACTTATCCCCTTGATATCTGCTATGCTCCACCCAATGGCTGTCTTGTGTTCTCTTAGCACTCTCACAAGTTTGTCCTCCTCTTCCTTTGAAAGGTTGGCCGCAATGATCACCAGTAAAGTCTCATTCTCTCCCAAATATGTGTACTTCAAATGATCAGGTAATGGTTTTAACTCCACTTTGGGTGCCTGAATCACAGAAGGAACAAGTTTTTCATTAGAAAAAGGAAGAGAAATAAAAGAAGAATTAAACAAACCTGATTTGCCGCGTAAAGCCTCAAGGGCTGCCACGACATTTTCCATGCTTGCATCATAGGTCACGACCTCATAAGGGTTGTATAAACTTTCAATCTCAAGGCTCCGTACAATGGTCGTTTCCAATGAATCTTGATGTATGCTTGCATGAAATGCATCATGGACAAGTGTATCAAACACATCAACAGAAAAACAAGCATTAACATCACTAGGGTACCTCATTGCGTCAAAGATTTTGAACCCAATTTGTTCTCCATTGACTTCCATCGTCAAGGTGCCCTCGTAGACATCAATCTTAGTATGTGCGGTTGCCATGAATGGTCGCAAAGAATGAGAGGAAGAGAGGTAGGCATGGGTACTTCTTCCATTTCTAACACAAGAAAATCAGCCGGCAAAATGAGATCATTGACCTTTATCAACACATCCTCCAACAAACCTTTGGGATATCTCAATGATCGGTCTACTAGTTGAATGGTTATACATGTCTCCGTAAGCTCACCTAAATTAAGTGCTTCATAGACAGAATAAGGCATTAAATTAATCGAAGCACCTAAATCTAGTAAAACTTGCTCAAACCTGTGTGCACCAATAGTGCATGGAATGGTGAAACTTCCAGGGTCCTTGCACTTTGGTGGCAACTTTCGTTGTAACATAGCAGAGACCTCCTCACTCATAGCTACAGTCTCATGTTCCTTGAACATCCTTTTAATTGTACAAAGCTCTTTGAGGAACTTTGCATAACTCGGAATTTGCTTGATTGCATCTAGAAGGGGAATGTTGATTTGGACTTTTCGAAAAGTTTCCAAAATGTCCTTATCTTGTTGCTCCTTCTTTGATGACATGAACCTACGAGGAAAAGGAATAGGTGTAACATATGCATTAGAAACATCTTTACTAACCTTGTGAGGATTGGGTGGTGATGGTGGAGCTAAAAGAACTCCTAATCCCAAAGCGATTATTGGCTTTGTTGATTGTGTCTCAGGTGACAGGTCATTGATTTTTTTAGCAATTTTCTCTTGCTCAATAGCAGGATCTCTCAAGTCTTCTTCTCCAACCACACCTTTTCTTGTTCTCATGTTCACCCTAGGTTGGTCCAAAGCTTGCTTTCCACTTCTCAAAGTCACATCATGAGCCTGTTCATGGTTAATTCCTTTTGGATTAACTTCAGTTTGAGAAGGAAACTTACCTGGCTCTCTTTCAGATAATCGAGTAGCCATTTGACTCATTTGTCTCTCAAGCATCTCAATGGCCTTATCATGCTTCTGTTGTTGGGCATCTTGCTTTTGTGCTAGACCCAAAATCAATTCCTCAAGAGATTTGCCTTGCATTTGTTGCTGAGGTGGCCGTTGGAAAGGAGCTTGAGGCCTTTGCCCTTGGTTAAAGCCAGGAGGAATGTTGGACAAGTTCCCTTGTTGGTTGTTCAAGATATTGTCATTGTTGCTCCAACGAAAATTTGGATGGTTTCTCAATGCCGGATTGGTATATATATTGGTTTAAGGTTCAATCCTTAGCCTTTGTTTCCCTATAAAACTAACCTGCTCTTGATCTGCAAAAGAGTGAGGACAAGTTTCAGTAGTATGATCATAAGTAGAACATAAATCACATACCTCAACTTGAGCTGCTTGTCTTATTGGAAGAGTGGTTTGGTTAGTCATGGCCTTCATTAGCATATCCAATTTCTTCTCAATGGCTGCCATATGTAACTTGGGTGCACTTTGAGTGTTAACTTCAAAAACACCCTTGCTCCTAGCTCCTTGCCTTCCCTTTGATGAGAATTATTGAGAATTCTCACTTAAGGTCTCAAACAATTGAAAGGCTTCATCACTTGTTTTGTTCATGAAAGCTCCACCACAAGCTGAGTCTATAAGTGCTTTGTTTGAATCACTCAATCCTTCATAGAAGAATTGAGCTCGATCCTCCTTAGAATACCCATGGTGAGGACACTTGTATAGGAGTTCATTGAAGTGCTCCCACGCTTCATAAAACAAGTCTCCATCTTTCTGCTGGAAGGTATGGATCTCTTTCCTCAACTGCCTTGTTTTCTGAGCTGGGAAGTACTTTGTGATGAATTTGGTAGCCAGCTGCTCCCAAGAATTGATAGATTCTGAAGGCAAAGAATTCAACCACCACTTAGCATCATCTTTTAAAGAAAAAGGAAAGAGAATATTAACTTAAGTTGATCAGCATTTAAGTGGTGGATATTTTGAGTTCTACAAAGATCATAAAACTCCCTGAGGTGCATATTTGGATCCTCATATGACTTGCCAAAGAAGTGTGGCACAGAGTTAATCAACTGAGGAGACAAACTGTAAGTGCTTGCTGCAGGAGGAGTGAAAGAAATGCATGATGGCTGAGCAACATTCGTAGGAATGAAGGAAGCCTTGAGAGGCTTCGCCTCTTCAGCCATTATGATGTTCTCAAGGTTGGGCTGCTCTTCCTCCTCGTCTGAATTAAAGTGAGATGAGGGTGGTGATGAAGGTAATAGTAACAGTGGTGGTGTGGATGATGACTCCGTAATTCGACGCCAAGCGGCTTCCTTACGGTTTCTTCATGCACTACGTTCAATCTCCGGGTTAAATTCAAGTTCTTTTTCTTGTGATCGACGGGTGTGCATGAATAAACTACAAAACAAATATACAAAAGAAATATTTAGAATAATTAAAGCAACTAAAACAATATATTTGCAATCAATTTAAATAATCCCCGGCAACGGCGCCAAAATTGACAAGCTCTTTTCGTACACCAAAAATGATGCACAAAATAACCTATAAATTAACCCTATAGTAGATATGATAGTCGATTGTAGTAAAGATAAGTAGGGATCGAACCCGCTGAAGATTGAGATTTAATTGCACAAAAACTTGTCACAAAAGTAGGCTAATGATCCTAACGACCAGCAGCCGAAAAACTAGTTGTTCACCTAAGCTAAACTCAACGAAATAATACCAAAATTTATACAAATAAACTAGGCACACAAACACACTAGTAAACAAAATTTGAGAATTTTCTGTGTTGATTTGGTATTTTAATAAAATCCAGCAAGACAGATAACATACAAGTGACGAAAATAAAAGATGAGATTGATGTAGGTTTTGAAAACAATAAAGATAAAGAGTTAGGGAAAGTTTTCCACACTAAACAATCATGTATTAATGCAAGACTTCACATATACTTCAAGGTCCATGAATGATGATGTTCAAGATAAATCAATGACATGTTGATTATATCCTATTGTTCTCTCATACTTGGTATCTAGGTGCATGACATGTACTCCCTAACTTAGTCCTTAAAATGTAATCTAGAATGACATGTTCATAGATTCAACATTTAAGAATCATTTAGCACAAAGAGAACGAACATCACATCGGCCATAAGACATGGTATGTATCTTATGCAGCCGAGAAATCTAATCACATGAATTCATGATTTGGAATTATATGATGATATGACGGTCCACATATAATCCTAACAATAAACTCTAGACATGCAATCTATGTTCGCAACCAAAGAAAACATGCATAGAATTATCGATGTATAATCGGTGAAAAGATAATCATTCAATCCCAAAGAAGTATATTTAGAATAATCAAAGCATCTCAACAATCATGTTTAGGGCTTCAAACAACCCCTAACTATGAAGAAAATTAGCTACACATAATTATAAACACAAATATAAAACCCTCCATATAGGTGGTGATTAATTTGCACAAGTTAATAACAACATATGAACATAAATATAAAACCCTCCATAAAGGTGGTTATTCATTACAAGAATGTAAAACCCTCCATAAAGGTGGTTATTAATTACATAAACTTAAATATAAACATAAACATAAGCATAAGAAGAAGTAGGAAGACGGAAAAGTGAGAAGGAGGGAGTTTATCTCACCTCCTTGGTGTGAAGAAAATGAAGAAGAGAGTGTAGTATTTATAGGGAGGAAGAGGGAACAAAGGTGAGGAGAAAAATAATAAAATAACAAAAAGAAAAATAATAAAAAATATAATTCAAGATCAGATGGGAAGCAGCTGGAACCCTAAATGAGTAGAAAATTTGAGTGGAAAAAGGATCTAAGAGAAAAGTCAAGAATCCTATAGAAGCTGATTTCATTGTGGTCTGATCTCTGCCTATTCAAATTGGGCTATCTCTTTCATTACAATAGATTTTCAGATGAGGCTAGAAGCATTGGAAACTAGACTCATAGGGCTTGAATTGGAGAGTTCGAAGTCCACATAGTTCCCAATGGATCAAAAACGGCAGCCTTCCAAAATGGACTGATTGCAGGGAAGTTTACTGATTTCTGGCAGACTGACCTTCGTCTATTCAAATCTGAATATTTCTCTCCAAAAAATAGATCTTCATGAACCGTAAATTTCTATGGAAAGTAGACATCCATATATTTCCATCCATATAAGGCACATTCTCTAGTTCATTCTGGATCAGTGCAGTTTATTCCTCGAAGTTGACTGTTCCGCTCAAGCTGCTTCAGTTTTCAGGATTGCAGTCACCTTTCAATCCTCCTATGCCATTTTTCGCTTCTTTTCCTTGTTTCGACTCAATTTTATTATATTGCTCCAAAATTCTACAAACATGAAAAATTAAATAAATAACACAAATAAATGAGAAATTAGCTAAGAAAATATAGAGATTCATAATATATAAGTCGCATAAAAATGCTCCTATCATGTTACATGGCTGAAGTTGTTTCCTTATGAATTTAAATGATTTGATATTTTATATGCTATGTGTGTTTTCGATCATCTTTGATAATAATATTATCTGATGACCTGAGAGTGAGTGGAATATAGAGACTACTTTTGGTTTCGATCCCCTAAACCTCCAGAGGGGCTGTACGGTCAGAATAATGTTTGGACATCCTTTGAGGTATGACACTAGATTTAGGCAGTATGACATTAAATGGATACTCTTGCTACTCCTTACCATTTGTTGAAGATTTTAATCTTCGGTGAAGATGTAGTTGGCTAAAATAATAGGTCATCAGGTTTGATAATCACCTGAGTACTCTTTCATATTCTTATGACTTATTATTGAGAAACGATTTACTATTTTTCTTAATATATTTTTATATACTGGGCCCAATGAAATATATTTAATATTTTTCAAATCTAGCTGGGGTAAAACTCCTATTGAGTAGCTATAACGAAAACTCACTCCTACAATAGTAGTTTGGATGCAAATACTATGCACTGGAAACGAGACAATGACGGATGGAGCTAGGTGTGCAAAAATATTTGTTTTCAATTGTTCAATAAACTGAAATTCAGATTCCAAATTGTTTGTTTTATTTTCTTGAATCGCTTTATTCTATTCAGATTATGTTGTTCTTAACATATGTTGTATCAATTCATTTCTTTCTAATGCTTGATTTGCAATTGAATGGACATTTATTATTTTACGAATTCTAAATGTTTCACCTCTAATTAAATTAAATACATATTCGCTTGCGTTGTAAAAATGTTTCACAAGTTGAATATGTAAGTTAGTTAATCTGACTTATGTTTTAAAGATTTACAACACCGTAACGTGCTCAAATTGAAGATGTGCAATTTGGAACGTTAGGAATCATGATCCCAGTATAGCAAACTAGAATTTAGGACTGGTAATATAAATAGAAATAAGTTGATCAAAGAGAACCAAACATTGATCAGCCCTTGTTAGTGAATGTTAAGTGAAATGACAAAGTTGTCTTGATGCAACCTCTGCCGTGGAATCCACACCCATATTCAACTTCCTCTTTGCTGGTCATCCTAGTGGAAATAAGGCTATCAGTAGCCAAGTTTGACACGATATCAAATTGAGCACCAAAGCACACATATTCTGCATTCACAAACCTTCAATTGATGTGCCATAGAGCATATGCAACGGTAGGCAAAATCAAAGGCGTAGGCTGCCTGTTGCCTAATTAAGTGAAAAAGCTCCATGGAGCAAGGTCCAAACAGTTGAAGGCAAGGTCAGGGGACCCACTTGCCAGACCAATTTGAACGGCAAGAATTGTTCATGAGATTGCTCGACCAAAAAGCTGGCCCCCACAAGCAAGTGGGTATGGCTTCAGTTTTTAAAGGGTTTTTTATGTTTTGCTACACATAAGTGTTGGGTTTGGGATTAGGGTAGGTTTAGGGTTTAGAGTTTGATGTGTAGGATTTAAGGTTTAGGATTTCAGTTTTTAGGTTTTGGTATAATATTTGTATTTTTTTTTAACAATTTAATGAATTTTGAATTTGATATAATTAATATTTTATAATAGATATTAATTCTGATCTAATCTAAATTATTAGATGAATATAAGGGTTTAAAGTGTGGCTAACAAGTTAGTTTTAGAGCGCTACATCAATGTATCAAAAATTTATTCATTTATTAATTATAACTTTTTTTTACCAAACATAAATTGTGCCCCTCCGCATCGCGCGGAAGATGTTACTAGTGTAACACTAAAGACGGGGTCAGCCTCAAGTGATCATGATGTACACCTAGAAGATTAAATAGTATATGTAATGTACCAACTGTTTCAGTTGCCCATGACTAGTAGTAAGACAACGAAGCGAATGAATCCGGAAAACTTATACAATACATTCATGTATGACATTTATGTAATTATTATTTTCAACGAGAATTTTATTTATATTAACAAATACTTTTTCTTACTTTCCAGTAGTATCGATCATTACCACTTTCACAACCCATAAAATTGTCATTAAGGTAAAATGTTACGTCAAATAGAATCTTCACTTATGCATGTATCACTGGTATCACATCCTTTTCTCAGGGAACAGATAGAATCTTGACTTGTATATTTTCATGGAGGACCACTTGTAATCAACTTTCTTTCTTTGAATTATAGTTGCATGCCCACATGGTTTTGTTTTCACTTCCTGATTGACTTGTACGTTAGGGCAACTGCATTGTGAAAAGAATCTTAGCCTAACTGATCGATCACTAACGTACTATTCTTTGATCCGTTCTTCTCTGCATGGTGAATGGTCATAGCTAAATGGTGTTGTGTGCTTCTTCTTCAGCCACACCCTGGTTTGGTTTTATGATTGGTCAATCCCAGTCCCACGATATGGTTTAGGTTACGCGTAGAGAGGAGGGTTGTGACGACTTTTCAAGATACAGTCTTGCTCTTTCTCAAGGTACGTTGTATCGTCCAAACAAGCTTTATAGTCATTGTTTAAAGTGGTGGTGTGTTGCAGACCAAAAATAAGAGTGGTGTTGTGTTTGGATGATCAAAAGAGATGATACATATTAATTTAATTAGTATTCTGATAGTTTTGCAATATTGCTTTCTTTTCGTTGTTGTTAGATTGCTTTTAAGAATCATCTATGCATGTCAACTTGAAAAATTGTTTAAACAATTCCATATGTATAAGTTTTCAAGCTATTGAATATCTTCTTTACCGTGGAGTGTGGACGATCCTTGAAGCAATTTAAGAAACAGACTAAATACTTATAAATTGAAATATTTATGTGTATATATAGATTATTTATATAAGGGTTTAGGGATCGATATTTATTATTGAGGATAAAAAAGTTTGCTTTTTTCTTTTTGGCAAATTAAAGAGAAATGATACTAGTTGTTTGGTGCGTACACTCGTGATTAATGGTGTCAACTGTCATGTACCAAATTTGTACCGTTTCAATTAGTTTTGTCACATCCGTCGGAAATTTGAAATTCAACAATGGGGGCTAGCTGTAGGTTTGTTGGAAATGATTTTCCACCCCTTGTTTGAGATTATACTATTCAACCTTCAACCGAGACCTCTTGTTTGAATAAAAATAGTTCAACCTTAAACTGAGATATTATTTCCAACTGATTTGAAGTGAAGACTATGCAACTGAAATGAGATATTTCTAACATAGACCACTTGACTACTTGTCAGTCCCAACAAAAATACTACCGACAATTTGTCATTTATTGATAGAAGAATGACATTTCCCATCGATAATCAGGCCAATAAAGGGAAGCTTTTACAGTACTCCAGAGGAGCAAAATTCCTCCGGATCCAACGGCTGCGGGGTTTGGGTTTTTGGGATGAAGGAAAAGTCATCTAATCCAATGGTGTAAAAGTGAGGAGTTTTGGTGCTACGGAGCACCCTAGAATTTTCACCATAAAGATAACCAATTAATACACCATGAATACAAAATTTTCTACAATACTCCGGAGTATCAAAACTCCAAAACTTTCTACAATACACCATGAATTTTCACTACCATCATGTCCTACTTGACAAAGAAAAGCTATATATTAAGCAATGCATACATGTGGTTTACTCTATAAAGCCATGAAGGTAATAATATATAATAGTGTGTTTCATCAATATGAGATATTTCTCGTGTGTTGTGATTAATATTTCGTCAACCGTACGTAAGTGTCACAATATGAGATGTGTGTGATTGACCGTAGATGGATAAAAATGTTCTATTTCCTCAACTAGCTTGAAAATGTAGTTGATAGTTTAAATTTTATTTTTTTTGAAAATGAGATTTGGAACCAAATCAAGTTGGGGGACTCATCTAGTCATCCCCACACCATGTTATTGTTTTAGTTAAAACGTCTACAATGTGTCAATTCAAACATTTCAAATATGAGTATGAGGTTAGTGTAATCCATTCAACGTGTGTGAATGGATTGCAATCTTTAACATGTTTTTCTTTTCTTGGAGTTTACTTGATAAATTTGAATGGTCATAAAATGCTGAAATGGTCGCCCTCTCATGTTCTCTTTTCTTCTTCTTTTTTTTTTTTTCAATGGAGTGGTACGTAGGTAGGTTACTACCTTCTACCTCTTGTTCTGCCAAAAAAAAAAATTTGAATTGTCACCCTTGGATATTGTTTCTTTTAGTTTTATCTCTTGTTAGGTTAGTTTGTTTGGTTTTTTTTTTTGTTGTTGCTTTTAAAAGGCTTAGTTATATTAATGCAGCATACTAGTAGGCCGATAAATCAATATAGGTAGAGGTAGCGAGAAATTTTTCAACGAGACGGCCAAATTAAACCACCTTATTTAGACGACGTAGTTTGACGTGCCACTAACATTTTGACATGCGCCATCTCAGTAGGCTAAAAAGTTTAACATTTTTTTGACCGTTTTCTTATCTAACGTTGTCCACTTCTTTTTTCTCTCTGTTTCCATGTGCAGTAGTGTTCATTATTTGTCTCTGTTTCTTTTGCAATGTTCTTTCTTTTGCGGATCTCTCCTTTTAAACCTCAAATCTCTGTGTTATGTGTCCCTTTTTTTTTTACTCACATTAAATTAAAGAAATCGATCAAACTACTAGATCTCTCTCTTGTTCCTTCTGCGTTTCTTTTTTTATTCGCTTTAATTAATTGCATGGTATATACATGCGGCTGCTACTGTAATCATCATAGTATGGTAACTATGGTACGTACGGAAAGGTTGAGGGAATTGAATCGTATTGGGGGAGTTGCGCACAGACCTCCATGGAACCAGATTTCTCCAAGAATTTTACCAATAAATTGATGGGTTTGCATATGTTATAAGCATGTTATAATTGTTTGTGTGTGCTGGTACCTTTTAGAGAAGATGATGAATATGCAAATGGAAGAAAGATGTAGCACGAGGGTTTAATTTGAGAATAGGATGCCGCGTGTCAAAATTTTAGGGAGAGTTAATCGACCACTGCATTATCTGAAAATAAGAAATTCATGATCCAGCAAGAACTTCAATACCTTATCCTTCCAGAGTATTGCCAACCTTTATACACGCTCCATTTGATTTAACAGTCGAAGTAAAAAAGTTTTTACCTTGTACCCGCCCATTCTACGGTCAACAATTAATGGAAAGGCACTGGTAAAACACCTTGTATAAAAGCACGTACATGATTCTTTCCATGTTACTAGCTACACAGCAATCGAATTTGCAGTGGGATACAGTTTAAAAGAAACAAAAATATAAAAGATGGCCATGGCTTCAGCTGCAGTAGATCTTTTGCTGGGCAAAATAGTATCATTTCTTGACGACGAGGTGTCACTATTAGGAGGCGTACATGATGAACTTGAAGAAATCAAGCGCGAGCTTCTAACCATGAAAGCCTTCTTGGAGGATGCAGAAAGAAAGGGTGTTCTCAGTGAAGTGGAGAAAACATGGGTGGCAAATGTGAGGGACGTATCTGTCGACGTTGAAGACTTCATCGACGAGTTCACCTACCACATCAACAAGCAGAGAAGTTGGAGTCCATTCACAAGAACGTTCCGTCAATCCCTTCGTTTCCCCAAGAATATTTGGGAGAGGCATCGGATTGCCACAAAGTTGCAGAAGATCATCAAAATTATAAAAAGCATTCCAGAAAGAAGCCAACGGTATGGAGTTAAACGTATAGAAGGTGTGTCTAATTCTCATTATGATCCCAATCGGCTGAGAATCTTAAGGGATTCCTCTCTTTTCCTTCAAGATGACGAAGTGGTGGGAATCATAGATGCTAAAGAGAAGTTGGTTACAATGCTGTTGTCTTCACAAGCCCAAAGAAGTGTGATTTCAGTGGTTGGGATGGGGGGGCTCCGGCAAGACTACCTTAGTTGCAAAGACCTTCAATGGCGAAACTGTAAAGGAACATTTCGATTGCTGTGCATGGATTACTGTCTCGCAAACTTACACAGTTGAAGATCTACTCCGAGTCATCATGAAGGACCTTCTCCGAGCAGCAAAACAACATATTCCAGAAGACTTGGGCGACATGAGCTATTCACATTTGGTGGAGATGCTCGCCAGCTATTTGAAGGAAAAGAGGTACGTGATTGTCTTAGATGATGTCTGGGATATCAATCTTTGGAGACAAATGAGTGCAGCACTTCCAGATGGAACGCATGGAAGCCGGGTCATGCTTACAACTCGGAAAGAAGACATTGCTTCTTTTCCATTTGGGGTTGGAAGTTATGTTCACCATGTTCAGCCTCTTAACAAGAGTGAGGCTTGGCAACTTTTTTCCATGAAAGCTTTCTACAGTTTTCCTAATAGCTGTTGTCCACCTGAGCTCGAACCTATAGCTAGGGATCTTGTTGAAAAATGTGAAGGCTTACCTCTAGGAATTGTTGCTCTGGGTGCTCTCATGTCAACCAAAAGTGTCTTGTCCGAATGGAGGAAGATTTATGGAAGCTTGAACTGGGAGCTAAGCAACAACCCGACGCTCGAAGTGGTGAAGAGCATCTTGTTGCTAAGCTTCAATGATTTACCATATCGGCTCAAGCATTGCTTCCTATATTGCTGTGTTTTCCCCGAAGATTACGTGATCCAGTGTAGAAGGCTCATTAGACTGTGGATAGCGGAGGGGTTTGTGGAAGAAGTTAGAGGTGCTAAGCCGGAAGAGGTCGGTGAGAGCTACATGGAAGAACTCACGTGTCGATGCATGCTTCAAGTTGTTGAGAGGGAACCAAATGGAAGAGTCGAAACATTTAGGATGCATGATCTTCTACGAGAACTTTGTATTTCAATTTCGGAAGCTGAGACATTTTGTACCATACACAATGACCAAGAACCAACTAAAGAGAGCAAGGCTCGCCGCGTGTCAATGCAAGCAAATTCTCGAGCACTGAAAAATCGAAGTGGCATTTCAAAGGTTCGGACCTTCTTTATGTTTGCTGCTTTTTCATTGAATAATCTGCCATCTGGTTTCCAACTGTTGAGGATATTAGATCTTGAAGATGTTCCAATTGTTCAGTTGCCCGATGACATAGTGAACTGCTTTAACTTGAAGTATTTAAATCTGAGAAGCACAAAAATTAAAGAACTTCCCAAAGACATTGGGAAACTCGGCAACTTAGAAATGCTAAACATAAGCAATTCCAAGATTAGATTGCTTCCGGTTGGGATTTTGAAGTTACAGAAGCTACGCCATCTCTTGATGTTACATATTAATGAGCAAAAGATGCGTTCTTTTGATTGCCTTGACGGCCGCACACAAGCTCCACCGGGCATTTGTAAGCTAAAGAGCTTACAAGTTCTGGATACGGTCCAGGTGGGAGGCGACCTAATCAAACAACTCCAGTCCATGACCCAACTCACAAGACTGGGCTTAGCAAATGTGAGTGGAGCTGATGAAGAAGATCTATGCAAGGCGATCGAAAGCATGAAATTCATTGAGCAGTTGAATATAATGGCAACCGATGAGAACGAGTTGTTGCGCATGGACGCATTAAAGAAGGGTCCTCCTTTGCTCAACACACTTTTTATAACCGGAAAATTGCAGAGGCTTCCACATTGGTTTCCTTCTCTTCATAGCCTTTCGTACTTGGCTTTGCTTTGGTCCAGATTGGAACAAGATTTTCTTCCTTGCATCCAAGAGCTGCCAAATTTGACAAAGCTTTGGTTGATTAATACATACGTGGGAAACGAGTTGGTCTTTCGCAGTGGATTCCCAAAGCTCAAAGAATTGTTTCTGGTCAACTTTTCGCAGCTGTCTGTGATCATCATAGAGCAGGGGGCGATGCCAGCATTAACGACCCTGGATATTTGGGAATGCATGGAGTTAAAGCAACTTCCTCAGGGCATCGAACATCTTACAAATCTGAAACAATCGACTTTTCTAGGTGTTCCCGACGAGCTCATAGAGTGCATACGAGGAGAAGGAATTGATCATTCAAAGATTAAGCACATTTCCGACATTGGTTATCGCCACAAAACTAAATTTGGGTGGTCTCATGCAAAAACGCGATGATCTCCTCTACAACATGCAAGGTATGTCACCTTCTTATTTAACATGTCTGTAGAGGGTTTCTCTGGTAAGGTTAACCGCAAATGAGTATATATAGTTCGGTTAACCTCACTCTATGTATGTCATTCCCAGCTTCTCTAACTAATTGTATAACCTTTTATATGTAGGTGACTACTAGGAGCTCATCGAGGTCGCTCACTTTGGATTGGTTCCAGTTTACCATGATCAAATAAATGCAAATATATTGTATGTTACGAAGTCCGGCCAGTTAGCTAGTGAAATCGATCAGGCGAAGACTTCATATATCATCAGCACATATATGTATGTTTACGTTGCTTTGTTTTCTGTCCATGTTATATACATGTATGGGTACATTGGTGTATGCCCCGTATTGTATTCTATTTATGTAGATTGCACTAATTAATAAACCTATATATGCAGTTGCACTTACTACTTAGGTACTTTGCAATTTTGCATGTTTACATTACCTAATATAGTTTAGTTGTTGAAAGATAGCCGATTTGTGTGTGATTCGTAAACCTAGGAATATCTTAGTTAGGATGGAATAAGGAATGTAAATTCTACGGGATTCTAGATTATGTATTGAATAAGATTCCAATTATTATATGGATTGTACCATATATTCCTCTATATAATGAGACTCATATTCATCAATAAAGATTTATCATATTCCTGTGATATTCTCTCTTGTTATTTACTTTATATTTCCGTTATACTGTTATGGTATTTCCAAGCACCAAATAGGCACCTAAAAATAACTCAATTAATCCCTGCAAACACAAGATTTAGTCGATGGTAGTATAGGAAAGCAAGGGTGTCTCCCGCAGAGGATTGTGTGTTAATTGCTAATCTATGACTCGACACTAAACTATAACGACTCTAACTGACCTAAACAGAAATATACGAATGTCAGAGAGACTAAAACAACCCATAAAATTATGATATTAAATCACTAATTATGATTTGGTTGACGAAAATAAATAACAAAAACAGACAGAAAATAAATGACGAAAATAAAATAGATTATGAGTTGATGTGAAAACAGTTGATGGGAATTAGTTAGGGGAAAGTCATCCACAACTAAACAATCATGCAAACAAGTTATATTCCTCTTATCAATTCTTATTAATGAATGAAGATACTCACAATTAGCCCTGATGTAGCGTATCTAATTGTATTACTTTCTCTTACTTGGTATGTCGCGAATGTGATGCACGAAACACAACTTAGCTCTAACATGCAACCTAGGGTGATGCACTCCTAGATTTAACATATAGTAGTCATTAACGTTCGAAGAAAGTTTCAGTAATCACAAGGGACACAGAACTATGATGCATGATCTATGATACGTAGAAGTTATTCCGCTTGTTAAACGCAATCAACAATTGTTTCTTATTAGAACATATGATGGGACAACCGGTCATGCACATATCCTAAAACAATAGATCCTAACACAAGCATCTAAATAGGCCTCCAAAGGTACAAATATTAGAAATCATCAATGATTATCCGGAAAAACAACTTTCATCCATAAAATAAGAATATCTAAGAAAAACGTTATAACCAATCCACAATCATGTCTAGGGCTTCAAAACAGCCCGTAACTAATAAGAAACTAGCCAGACATGGCTAGGGATGAAAGCATGAATGAAAACATAAAAGATAAGCTAATCCCTCCTTTGGCTGCTTAAGAGATGCTTAAATACCTCAAGTTAGGGTTTAATCCGTCCAACCCCAATAGGAGTCGAAGCCCATGAGGAAAAGTCACAAATCCTAAATGAATTAGGTTTCCAGATTCGCTGCAGATTGACCTTTGCTCACATAAATAGCCATAACTTCTTCTATAAAACTCCAAATCACGAACCGTCAGAAGCTACGGAATATAGACATCCGGGGCTTTCCATCAATATATGGTACAGCTTCTAATTCTTCCTGAGATGCTCTCAGTTCCCCGTCGAAGTGGACTGATCTGCACAGGAAGATTCACCAATGTAGCTTTAAATTGCCACTTTTTGCTTCTTTTCTTTCCTCGATGCTCCAAGAGTCCTATAAAACATAAAACGACATAACTAACTCGAATAAAGGTGGAATGTGAGAGAATTAATATAGAATCAAGCACATCGGAGCATAGAAGTATGCTCCTATCATATACTTCCAGAGAGCATTCCGTTCGAACGCCACCTACTGACCTTAATGCTTTCTCGAATTTAGTTCATTCCTCCTATGCTTCTGAGGCCTCAATGGCTAATCTCTCGATTTGCAAAGCTTGCTCCTTAGGAAACCGAGGACTGAGACCGTCTTATGCAAAGAATTCTAAAGTACTTATTCTCCCATTCTTACAGATAATCCAAGAGGGATATCTGTAGACCTATTCAACCACCAAGCGGGTCATTTAAGGATTTTTATGGTGTTGGTTGATGCGTAGACATGCTGGTTATATGTCATGCTATAATCATCTTTTATGCTGCTTATACTAAACTCCTAGCACATATAATTCATCTGCGGGCTCACTACCCGGATCATCCCATTAAATCTATCAAGCTTGATAATGCTGAAGAGTTTACATCAAAGGCTTTCGATGACTACTGCATAGGATCGATGTTGAGCATCCACTCTCACATGTGCATACCCAGAAAGGTCATGAAGACATTGGTAATGCGCACCAATCTTCCTCCCTCTGCCTGGGTACATGCAGTATTGCATGCACCTATGCTTATTCGTCTGAGGCTCATCGCCACCCAATCTTTTTCTACGCAACAGCTAGTGACTGGGTATGAGTCAAGCATCTCATACTTACGCGTATTTGGGTGTGCCATTTATGTGCCTATTACGCTGCCACAACGTACAAAATGGGTTCTCAATGACGAATGAGTGTTTATGTTGGATTAAGTCTTCAACCATAATCCACTATATACAACCCTTGACTGGTGATGTATTTGTCACTTCGATGGGACAGTCTTCCCGTCGTTAGGGGGAGATGAGAACGTCTACGTTCAACAGGAACGACGAGAATTGTTGTGGCCGGTCACCACTCTGTCTCATCACGATCCCCCTAATGCATATGTGAAATCGTAGTGCGTAGAATTATTGATCTTCAGAAAGTAGTCGATTCTCTTCCGGACACTTTCTCAGATCTTGCTAAAGTGACTAGATAATATACAATAAACCGCTATCAAAATAATGTATATTTGTTTATACACAAATCCTTGCAACCTATGAATGTCGATGAATAATATAGTGGAAGCAAGGGTCATTACCCGTAGAGGATTGTGATTATTTGCTAATTTATGTCACGAAAGAATAATATTTACAACAACAATTATGTGCAAATATACAATATATACAAATGAGTTTTCAGATATTTGGTTTTTTTGGTTGCATAAAAATAAATGACATAAATTAAATGACTTGAAAATAAAAACAGACTGGGTGTTCACCATTACCCTACTTGCATGCATTGACAATTAAATTAAGAAAAATGCAATTCTATTTATCCAATTACCCTCTTAGCATCCGGGTAAGACTACTAAGGCGTAAACTCCTTTTATGATATTAATTCTAACCGGTTAAGTGTAGAATTAACTATCTAGGAACAAGTTCAATAACCGGTTAAGTATCAATTCCTTGTCCTGGATGCATAGGACTTTGAGTTTAGATAATTAAGCAAGCAAACAAATCCTAGTTCTAGGTGATTTTAACTCACTACCTTCACACGCACATATGATATGCATTCATGCTTTCTTCGTTTAAGGTTTACTACTCCTTAAACGAATTTCATGCCATGACAAATACTTAATACCTAAATTAGTAAAGTTCAAGTATAAGCATTCACTTCTTGAATTAGCATGTGATGGTGATAAAAGAAAACTCCATCAAAAATAACTCAAGGTAATTCAAAACAAGTTTGGATTTAGAGTTTTCACCCAAAATATAATATAATATTTACACAATAACAAATTCCCAAATTTATTCACACAAATATAATTATTAAAACAAATATATAAATAAACAGAGTTTGAGAAATGTTACTGTCGTGTCTATAAACTAGACACTGCCTCCAGGCTTGAGTGGAAGGCTCAGTCATATTGTGACAGTGACAGTGGATCTGATCGGAACCGTCCTTATTGATTTGGATGTGGCGGGTGCCCATAACAGATGGGCTTTGGATTTTCAGGGCCCAAATCAGATTGGGCTTTGGGCCTGGGAGCAGTGGGTGTCCATAACAGTTGGACAGTGGGCTGGCATGGACCAGATGCAGTGAAGACCAAAATAATTGAGTTTGGGCCATTGGGCTTTGGTCAACAAACCCAAACCCTTTTTTTTTTTTTCTTTTCTCCTCTCCTTCCCCCGTGCCTCTTTCTTTTCCTTCTGGTTCTCTTTTTCTTCTCTCTGTTCATTTCATCTCCTCCTCTTATTCCGGTCTGGGCTCTTAGATTCGAGACGGCAGTGGTTGGGCACGGCCTCGTGGGGAAGCGGTGGCGCGCTTGGATGAGAGAGCTGGGACGTCGCGGCGCACGGTGGGAACAGCGGCGAGATTGATGGCGGTCTGGGATCGATGGCAGCAGCTTCGGGGTCGGCGATGGCCCAAGGCTAAAGGCTTCACAGTGAAGCTTGGTTGATTTGACGGCGCCGGCGTGGTGTGGGCAGCGGTGGTCGCAGCTGCTGTGGATTGGGATTCCGAGCACGGGCTCGGGTTTTAGAGAGGTGCAGCGGCAAGAGAGCTCGTGGGAGCTTGGCGGCTTTGAGCTTTGGGCTCACGGCAGAGGTGTCAGGGAGAGACGCGGCGGCGTCTGGTTTCTGCTGGTGATGATCATGGCTGCCTTGGTGGGTTGATTTGAGGTGATGGATGGACAGAGCAATTGTGTGCTCTGGGCTGTGGTGAAATGGTGCCATGGCAGAGCTGATGATTGCTGTGAATGAAGATTGCAGAGGTGCTTCAAGTCCTTATAAAGACAGAGAAGAGATGAGAATGGTGAGTCATGATTAAGGATTGATTGAAGCTAGTGGGCTGCTTGGTGGAAGAACAGATGAGGCAGCAGGTGAGCAAAGGTGATGACGTGCAGCTAGAAACCAAGGGAGATTGCGGCTGATGGTGGTTGTCGGCCATGGCGGTGATGACGATCGGCGAGGGGATAAGGTGATGACGAACTCCACATCCTACAATCCAAAAACCAAAAGAAAAAGAAATTAAGATAATATAAATAATTATTAAAATAAATATAAAAATAAGTATAAATATAAATATGGGAAAATAATGTGGAGATTGAAATGTAATTTGCCACCGCGTGTGGTGGTTGCGCCTCCTATTGTGGTGGTTCGCCGACAAAAATGTCGGGATTCAGAATAATTCTCTGAAATCTTCGTACAGTCTCTGGATTCCACATCTGAGTGATGACCGGTGTCATCATAATGTCTGAAAGTCACGGTTGACTTTTCGTCAATTTATCGGAATGCGCTGAGAACCTTCGAAACGCGCCTTTTATGTGCAGATGATCATTTTCTTCATATTTTCCCTATACACACTAAAACACATATTAAACATACTAATATGCTTTTAGAAAGCTTAATCCAAGTGATTTAGGAACACTTTGTATACGTAGAATACGTCCACATCACTAAATCATATATATCTGCTGCAAATATACCTGCAAGGATGGAAGTACCTGAAAAGGGCTTCAGACTCAAATACGTCTCCACTGCCGCCCCTGAGGAAGGGTCGGGCCGGGGCTCTGGCCATGGCTCGATCAGGCATTGTAGGCGCCACTATCAGTAATGGTGGTGATGTGGCTTAGGCCGTGGCTCCGCTAAGGAAGCATAGGAGGCCACCGGGTTCGAGGAATACGTGCCCTAGGAAGCGGGCTGCGAAGACACATGATCCTCTCATCATTGATACTCAAAATCCGACCTATGAAAACGTTCCGGATTATGGTTATGTCCAAGAGACATCTTTGGAGGACGCTCCATCGTCAGAACTTATCTGTGGGAATGTAGAGATCTCGATTGATTACACTAGTGTACATGGGACGTGGGATAGAAACTCCATCGAAGTTGACGATGGTTTTCGCATATGTTTGTGCATGAGAGTTGATTGAGACTGGTGATATTGAAGCCCGCTCCGTTGAGGAATGTCAACGTATAGCTAATTGGCCTAAATGGAAACATGCGATCCAGGTTGAGTTAGACTCACTAACAAAGAGAATGGTATTCGTGCCAAGTGTGCCGATTCCTTCTAGAATGAAACATGTTGGATATAAATAGGTCTTTGTTAGAGTGCATAGTGAGAGAACGAGATATAAAGCTCACAACGCCCTGGAATCGACTACGATGAGACATATTCTCTCATAATGGATGCTACTACGCTCCGCTACCTTATCAGTTTGGTAGTTTCTGAAAAACTGACTATGCAGCTTATGAATGTGGTCATAGCATATCTATATGGGGATCCAGCTATGGAGATTTACCCAAGTCAAGTGGCTCCCGACCACGGAGCGTGTTCGCTACAAGGTTGTAACGCTCACTATGTGGATTGAAACAATCCGGCCGGAAGTGGTATACCCCTCTAAGTGACTACTTGATTGGAAGAGGGTATGTAAACATTAAATTATGCCCCTGCGTGTTAATTAAGAGCACAAGTTCCAGATTTGCATTGAAATCCGAGTTTGAGATTAAAGATCTTGGGAAAACACGGTTTTGCCTCAGTTTAGAACTTGAGCACCGTAGTAATGGGATCCTAATTCATCAATCAGCTTATACCCAAAAGATGCTTAGACGTTAATATGGATAAGGTCCTTCCTGATAGCATTCCCAGATTGGTCGCAGCCTAGATCCAAGGAAAGATATGTTTCGTCCAAGGGATGATGACGAAAATGTTCTAGAGGCTTAAGTGTTGTATCTAAGTGCAATAAGCGCATTATTGTACTTAGCTCAATGCACATGACCTGATATCTCCTTTGATGTGAACTTGTTAGACATTGCTCTGCACCCACGCAACACCATTGGACTGGTGTAAAAGACTATATTTCGCTACTTGAAGGGTACGATTGATATGGACTTGTTCTATCCCTACATAGAGTCAGAACAAGGTGAGGAACCTTTGTTTGCTGCTGCCGAGCGTCCCAGGCATTCAGACGAGGTCTTACCGTCAGTACGGAATGTCGACTGGAACATTACAGCACGCACCAGGCGTCCAAACGCCGTTTGTGCCGTCCGGATGGATTGCGCGCTCTGCTGCAAACACCCCTTTGTTCCCAAAATCATTGTGATGTTTTGATGGGATTTGCTGATGCTGGGTATCTCTCTGACCTATATTAAGGTCGTTTCCAATCGGGTTATGTCTTTACCATGGGAAACACCGTGCTATCTTGGAAGTCTATAAAACAGACACTTATCGCTACTTCTTTGAACCATGCTGAGATTATTACTCTCCATGAAGCGGTTCGTGAGTGTATATGGTTAAGGTCCATAATTATACATATAAGAAGTACATGTGGTTTGAGGTCAACCACTAATGAACCTATGAGCATTTATGAGGATAATGCTGCTTGCAAATGAAGCAAGGTTTCATCAAAGACGACAATGCCAAGCATCTCAGTAACAACAATAATTCCTCAAGATTCAAGTGAATCAAGTCCGTTCTGAGGACAATGTGGTAGACTTGTTTACTAAGTCACTGCCTAAATCCACATTTGAGAAACATGTCAAGAGCATTGGTTTGCTTAAGTTATTTAACCTCCCATGATTGTGGAAAACAGGGGGAGACGCAGACTTGAGGGGGAGTCTGACGTCTTACTATTCCAAATGTGAAGGGTGTGTTGTACTCTTTTTCCCTTTAAGCAAGGTTATTTTTGTCCCACTATATTTTTGTTACTTGGCAAGGTTTTTAATAAGACAACGCGAGGAGCACCACCTAGTGTTGACAGCACAAGGGGGAGTGTTGATAGATACCCGATTTGTGTGTGCTTCGTCAACATAGGAATATCTTAGTTAGGATGGAATAAGGAATGTAAATTCTACGGGATTCTAGACTATGTATTGAATATGATTCCTATTACTATATAGATTGTACAATGTATTCTTCTATATAAGGATGCTCTTATTCATCAATAAAGATTGATCATATTCCTGTGCTATTCTCTCTTGTTATTTATTTTATATTTCCGTTATACTTAAACGTACATTAGTTTAATTTTTATTTTTTTTGGGTTACATATATAGTTTAATTTATGAGGAAATGTAATTTTAGTAATTATGCTATAAATGAATAATTATTGGTATAAACATATGCCTCTAAAAGATTGTAAACTTGGGAGAAAACTAAATTTTGGTGGTCTCATGGTAGAACGTGTTGATCTGCTCTACAACAAGTGTGACCTGAGGTCCACTACTGCACTGATATTGTTCAAACTTAATCATCTGTTAGGTGTTGAGTTTTATCACAAAAGATCATGGTACAATTGAGAGGGCTTCACATCGTCTATCCCCAACTTCATGTCTCCTTCCCTGTAACTCCATTAATATGTTGACATCTGTCATCCTACTCCAACTCACCTAATTGACATCCCATTCCGTTAACTCCTACTTCAGACTCTTCTTCTTCCTTAATTTGAATGCACAGAGCAGTACTCACTAACCAGAGGAAATAAAATTAGGAAGATTTTGGTTTTGGATTCGATGTGGTCGTCCGAGTTCTAATCTTTTTTGGATTCAATTTTATGCGATCACTACTAGAATTTTGCTCATATACGTCACTTCAAAAACATCGGTTGGAATTGCACCTGATGTAAAACGTTATTTATTACATCGGTGAGAACATAATTGATTTCTATGAGGTTTATTAACATCGGTCAACAAAATAATCGATTTCTCCATTTTTTTTTTAATTTGCGACAACCCGGAAATCTTAAAAACTGGAAGCACGCTATTTTTTTTAACTATTGGCCCTCAACACTTATACTTTTTAGTCTTGGTTTTCTGACTTTTCACTATCAAACTAAACACTTAGGTTTTTTTTTTCAACCCTAAATCCACACTCAGTTTTCCAGAAACTTAGTCGCCCCAACATCTTCTTCTCCGACCCTGCCTCATCTATCGCGGCCGACGCTCTCCTCCACCACCTCATCTCTCGCCGTCTCCTCTTTCCTCCCTTCCTTGCTCGAGTACGCTTCCCACCTTTTCTTTAAAATTTTCCTTTTGTTTGTTGTTGTTTTCTGTCTTTTTTTTTCACCCCCAAATTTTCAGCCCTAAACCCATCGACTCTCTCTGCTCTCCAAATCTCCATAGCTCCCAACGAAACATCTTCTTCTCCGACCACACTATCGATAAAATTGATTTCTCCATAATCCTTCGTCTTTATCTCTGTCTTCTCCGACCACAACCAGACTCGTCAATCTCGACCCTCTCGCTTCTTCTCTAGAAGCGTCGTCTGTCTTCAGATTGAGAGGAGAAGTTTCAGATCCTGATTCATGTAGCGACGACCCAGAGGAGGAGGATTATACTCGGCTGTGCGGCTTCCCTCACTGGTACTCTTACTCCTTTTCAGATGCGTTCGCTTCGCTATTGGGTATGCTTTTCATTTTGTGTCAAACTCATTTCGGTTAATTACATAAATATTGATTGTGAGGATTATATGAAATTGATTGTGGGGATTATGTGAAATTATGTGAATTGGATATTTAAATTAGAATCGATGATGTTGGTTACTTAACTGTAGTATACTTCTTTGATTCCTCGTTCACCGATTCCAGCATCCTCTTGTAGTACCTTAAATGTTGGTTAAGTATATAGTCTTTATTGATTGTGAGATATATTTAGGAGTTTGGATTGAGATTTACTGGGTTTCAAACTTTCAATGCTATTCAAATAGATCAATGGTTCGTCTTGAATTTCTAAACTATTACCAATTTGTTTGATCAGCTAAAAAATGAATGACTCTGAGTACGATGCTATGGAAAGAAAAACAATGAACAAGTTTGATAAAGAGAAAGCAAAATATAAAAGAGCAAGTAAACATGAGGTCACACTTTGAATTTGACACATCTATACATGCATAACTCTTCTTGCTGAAGCATGTGTGCGTGCAGAGTTAGAGACCCAACTTCTACCTATCATTTGGCTTTTGCTAGGAGTTTCTGTTTGAGCCCAAATGTGAATTTGAATGTTTTAGTTATATTGTCAAATACAGTACATGGGCCGGGAACTGCGGCCTAAATATCTTTGTATATTGTTATTCCTTTTGTTACAAGGAAACCTATTCACATAGGGGTTTTTATTAGTACTGAATCCTATAAGGAAAATAAATCTAGGAATCCTAAAGCATTAAGAGAGCCGCGAACCCTGAAGGGTATAAATAACAAGTTTTACGATCAGAAAAGGGTTCTCAACCTCACAAGCAAACTTGCAAACTCAAAGCCTCCTCGAGCAAACTTACAACCTAAGCCTCTCCGGAGCACCTTTGCGTTCTTGCAAACCTGCTAAGATTTCTTCTTAGTTCTTCAAATCTTCCCAGTTTTGTTGCTCTGCTTTCTCATCCTAAGAAAGTATCGAATTAGTTCACAAGAAACGCTCTCGAAGCCCTAAAACCCTTTTAGGTCTTTCACGAAAGAACCTCGACGGAGTTTGTTCTCTCTCCGTCCGCAGTCGCTTGATTAGAAACAAGATCAGGAGCGCAATCGACGACATCATCGTACCTCGTGGTACTGGCACGCCCGCACATCAAAAAGAGACTGTTCGACTCTCCGGCAGCGGTTTCCAGTGCGAACATTTTGGCACGCCCAGTGGGATCGTGTCGAAAAGCGTTGCCTTGTGAGCCAAGATTGGGAAAGCGGACGCGAATCCTTACGCTAAGGTTTACGTTCATTGTCTCAAACATAAGCCTACGGACTTCGCGCGTCATAGTTCTTCGGATTGCCGTGGTTTGTCACCCGAAGAAGTTCAAAAAAGATACGGTTTACATCCTCCGTCCACAGACATCATGACTAAGAATCAAGAAACACCTGTGCCAACTCCTTCAGATTCCATTGATGCGAATAAGAGGCTCGATGAGTTCACTGAATACTTCAATGCTGAGATGCAACAACAGAAAGAGGAGTTTGTTGAGTTGATTACTGCTGCAGTTCAAAAGAATGCGGACTTGGTTAATGCTGCAGTTCAGCGTTTCAAGGACTTCACCGCTGAAATACAACAAAAACAGATTGAGGCAATCTACGAAAAACTAATGAAACATTCTGATGATATTAAACAGACTGATGAGCGTGTCACTAAGCTTACTAGTGAAATTCTGTACGTCAGGAAGCCGAACCTGACTATGAGTAATCAGTTGGAACGTATTGGCCAGCATTTAGGGGCTACGTCAAAAGGAAACAACAACGGCGGAGGTTTCGCCCTAGGAGCTGATGGTCGAAGTTCTGAGCTGTATGTGAGCCCTCATAAGAGGGGTTTACATAATTCTTCATCAGGCGCCAGCAGTACTCAACATCAGGATGAGGATGAAGAGACACCTCTCATCCGGCTGAATCTTGATTCAAACCGTAAGGTTTCTTTCACCGAGATGGGTACCGTAAAATCAGTCAGTGGTGGTGGGACTGATACTGCTACAATCGCCGATACACCCCCATCAGGCGCGGATTTGTGGAACAAATTAAACAGATCATAAGGACCGAAATTGGCGGTCCATCAGCTAATCTCCAATACAGAAACCCTTTCTCGGACCATATCGCGAATAGCGAATGGCCAAGGGGTTATAAGCCCATCAAGTTTACTTCATTCTCAGGGGAGGGATCAGAAGATGCTGCTATGCATATTTCCAGATTCCAGAGCGAATGTGGGCCTTATGGCAATGATGAAAGCCTCAAGCTTAGGGCGTTTGGCTCATCCTTATCTGGTTCCGCTTTGACTTGGTACACCAAGTTGGCTCCTAGATCTGTTCCTGATTGGGCAACAATGGAGGCTATGTTTAGGACAACTTTTGGAGTTGTAGAGCCTGAAGTAGACCTCTCATCACTGACCTCTATGTATCAGCAGCCGGCGGAAAATTCAGTGAATTTCCTCAAAAGATTCAAGATTCAGCAGGCTAAATGCAAATCTCCTATCACAGAGGCGGATGCTATTGCAATCGCTATCAAAGGACTGGAGCACCGGCAGCGAACCAAGCATCATGATGTCCGGTTCGCCAGCATGGCAGATCTGATGAACAAAGTTGGCAGCTACTAGCTTTTGCTTAATGAGTTTAACGACAAGGCGAATGCCTCCAGGGGAACTTATATGTCTGGGAAACACAAGAACGTTGGTGCTGTATACGCCCCTATTGATCCTTTCTATTCATATCCTCATCATACTTATCCGGAGGATGATCTAGACACTGAGGATGTTGCTGGCTTGGAATTAACAGGGCGTAATGCTGCAAAGCCTAGAAGTCTCAAGATCGCTCGCGAACCTGTGAAGATTTCAACAATGGCATTTACCAAGCCAGAGTTTGAAACATACACCTATAATGCTAACAAGGCGGGAGAGATTTTAGACGAGCTGATCAATCAAAATTTGATCAAGACTGACTTTGGTCCCTATCCGAAGCTTGAACAGCTAAAGGGCAAGAAATATTGCAAGTTTCACAACATGTGGAATCATAATACCAATGATTGCATCAAGCTGAAGGACCAGATTCAAGTATGGTTGAACAGCGGGCGGATACAGGTAGAAGGGGAGAAAACCGCCGCGTTAGTTGATTTTGAGCCTTTCCCACAAGTAGGGATGGTTGATGTTGTACCGGCAAGGGCAGTTCGGCGTACTAGGCGGGTGAAGTCTAAGTTTGAAGCCTACTCATTCAACGCAGCAAGGTCACATGAAATTTTGGATGAGTTGATTGCTGCTGATCTCATCAGGACTAGCTTTGGGACTTTTCCTACTAGCGAACAGATGAAGGGAAAACAATATTGCAAGTTCCACAATCTATGGACGCATACCACCGCCAGCTGTGTCGGATTGAAGGATCAGATCCAGGAGTGGATTAATGAAGGGAAGATCCAGTTTGAAATGGCGGTGAAGGTAGAAGTAGCTATGGTAGAGATCAACCAAGATAGGCGGATCAGAAGGAAACCAACTCTAGACCTCTTGACTACAAAAGCAAGGGAGGAGGACGAACCTACTCTTAAGAAAGCGAAGCGAACTCCAGAAGCTTCAACTGTGGTGCTTTGTTATAGGTGCAAGGTAGAGTGTGGAATTCCGGTGAGTTATGAAGAGTTTGAAGATTCTTTCAGATTTCACCCAAAGTCAGATCCTGCATTACGTTCGCCGCCAGAGAACTTCCAGCCTTCTAGCCCCAAAAGGGTTCGCAGTCAACAGGAAGTTTCAGCTGCAGCAAAAGACTCCAACCTCTTTCAGCGGATGAAGGCAATGAATGCATCCCATAGCGAACCTGTCAAGGCATCCCCACAGGCTGATATTTTAAGCAAGCCATATATCCCACCTGCCTCAAAGTTCTTTATCAAGGAAGAAAAATGGTACATCCAGGAGAGAGGTAGGGCTATAGAGATGACTCCTACAAGGAGAAGTAATTATCAAAGACGATTTGGTCGAGCTCAGCGTACCTTAGAAGCCTTATACCAAGGTTTAGTCAGGCCAAAACAGCTAGATAAAATCCCCAGTCAGCTGCAAAGGACAGTACAGCGGTATACCGCAAATCCTATTATCACCCTTGGGAAGTTCAGTCCACAGACAGAAACAGTACCACCTAGAGTTAGCGTGTTCGAAAGAATGGCGGATCAGGGTTCTACATCTTCAGGTAAGAATATTACTTTGAATACTGATCGCTTAGAAGCTTTCTCTGTGCAGAAATTCAAAAGAGCAGAGGCCACACCAGCCGCGACAGAGAACTTAACACCAGCCAAACCAAAGGAGGCTTTAAAGGTTAACAGACCAGACTTCAAGCGATCATCAGTCTCTGTGGCCAAACCAGCGGCAAAAATGCAGTGGAAGACAAAGATGGTAAGGTCTGAGGTTGTTAGGGCTTCAGCGAATGAGTCGCCGGCTGTTCCTTCAGCAGAACCAATAATGTCTGAACGCGAACCTATCCATGAGGTTCCTTTAGTTCCTTCTCCAGAACTCAATGACGTCTTTGACGTGGCTGTGGTTAGGCAACAGATGATAGCTGATGACAACAATGATGTTCCCGAGAGCGAACCAGGTCTTGATCTCGAATTAGAAGACGATTTAGACGAGGGGGGCAGTGTAGACGATTTAGACAATTCGAATGCAGTGGCATGTGACATGGTCTACGTCTTATCCGCCAAGTATGCTTTATCAACTTCAGCTGACACATGCCAAGCGTTGGAGGTTGAAGGTGATGATGAGTCCCAGCTTGTTGCCAAGCAAGAAGAAAGTACTCTTCAGATGGAGGTTGACTCTGCCTTGAAAAAGTTATTCATGATGTTCTCCAAGCCAAACCTGGCGATGTCTATGCATTTGAGGCCACTATACGCCACAATAGCCGTGGAAGGGAAGGACATCAACAAGATGATGGTTGATTCAGGAGCTGCAGTCAACGTCATCACCGTTCGCACAATGACTATCCTAGGGATTAAGAAGTCAGCCATTCAACAGACAACCTTGTCGGTAAAGAACTTTGCCGGTACTACTACGCAAACCCTGGGTTTGTTATTTTTAAAGGTAAAACTTGGACCAGCGGATGCAGTTCATGCATTCTTTGTGGTTGAATGCACGGCACCATATAGTGGTATTCTTGGCAGAGATTGGATTCACAGGAGTTATTGTGTTCCTTCGTCCATGCATCAAGAGCTGCTTCTCTGGAATCCAATAACTGACGAAGCTGAATTATTCAAGGCGGATCCTCGGCCTTTCTCAGTTTCTGCCAATTCAATAGATGCTAGCTACTACAATGGAGACATGCGCCCTCTTGCAGTGCAGGGTATTGACGCCAAGGGACGCCCTTTTGGGGTGACGGCCTCGGATTTAGCACAATGGGGAATGGTTCAAACTCGTTCTGATAGTTCAAGACCTTCCTACGTTGTGCCACAACCACAACGTTCCCAATGATAGTACAACCATCAGGAGAGGAGGAACAGGCCTGCTTGTCCCTGTATGAAAGATTACAGACATATTTGGTTGAAGCAGAAGCCTATGATAGAGTTGCTACTATTGAGTATGTTAGAGAAGATGTTTTTGACCAGCCAATCGAGGAGGAAGAAGAAATAATACAGTTAGCACCTGCTGCACTTGATGATACGCCTCCTAAAGTCAAAGATCCTATCGAAAAAGTCAATGTGGGAACTGATACAGAGCCAATGGAAGTGGCTATTAGTACATATTTAGAGCCTATTCAAAGAAAGGGGCTCATTAATTTGTTACTTGAGTTCAAGGACTGTTTTGCTGAGAAGTATGAAGACATGCCAGGGCTTTCACCTGACTTGGTGTGTCATCGTTTGCCTACCTTGCCTGACAAGAAACCAGTCCAGCAAACACCTCGGTGAATGAATGCGGACACAGTGGTTTCGGTCAAAAAAGAAGTGGAAAAGATGCACAGATCAGGTATCATTAGAGTAGCCAAGTACAACGAGTGGCTCTCTAACATAGTGTCGTTCGCAAGAAAAATGGCAAGATGCGCGTCTGTGTAGATTATAGAGATCTCAATGTGGCTACTCCAAATGATGTGTACCCCATGCCGGTGGCGGATATGTTGGTGGACGCGGTGGCAGGGCATGAGATGCTTTCCTTCATGAACGGCACCGCTGGATATCATCAGATTCCAGTGGCAGAGGAAGATAGCCACAAAACAGCATTTAGATGCCCTGGTTTTGCAGGCGCATTCGAGTATGTGGTAATGCCTTTCGATCTCAAGAAGCAGGAGCTACATACCAGCGAGCCATGAACCTAATTTTCCATGACATTTTGGGGAAGATATTAGAGGTTTACATTGACGACGTGGTAGTCAAGTCAAAGCTCAAAGATGATCACTTAATTGACCTTCGCAAAGTCTTTGAGCGAATGCGTATTCACAAGTTAAAAATGAACCCAGCCAAATGCGTGTTTGGGGTTCAAGCGGGAGACTTTCTTGGTTTTCTGGTGCATCAGAGAGGAATCGAAGTGCCTGGAGACAAAGCCAAGGCAGTAATTGAGGCTCCAGCTCCAAGGAACAAGAAAGAGCTCCAAAGCTTGCTGGGAAAGATAAACTTTCTACGGCGATTCATCTCCAATTCTGCTGGAAAGATCACTCCTTTCTCGCCCTTGCTCAAGCTTCAGGGAGAAAAAGAGTTTGTTTGGGAGCCTATGCACCAAGAGGCTTTGACAAAATTAAAGAATATTTAGCAAACCCACCAGTTTTGGTTCCTCCAAAACCAGGAGTTCCTTTAAAGCTGTATATTTCAGCTTCCGAAACATCTATTGCTGGCCTCCTCGCTCAAGATGAAGAGAAGGAGGATGGCAAAACAGTTGAGCATGCCATTTATTACTTGAGCAGGATGTTATTAGATACGGAAACCAGGTATTCTCCCATCGAGAAGTTGTGTCTCGCTCTTTAGTTTGCTGGTTGCAAACTCCGCCATTACATGTTGTCATTTACTACAAGGGTTATGGCTCAGACTGATCTGGTGAAGTACATGCTCACTCGACCTATTTTAAGGGGTCGAATTCGTAAGTGAATTCTGGCATTATCTGAGTTTTCCTTACAATACGTGCCTTTGAAGACGCAGACTAGCCAGGCGTTTTCAGATTTTCTCTTGCATCATCCTGTTCCTAACGACCACGTAATTCGCGACCTGGATATTGCTGCTATTTTGTTACCTTCATGGGTATTATATTTCGATGGTTCGCGTACAGACAAGTTATCAGGAGCAGGTATCACGTTACAGAGCCCGGAAGGGGCTTACTTTGCTTACTCTTTCCATCTTGAGTGGCATTGCACCAATAATCAAGCTGAGTATGAAGCAATCATTATCGGCTTAGAGATTCTTCTTGAAATGGGGATCCATGAAGTCGAGATTCTGGGGGACTCGCTACTAGTGATTAACCAGCTTCGAGGTAAGTTCAAATGCATTAGTTTTACCTTGGTACCTTTCCTTAACAGAGCCTTGGAGTTGTTAGACCAGTTCCATGAGATATCATTGGAACACATTCCCCGAGAGCAAAATCATGCAGCGAACGAGTTAGCACAGCTTGCTACAGGTATTAGCTTTGCTGATGGCGTTCGCGAACGAATTCTTAAAGTAGAACGGCGCACGTTGCCCTCTTTCATGGATAGACGCGAATACAACAATGATTGGTTTGTGGCTACCCTCGATGCCATTGATATCGACTGGAGACAGCCTATTCTTGATTACTTAGATGATCCCAATGCTCCTGTCGACCGCAAGGTCAGATTTCTTGCCCTAAATTATGTGTTGAGGGGCGGTGAACTTCTACGGCGCAGAGAAGACGACATAGATTTCCGGTGTATTTATGGCAGAGAAGCTAAGCGAATAATGCGTGAAGTTCATCTTGGTATTTGTGGTTCTCATCAGGCAGGTCCTAAGATGCGGTGGCTTATTCGTCGTTATGGTTTTTATTGGCCTACCATTCTTAAGGACTGCATTAGTTTTGCTAAAGGTTGTCTCGATTGTCAAGCTCATGGCCCGGTTCGCCATATTCCGGCTATACCTATGCAGCCCATCATCAAGCCGTGGCCTGCAAGAGGTTGGGCTTTGGACCTAATTGGTCTTATTCATCCTCACTCATCCGCTCAGCACAAGTTCATTATTGTGGCTACTGACTTTTTTACCAAATGGGTCGAGGCTGAGGCACTGAAAGAAGCATCTGCACTTACTGTCCGCCAGTTCATATTCCGGAACATCATCTGTCGTTTTGGAATTCCTGAGTGTTTAGTTGCGGACAGGGGGGCATCTTTCATGGCTTCTGAGGTAAACGAGTTGATGACTGACTTTGGTATTCAGTTTTTACATTTTACACCTTATTATGCTCAGTCAAATGGTCAAGCTGAGGCCAGTAACAAGATCATCATCGATATCATTAAGCGAATGCTGGCAGATAATGCTAGGGATTGGCATAATGAGTTGGATAATACTCTCTGGGCTTATAGAACGTCTAAGCGTTCTCCTACAGGCACTACTCCGTATGCCCTTATGTTTGGACACGATGTTGTTCTTCCCCTTGAGATCAATGTTCATTCGCTGCGGGTACAGGAGCAACACCAGTTGATAGGAGAGGATTATGTTCAAGCTATGTGGCAGGAGCCTGAGGATCTTAGTGAAAGCCGTTTAGCGGCTTTGGACAATTTGATCATTGAGAAGAAGCGAGTTTCCAGAGTTTATGACAAGCGAACGCGCATTCATAGAAGGCGAATTGGTCTGGAAGGTTATTTTACCCTTTGGCGAAAAGAGCCGTGACAGAGGCAAGTGGTCTCCCAGGTGGGAAGGACCCTTCATCATTGACAAGATTCTCGGCAAAGGCGCTTATCATTTGCGTTATCTTGACGGCGATATTCACCTTAGCCCCATTAACGGGCGTTACCTTAAGAAATATTATCCCAGTGTGTGAGAATTCGACGATCAGCCAACACCTGCATCCGGACAGGGGGGCAATATTTAGTTCTCCTAAGATTGCAGTTTTTCTAAACCAGTTTGTTGTGGTTTTTCAACTATTCGCTGCACTTAGTCGAACTAGGGGGGCAACACTCATACCCTACAGATTATTTTTTCCAAGTTTTTTCGCAGTTTTTTTCGAAATCTTTCCTTTGTTCTTCATTCTTTTTTCCTTTTGTTAACCATGTCAGTGGTTAAATACTTTTTAGTTCAGGCCTGTCTTTGAGGCTAGTCACTGTAAACGAACACATTCGCAATAATAAACAAATAATGTTTATTGAAATATAAATTTTATTTTGGCTTTGCGGCCAAGAGCAATTCCAACAGAAAATACAATTACCTATAAGAGCCAGTAAGTGGCTCTGATACCATGAAACCTAACTTCTTGGACGACTGGGTTGGTAAGGCGTGCAGTTACCAGGACGACAGCTTCTCCCCATTTTTTTCAAGATCAGAGATCCTGAAGAAGATGAAATCCTGACTGGTAACCTGCGTGTCTGGCCGCGGTTGGTCTAACCTTGCAGGCAAGGCCAGCGTGGCAACCTCCTGGCGAACCAGGAGATTTTTGCTGTTCCCATCTTGCCCTTTTTACTACCAGGAAGTCGTGCTTCTTTGAAGGAGGGAGCACTGGGTCTGGTGGTCGGAGGGGAAAGATGGGTGCTTCGCCTGAGGTTTCGTTGTATAACTCAACCTAGGCATGAGGTTTGGTTGTATAACTCAGTTATTCTGAGTACGTTAGCAAGAAAGGAAGGGCTTTCATGGCTAGAAGAAGGCAAAGTGTTTCCAGGAACATTGTTTTGCTAGAGCTTTGCTTTTGTGTTCCTCTTCGTTCAAGGCAGTCTATTTATAGGCTGATCAAGGCCAACGGTTCTCCGAATTTGGTTGAGTTTCTTCAATGCAGTTATAAAAGTATGATCTTTTCCAAGGATTTGGTCTTCGTGCATTAAATGGATAGGATCACGCGCGTGGTTCTAGGGGAAGAATTTCAAACTTGTCTTTATGATTGACAGTTATGAGATATAACTGTTCCCGAAAGTTGTCTTCTAGAATTGTCCTTTGGGATGATATTAACCTTCATGTGGGCCATTTGGTGGCCCAGAAACGCAAAATATTTAAAGTGGTTGTCTTCTAAAAGCCCAGAGGGCAATACCTTCACATATATATATTAAGAACCGGCAAGCGGTTTGAAGTTTATACATTCAAAGCCTACGGCCCAGGAAAGCGATGTCTAGAATTGCTTTCTGGTAATCTAGGATTTTACCCTCGGAATTGAGTGTGGTTTGTTTGATTTCACTCTTGGTCTCCTCCAGAGACTGCTTCACTTTCTCCGCCATTGGGATCTCCTTGGCTAAACTCTCACTTTGTCGGTCTCTGCTTGCTCGACAGGCTTGGATCTTTTTCTCAATATCAGCCTTAAATGATTCAAGTTCAGCCAGCTTTTTGTCACAAGCAGCAATGTGTGTTCGTCGTGTTTGGAGTTGTTCCTTGTACTCTCTGGTTTTTGCTTCCAATGCAGCTCGTTGAGCTGTTTTCTGATAAATTATGGCTTCCATTTGAAGAGCACATTGCCGAAGAGGTGGCAGAGCGTCCATTTTCACTAATAATGCATTCACAGTCGCCAATTCTTCTCCAGTTATGTGCTTGTGGAGAACGACGGCGTATTCGCGGATCTTCATAATCATGTTAGGATCATCAAAATTGACAGCTCCAAGGTTGTTAAGAAAGCTTTTTGCTACATCAATTGACTCTCGGGTATCCTCAGATTCAAGAAGTAGTTTCAGTCTCTCTTCGAGCGGCAAGGCTGGAATGGAGATAACTGGGATCACTTCTTGGGGTTTGTCAACAAGATTCTCCAAACTATGCGTTGTGTCGAGGTCATTTGCCTTAGTCTCATCCGCCTTGGATTCTTGGTTAAGGGTTGCATTCTTGGATTCGCGCATTTCAGCTTGTTTCTCCTGTGACAGTCGCATATAATGACAGGTCAAATAAACGGGAAAGCAAAAAAACAAAAACAATGTGTGGTTTCATGAGTAATACCTTTGACTGGTTTTCCTGATTGGTTTGCTCTTGCCTCGGAATAGTTTCTCTTGTGGCATTCCTCAAATCTTCCTGAGGTATCTAAGCACTGACAAATGCGTCTGGTGTATTGATATTCGCCTCAGATATTAGGCCAGGAGGGACTGGTTCATTATCTGCAGGAGATATGACTGTAGTCGTTTGCTGAGTGTGTCCCTGAATTGCACCAGGATGTCATAATTAGTGTCAATAATGTTTGAAAACTGTAAGGAGTGAAAAGTCTGCAAAGGCTTACCACATTAGTGTATAGAACCATGGCAGTCAAGGGGTTCTCTGTATTTGAATCCTGTAAAGGCAGTCTTGCCTCATTATCAGAGGTTTCTTTTCTTGTATTCCCCATTGGTTGTTCAGTTGGATTTCCTTGGTTCATTTGAACGAGAATTTCAGCGGTAGAATTCAGGTTAGAATCCGCCTGTTCTTGAGACTGGTTGGCTTCATCCGCTCTCGGGAATACCGCCGCTAGAGGTGTTGCGTCAGTAGCAGGCATCATGTTCAGGCTGTCAAGAGCTTCATACATCTCTCTTCTATCTCCACTACTGTGGGATTCTTTCTCGAGCTTTGCTGTTGGATTTTCTTCTGGTTCAGGATCATCCGCGATCTCAATGATTGGCGTATGTGGTGCCACACGGCGTTTTGGGACCTGATCAAAGGTAAAAGACCAGTTAGTGGGTTTAATTTAATAGGGAGAGGTCCTAAAAAGGGTTAGACCTACCGGAGGGTTTCTTTTTTCCTCGTTTCCTTTGTCAGGATTTGCTTCAACTGCCCTAGCTCTTTTCCTGGAGGGACTAGAGGAGGATGGTTCGCCGGTAGGGGTTGCCTTCTTGTTGGTTTTCTGTCACAGAAGAGTCTGTTAGTTTTGGCAATATCAGAGGAGGGATATTAAAGTTTATCAATTTTACTTACTGGTTTAACAGTCTTGACGTTCACGGTAATATTCTTCAGTCCCTGCTTCCTTGTTGGGGCAAGAGAGGGATCATCATGTAAAATTCGTTGATCTTCAATAGATTGTAGGAGTACAATTCCCTTTGCATAAATGGACCGGAAAACTTGATCCATATCGCGGTCCCAATCATTCGCATTTATCGATTGCCACCATACTGTGTATGCAGGAGAAACTTCTTTACTTTTGTGGATATAGTCAACTGGAGGGGGTAGTTGTGGAGAGGCGAACTGGAAGCGCACAGTGTATCTGTCCTTCTCATCACCTATGGCCGATAGGCTGGCCTTAATCCGCCACGAAGTGTAGCGGTTTAGGCTGTCAACCAGAGGAAAGGGGATCTCTTGCTTGAAACCAAGCTGTCGGGCAAAGTGGTTTGGCGAATAGAGCTCATAGGCGTGTGGCTCATCCGAAAGACAGAAATCATAGCAGGAGATTGCTCTCTTGAACATATCGACTCCACTTTCAGTATGGTTTTTGGTTAGCAGGAAGCCTAGTTCTAATGGGTTAGGGAAAATCCTGTTGAGAATCAAGGCAGAGGAGTCTAGTGCGGACTCATCCAGTTGGTAAAGATATTTAAAGCACTCAGAGTAAGACGGGGAATCAAACTTATCTTTGTTCGCGAATGCCATTCCCAAGACTTGATCTTCTGGGAAGTGACTGACATCAGGATGTCTGAATTGTGGGAAATAGACCTGTAGCCAGAGGTCTAGGATCCAGAGGGGACCCGCCACATTGGTGTAGTCAAATGGACGAAGAGATAGGGAATATAATGCACGGTAGAGGCTGGCGAGCACTGGCTGCCCTAAGCCCATTCGCCGTCCATTGAAGAGGTTCGCCGCAAGCATGGTCCAAGTCCTAGTAACTTTGGACGCTGTGTTGCAGAAGACGTATTTACACAGCCAGAGTTCCAAGAAAGCAATGCCTCCCTCTTCATTTTCTTTCTTAGAGAAGTGGCTTACCCAAGCAGTGTATGATTTGGAGTGAGGATGGCGAACTTTATTGGGCTTGAAATCCAGGTCGTTTACGGTGTCATCCAAATCACCATAACAGTAAGGAGATGGATGGATGGGGAGTCCAGTAATGGTAAGGATGTCTAGTAGGGTAATTCCCATTTGCCCAAACCTGAAATTGAAGGTGTTGCTCGAAGTATCCCAGAAGCAGACAGCCGCCATGAAGGGAGCCCGATTTCCTCCGCCATTCTTCAAAGAGAAGCACAGCTCTATTGCTTCTGCTATCCCTACAGCTTGCCACCGGGTAAGATCAGTAGCTTTTCGGGCTTCATACCAGTTTGATTCTCCTTCGCTGGGGGTAGGACAAGAGCCCATTCGCACTGCTTTATGATGTTGTTGCCAGTTTACAAAATTGGCAGCATTCTCTCGGGATGCGAAGGTTGGTCGGCGTACTTCTTGTCTGTAGTTCTTGATACACGATTCCGGCATCACATCTGGCCACGGGCCTAGGCTGGCAGTTTGGTTTATATGAACGTTGATGTGCGAACGGTGGGCGAATTTACGAGCTTTAAGTGAGTACATATCCATGCGGAATTGTTGGGCGTTTATTTCTGTGAGGGGATTAGAAGCCATTTCTGGGTTTCTTTTGTTCGTAAAGTCTGTAAATTGACTTAGGGTTTTGATTTGGGAATTTCTGGGTTTGTGTCGATTCAACTTCTATTTTTGATTTTTATAAGAGCTGAAAGAGTTCTTTGAAGAGTTGTGTTCGTTTATTTAGGCGAACCAGTTCAAATTGGTTCTGTGTGGGAACAGTGCAACGGTTTGGCCAAGGTAACTCTTGGGCTTTCGGTTTGATTTCAACCGTATTAGCGTCTACGCGTACCTTTTGACTATAGCCCTCTTCAATCATGGCGAGCCTGGGTCTGATTTCGAGGCCTGGGGGGCAATGTTTGAGCCCAAATGTGAATTTGGCTGTTTTAGTTATATTGTCAAATACAGTCCATGGGCCGGGAATTGCGGCCTAAATATCTTTGTATATTGTTATTCCTTATGTTACAAGGAAACCTATTCACATAGGGGTTTTTATTAATACTGAATCCTATAAGGAAAATAAATCTAGGAATCCTAAAGCATTAAGAGAGCCGTGAACCCTGAAGGGTATAAATAACAAGTTTTGCGATCAGAAAAGGGTTCTCAACCTCACAAGCAAACTTGCAAACTCAAAACCTCCTCGAGCAAACTTACAACCTAAGCCTCTCCGGAGCACCTTTGCGTTCTTGCAAACCTGCTAAGATTTCTTCTTAGTTCTTCAAATCTTCCCAGTTTTGTTGCTCTGCTTTCTCATCCTAAGAAAGTATCGAATTAGTTCACAAGAAAAGCTCTCGAAGCCCTAAAACCCTTTTAGGTCTTTCACGAAAGAACCTCGACGGAGTTTGTTCTCTCTCCGTCCGCAGTCGCTTGATTAGAAACAAGATCAGGAGCGCAATCGACGACATCATCGTACCTCGTGGTACTGGCACGCCCGCACATCAAAAAGAGATTGTTCGACTCTCCGGCAGCGGTTTCTAGCGCGAACAGTTTCTATATATTGTTTCTTTTGAAGAATGAGTTGACAAATATTGTTGCAATCTTATTATTCAATCATTGTTGTTTTGGTGTTTTTAGTTTTTCTTTTTGTTCCTTGTTCCTAAAATTTAAGGCATATATGAGAGTTTAGCAAGCCCGAGTCTTTTTCAAACTCCCAAAAGCCTAATCTGGATGACTAATTCCTCCGGTTTCTACTGTATGCTTCCTTTTTAATTTGTTTTCTGTTTCTTTCATTGTGGAGGGTTTGAGTGAGCTGAGTACAGTTCCTTAGTTTCGTTTGTTATTGTGTATTGCCTATTTAAAAGGCTGTTATGTAATGTATGGGGGACTTTTGATTAATGAATATTAAGCTTATTGCTTGAGAAGAAGATTTCTTCCAAATTATCAACTCTTATCTCCTTGGTGGATTCCATTGAGTGGCGAGTTTACAGTCCTTATCTCTTGGTGGATTCCTTGAGTGGCGGATTTCTCCCTTATCGGTTCTTATCTCTTGGTGGATTCCTAGAGTGGCGAACTACCCTAATTGTTCCGGTATCAATTTGGTATCAGAGCAGAGTTTAAAGATTTTGTTCCAATGTCTTTCCCTGGTAGACGAGGTCGACGTGGTGGCCGTAATACGTTCAACGACGACGATCCTGTAATTCAAGAAAGAGATCTTCGAGATGTTGAAATTGATGAGCTGCGAAGACAAGTGCAGCAACTACAAGAACGTCTCGCACAATTTAATACTCGAGAGCAAGAAAACTCTCAACATGATCTACAAGAAGAAGAATCAGCAGAAGAGGAAGATGTTAATCCTTTTCACCAAAGGCGCAATAATCGTTCCAGCGAAGACGAGCGTCCAAGACGTCCAAGAAGAAATGAAGATTATTATCAACAGCGAGGTCCAGATGTTAAAGTTGACATTCCAGAATTTGGTGGCAAAATGCATACTGAAGAATTTATTGGTTGGCTTCATACAGTGGAACGTGTTTTCGATTACAAGGACCTAGCAGATGATCGAAAAGTGAAGTTAGTGGCAATCAAATTAACAAAACATGCTTCCAATTGGTGGGAACATTTGAAGAAACAAAGAGCGCGTGAAGGCAAAAGGAAGATCAAAACTTGGGCCAAGATGAAGAAAGAACTAAAGAAGAAGTTTTTGCCACAACACTTCCTACAAGATTCTTTCCTGGAGCTTCATGATTTCAAGCAACGAAATCTATCCGTGGAGGAGTTCACTGCACAATTTGACAACCTCAGAATGCTTTGTGATCTTGATAAACCTAAGGAGCAAACTATCGCTCGCTATCTTGGTGGGTTGCGGACTAAGATCGCCAACATCGTTCAACTACAGCAGTATTGGTCATTCAATGATGTTGTGAAACTTTCGTTGAAGGTGGAAAAGCAATTGAAAGGAAGTCGTAGCAGTGGAAATAAGCCTTGGATCAAAGAGGGCTTTTCAAAGGATGTTTTGCCAAGCAATACTACTGCTGAGGAGGATGCAAAATTGAATTCAAAGATAAAGGAGGTACCCCGAACTTTTTGCAAACCGGATCCAACTACTAGTTCCAGTTGTTCAACCACAATTCGTTGTTTCAAGTGTCAAGGATTGGGACACATTGCCTCAGAATGTCCTAACCGGAAAATTGTGTCGCTTGTTGAAGAAGTAGAAGAAATTTCTAGTGAAACCCATGTTGAGGAAGAAGATGAAGGACCAAAGTATGACGAAGAGATCACTTATGGAGACCAAGGTGCAAGTTTGGTCGTCCGTCGCATTCTTAATACTGCTCTTGTTGAAGATCATCCCCAACGAAATAGCATTTTCCACACTAGATGCACTGCTCGTGGCAAAGTCTGTAATGTTATCATTGATGGTGGTAGCTGCGAAAACGTAGTTGCTACAACTATGGTGGAGAAACTAAATCTCACAACTGAGAAAATCCACAGACTTACAAGCTATCTTGGCTGCAAAAGGGAAATGAGGTACGAGTTGACAAGAGAAGTTTAGTCCAGTTTTCTATTGGAAATATTTACAAAGATGAAGTTTGGTGTGATGTTGTCCCTATGGATGCATGTCATCTACTGCTAGGAAGACCATGGCAGTATGATACAAGAGTTATTCATGATGGGTTCAGAAACACTTATTCTTTTGAAAAGGATGGTGTGAAGGTCATTCTAGGACCTACTGAAGTAGAGAAAGTTGTAAAGTCGTCCAAGGAATCAGTAAGCAACTTGTTGACTAAGTCAGAAATTTTTGAGGAGATACAAGAGCAAGCACACAAGCACAGAAGGAAGGTTGAATACAAAGAAGGTGATTTGGTCTGGATTCATCTTCGCAATGAACGGTTTCTTTGCAGAAAGCATGGCAAGCTGAAAACAAGGGAAAATGGTCCTTTTAAATTTCTCAAGCGCATTGGAGACAATGCTTATAAGATCAAGTTGCCAGGAGACTATGGTGTTTCAGCAACTTTCAATATTGCTGACCTTTCACCTTTTCATGATGATAATTGTGAAGAGAACTCAGAGACGAGTTCACGCGAAGCGGAAGCGTATGACACGGAGTGTGACTCCATTGAAGTTCTCCCAGGGGTCCGGACGGATTCAACGCGTCCGGACAGAATCATCGGGCAGAAGCTCCGTGCTCACAGGCGTCCGGATGAACTAATGATGCCCGGACGGATTCAAGGTCAGTAGCTTCCAAAACCTTGTTCTGCTTTTCCTGGACAGAACAGTCCACTTATGAGGCCAATTTATCCTATTTGAACCGTTGGATCGAACTATAATTTTGTGAGGATATTAATCAGGATGTCTAGTATCTTCATTTAAAATTTTAAGGAGATCTGTCCGTTGAAACTTCCATTATTCGGTCTAAGTATGGACAGGTCAGTGCTGAAGTGCTCTTTAATTAATCAAGCTTTTGGAAGTGATGTTCTACGCGTGTTCTTGTGTGAACTGACTGTGTGTGCATTTTAGAAATAATTTATATTATCAATAAGCCATTAGTTTATCATCAAATGATGGTGGATTAATTTGATAGGAGTTTGCTATAGTGTGTTAGGTTATATAGTGTAAATGGGAAGATGAGTGCTTCCTTTTTAATTTATTTTCTGTTTCTTTCATTGTGGAGGGTTTGAGTGAGCTGAGTACAGTTCCTTAGTTTCGTTTGTTATTGTGTATTGCCTATTTAAAAGGCTGTTATGTAATGTATGGGGGACTTTTGATTAATGAATATTAAGCTTATTGCTTGAGAAGAAGATTTCTTCCAAATTATCAACTCTTATCTCCTTGGTGGATTCCATTGAGTGGCGAGTTTACAGTCCTTATCTCTTGGTGAATTCCTTGAGTGGCGGATTTCTGATAGGAGCACAAAGTGTGACGTTTTTAATGTGTTTTCCCTACTATTTGGCTATGATTTAATTGGAACTTTGCTATTTTAACTTAGTTTCCATATTTGAGTCCAAAATGATGTATTAATGTGAACATGTGCAGAAACGAAGTCTAATGGGCTTTTGCGAGGCCCATTAAGAAGGGGGCCCACCAAGAAGGAGGCCCAGACCCAAGATGGCAGGCCCAAATCCATGAAGGAAGGCCCAGGTTCACAAAGCATGAGGAAAGGCCCAAGCCCAGATTTTCGGACATTCTGCCTGTGCAGATCAGTCAACTTGCGAAGCCCATATCTCTCAATTTCACCGTCAGATCTAGCTGTAATTTGGATACACGCTGCATGTCGATGTTAAGTGTTCGGTATTAAAATTTCAGAATCATCCAACCGTCCATACGTCCAGAATTCCACTCCAAGTGCGCACTGCTCAGTGCTGTCTGCTTTTTATTTCTTTCCTTTTCCTTTATTCTCAATGCTCCACTCACCCCCATATTTCCACCCATCTCACCTAACTATCTTTGTTTCTTTCTCTCCATACCATTAGTGTTTGATTTCTTTTACCTAAATAATTGGTTAATTGCCATATGACTACATTTCCACCACCACTTACCATTTCTTTATCTCCCATTCACATTCCACTTCTATTCCCTTTCTTTCTTTATTTCTTTCATTGTCTTCTTATTCCTCTCCATTCTCCTATAAATAGAGGGCTTCACAACACTATTTCTAAAAAATACACACCCCAATGGGGAGGGACAAACCCTCCTCTTTCTCTTCTCCCTCTCACATCATATTTTCCATTCTCTAGTACTTTAGGTTTTCAAGTCTTCAAGGAGGAGGGGAGCTGTTTACACCATCACCACCAGCCATCAACCATCATCACCACCATCATCATCACCTTGGGAATCTCGGCTTTGAGTTGCTTGCTTTCAAGGATTCAAGAGTTCGTGGTCTTCGAGTTCTTCCTACTTTCCATATGGTGTACTTCAACTTAATCTTTAATTACTCTTTTTGAGTTCCTCTTTGTTGCTTGTTTATCTTTTGTATTAGTTAACATGACATGATTTATATAATTTCCAGCCTATATTTATGAGTTTATTTAGTTATTGGATCCTAATTAATTAGTTCTTCTAGTAGCTTATGTGACTCCGTTTACTTGATTCTGTTTTATAGAAAACTATTATGTGCTTATGTTATAGGGATCGATACTTATAATATTTGCATATAATTGGAGCTAGAGTTAGGGATTACAATTCACCTAATAGTTTTGGAAACCTAATTCACGAGTAGTAAAGGCTTTGGACAAAGGTCGGTGTCAAATAAAAAGGATTGCGGACATATGGACTGTTCTATAATGGGTCGTGCACTTTGATTAACAACTCTTCTTCTATGCGTTAAACATGGTTTGACTAGCTAGCTTTCTAGACTAAGATGGCATGTTTAATTGGTTAATCTAGGTGCTTTCACTTAGGTTAATTTTCGTAGAGATGTTTTATTTGGGGAATGGTTAGCTTCTAACTTTCCACATATGTTAATTTCGGTTTCATGGCTAGGGAACTTGGTTAATTTTCGGTCCAATGATTAATAAACTTGTGTATATGTGGCTGTACTTTATATATTTCATGTTCCATCCCATCTTATTCAATTTATTCTTTGTAATTTAATTAATTTATTTCATTCAATCAATCTCGTAAACCCCCCTTTTTACTATGTACATATGTACATATTCTTTATACTTGTTAATAATAATTCTTTATTTTATTTAATTCTTTGTGACATTTTTTGTTAGGTACACCCTTTGATCTCCGTTGTGAACGATACCCTACTTACACCACTATATTACCGATAGGGTTTTTTTAAATTGATGCGCCTTTTGGGCGAATCAATTTCTCCCTTATCGGTTCTTATCTCTTGGTGGATTCCTAGAGTGGCGAACTACCCTAATTGTTCCGGTATCAATGCGGCCCTAGGCGGGTTTGGGAGGGGCTGGGCGGCTTGGGCGGCGATGGAAAAAAAAAAAACTCAGATCTTGCACACGCTTGCGGTAGAGAAGAAGAGGAGGAAGAAGTGGTGGGTTTGAGGTGAACTGGTGAAGAGAAGAAGAAAGAAAGAGGTGGGTGGGTGGGTGAGAGGAGAGGAAGAAGGGAAAAAAAAAAAAAAGATCGAGGTGGTCACTTGGGTTCGTGAGAGGAGGAGAAAAAACAAAGGGAAGGAGAGTGTGCGGGAGAGAAGAAGAAGAAGAAAGAAGAAAAAACAATAAAAAAAGATAAGGAAGAGGTGGGTTTCTCGTGGCAACTTGTAGTTGGGTCGTACATATGCATAATTATATTCTTGGTAAGGAGACGTGTACTATAACTATATGAGTTAGAAAACAAACAAAAAAATAATAATAAGAGGCCAAATAAAATATATATATATATATTTGAATATTTGATGATATATATTATAATTTATATAATTATATGCTATAAAAAAAAAACGCCTAGTCCCCGCCTAGGTCTCTAGGCGCTAGGCCCCTGCTCACCGCCCGTCTAACGCCTAGCGATTTTTTGAACCTTACTCATATGTAAAATAAATATGTACGTATTGCTATTTTCTTTCTTTTTCTCCAAGTTATATGTATTGCTAGTTTACTACTATGGAACTGTTCGTATCTTGGAGACTTGATTGAACCCTATCATTTCTCTACTTTAATACAGTATTCTCTCTATTCAAGTTTCATCGAGTCAGCTAAATTCAAAGCAGTAGTTTGCATTTAGCTCTACTAGAGAGATTAGCTCTAAATTCGAAGTATTTTGCCACCAAAAATTCCTCATGAGAAATTATGTATACAAAAAAAAAATTGAAGAGAGAGACCATTTTTAATGATTCTTATTTGAATTTTCAACTATATAAGTAAGGCGCTCTTTTGGATCTGAGCATCCTACAAATTGTTGATTCTTACTTGACTGATACGGAGGCATCTGCAAAAGGTAATATATAACACTGCACTTATTTACACACAAAAGATCGATATATGTAGAGAAATACCTCTGCGCGCACATGTTATATATATGTTGCACGACTGATTACGTACAATCAAAACTTAGCAATTCACAGTCTAGCAACATAATAACATATGAAACATATTGTTTGACAGTGGATTCCCGCAAAGCAAGGTTCTTGTAAGAGTGGTAAGAAGGGGATGATTAGGGGAATGGGGTTTCAGACTGAGTCGCCCGCATGCAGTTGTGGCTAACTGTAGTTGCAGCGGCAGTTGATAAGCAGGCAATTGTTAAGGACATGTTGACTCGCTGGCTTCAATTTTTTGTGTATAAGGGCAAATATCTTGCGCTTGATGGCTCCTCTAACCGGAGGAACGCGGCGCCTCCTCTGGCTGCTCCTTCCTAATGCAGCCTCTCTAGTCGACACTGCTGCTTCCGACTCCACAGACTTCATCATCTTGATCCCCTCCATCTCAGCCATCATGAGTACTGCATATATACATATATTATGTACATGTGTTTGTGTCTGTGAGAGAGAGAGAGTTGCATGAGACTGATGAGAAGTGACTAGCAGTTAGCTAGGTGGCGAGATATATATGTAATATGTTTTGGTGGAGATCGGAAGAGTTTGAAGTTAGGAACCTTCGTCCCACCTTCATGCACTTTACCATGGCTTCCACGCATTGTTCACTATAGGGGGCACAGGCAGTTCACTATTTTGTTGGTTTATCAGTCCTAAATTGTACCACATTAACTTGTGTCAATGTGTGGCAACTGTGCGCAGTGAATCAGTGATGAGTATAAACCAGCCAAAAATATGAGACAGAACACTATTCTTACAAATACATACTTTTGTTTTTGGGAAAAACTTTCATATGGTACCTGAACTATCACCAAATTCAATTTTTGGTACCTAAACTTTCATACAGAACCTGATGATACCTGAACTATTCCCCCGTTAACCATTATAGTACATACCGTTAAATATTCCGTTAAGTGCTTATGTGACATGGGTAAGAAAGTCATTTCATTTATTTTCAATTTTCAAAATAAATTATACAAAAAATAAAATTTAGATACTTTATCCACAATTTAAGACTAAAAATGAGAAAAATTATTTTTATTTTTATAATATAATTTATTGACAATTCCTATGTTTTTAATTAATATATAATTTTTTTATTTAATCGTTTTTTATAGAACCTCGAAAAAATGAGACCAATTCAATAGAAAAGAAAAAAAAAGAAATTTTAATATAATTTATTACTATGTAGGTGGTTTTATTATTAATTAAAAAAAACTATATTCAAAAAAGTAATTAAAATTTTTATTATATTAAAAAATAATGATAATTTATTTTGATTTTAAAATTTAATAATAAAACCACCTACATGGCATCTTTAATCTTGAATATTGAGAATAAAAATAATTTTTGCATCTTTAATCTTGAATGTTTGGGGATTAAAAGTTAAAAACTCTAATTTGATTATGTTAATATAAATTTATTTATTTTAATTTTAAATTTAATAGTAAAAATCTTTTAATGACTGTTTTGCCCATACTCTAGTCACCAAATTACAAGTTTTACCTATGTCATATAAGCACTTAACGAAATATCTAACGGTATATACTATAATGACTAACAAATGAATAGTTCAGGTACCACCAAGTTCTTTATGAAAATTCATTTACCAAAAATTGCATTTGGTAATAGTTCAAGTATCATATGAAGATTTTTCTCTTTGTTTTTTGAGAAATATTTTAAAACACAAAATATTTTAAAACATATTATTCTAGCTAGGCTTCAGGTTTTACTTTTTGCTCTTGGATCATTGCTTGCCTTCATAGGTATGTGAATTTGTTTTGAGGTAGCTCAGATGTGCACTAGTACAAAATTTCTGCTCTCTTCTATTTATTTCTGATTTTCAATCATTCCAATAAATAAATCTCTGTACGTACACTATCTATATATGGTCAGTTCTGAGTGTTTAGTTTTATCAATTGAAGTGATAATTAAGAGGGCAAAGTTAACATCATGAAGAACAATTTATTGAGAAATTTTTCAAGAGTTTTGAATTTATTGGCAATTTTCCTTTAGTTGTACAGCTTGCTCGCCTTAAGAAAAGCGGTAACACGCGCGAGATTTAAAACAAACATTAAAATTTGAAATCAATGATCAAGAATGAAATGCATTCGTAATACAAATGAAGACAAGAAGATTTGGAACAACAAATGGAAGCGTAAGACCAGAGAGCAGGAGTGAAGACCAGGGGTTCATTTAAAGGACTTTACACTCTTGCTGGGAAAAATGCAACTGATCGATAAACCCAACTTGTCCAGCAGATAACCAACACAGTAGAGAGGGGGAAAAAAAGGGCTGATGGCAAACAAATGGGAAGATAGCTAAGCGGCCTGTCAAAAAAGATAATACGTAAATCATCAAATATCCTTTGGGAAAATGTTGCTTTGTTCATGACAAGGTGATTGTAACTAAATAGAGGGACTCTTAATTGAATCAAGCCAACCACAACACCCTCTAAATACATCACATGATCTATAGAGTTTTCATTGTTTATATTTTCTACACAAATCAACGATATCGTTGTGTTTCAGTTACCGTCATGTCATCTGAGAAACCCAGGAGGAAATCCAGGGAATATCCACCATCAGTTAACGGTTGTTCCTGCACACACAAAAAAAAAAGTACAAATCAAGTTATATAGATATACTATTTCAGCAATGTGGCTTAAGCGATAAACATTTAACATTATTAACATAAGCATAATAAGTGATCGAAAGCAGCTCACCTGATCTTGATATTGTCTCATAAACGCATCCCTAAGATTTTTTTTTGTAAGCACACCGTCTGACATATTCTTCGATATTCGCTTCAACTGTTCTGAATAGTCTGATGAGTCATTCAACGCCATATATTCTGAAACAAGCTTCAATCCATTATATATATCCCTAGCCTTAGCCTTGGCAATGCTGCAATTAACGGTTAAACTTGTCAGGACGGTAAAAATAATCATTCAGGGAATATTAAGAATAGAGTTGACTGATGGACTGAGTAGTTTTACCGTGGTAATTTCTCTTTCATCTTCTGTTCTGCAAGTTCAGCTAGTCCCACTTTGTCCACCATGACAGACTGAAAAATGATCATTGACAGTAAAAATTTGATAACAGGCAAATCACCTAAAATTTTTATAATAGACTGGTGAGTAGTACTATTTACAGATTTATCGAGTCTCAAGATTCCTAAATTTTGTTTATTTGTTCTTAAAAGTAGAATTCACCTGACAAACTCATATATTAAGTTTCAGCAAGAAATAGAGGGTGAACAGAAAACTGGAAAATAAAATAAATTAGAGAGAAGCCATACATTTGCGCGGTACTTGAATTCCGATTGAGTTCTGAGGCTTTTCTTAATGGCACAATACATTCTGAATCTACGGATTCTGATTCCAGTGATTTCCCCTTGATTCATCTCTTCATTTAAACAAAGCAGTCGGTTAGGGTTTGATCAAACTCACCCCGTAACCCTAAATCAAAAGAGCAAAGCTAAAACGAACAAGTACTTGCAATAAGTTGGTCTCGATCTGATCATCCATGTTACCTGAATTCGACGGACCACCACCAGCAGCGGTGAGATCGAACTTGTTGATGTCGTCGTTGCTCATTCCCATTGTGAGAGAGAGAGGGAGAGTTTAAATAAAAGCACTGAATGCGGCGAAGCTTTAGAGAACGGATCGGATGATGTACCTAGTTGGCTAGTTGAATACAGTACCTGGTTATATACGGTACGCAAATTGCCATTTAGGAAAGATTTCTTCTTCTCTTTTTCGTCCAGAAAAAAAAAAGTTTTTGTTTTTGTTTTTAGCAAGAGTATAAGGAAAGTTGTGGATCTTGCAAGAAAAATATAAGGAAAGAATCACAAATAATGTCAGATTTTTCGGACTTTCCTCCAATCCTCCCTATATATATTTAAGAAATATTGATGACACAAATTTTTTTTTTAACTAGCTTTTTAGTACTCAATATTTACTTATATACATCTACCTATTTCAATCGATACAGATATTTAAAAACTTTTTTGTAAGAATTTTTTTCGGAAAAAGTAAATCCAAGTGAGGATTCTCTAATTAGGTGAAGGAAATTCAGGAATCCAAGTTTGCTAAGAAAAAAACCAAAATTACAAATTAAAAGAGCAGTATATAGATCGAGTAGTATATGAGTAGTGTCTAATAAAATTAAGGTCGTACGTACTTGGTGGTAGTGTACTTAGTAAATCGAGTTTTTTTTATTTGGACAATATAAATCGAGTTTCTCAGGCGCAAACCAAAAGATTTGGGTTAGAAACTCTTTCCCCGTTTCTCGAACCACTTCTAGGCCATAGGGTTTTAGCTCTCCCCTTTCGTCTACCTCTCTCTCTCTCTCTGGTAGTTTAAGGGCTAGTTTGGTACAGCTTCGCTTTTAAAAAAAATCAGTTTTTTCGTACAATTTAAGGTCTTAAAATGTTTGGTAAATTAGTAAAAAACAACTTTAATTAAAAATTACGGGTCAGTGGAAGCAAATTATAGAAGCAACTCAAAGGTTACTTCTAAAAGCTGCTTTAATTCACAGTTGATTTTTTTAAAAGCGATTTTTTTTAAGTCACAGCAATCCCAAACTAGCCCTAAGAATCAGAATGAGCAACGGTGATATCGACATGTCCGACTATGTCGCCTTTGGCGGTAGTATGAACCAAGAAGAGCCCGAGGAGAAATCCCTTGAGGGCCTGCCGTGGCAGGATATTAGAGATCGTGTTCAGGTTCTGAGAGTGATTCAGGCATGATATACTCTCTTACTGACTGCTTTGTTTTATTTATTCCCAATATTGTTCAATATCCCTTGTCATCTGATGAAGGAAACTATATTACCCTCCCTCTTATTATTTGATGAATTTATGTATTCTTTCAAATTTTTGAATCCCTCTGACTTTCTCAACCATCAGTTTGGACATGATAAATTAGAGGCAGAGTATTTTAAGGAAAGGGCAAAACTTGAAGTCGCGTTTCAGAAATCTTCTGAACACCTGCACAACCAGGTAATTCCTTGGTGGTCTTCATACTTGCTGTGTGTATATATGCAGATGTATTCAATAATATGTCTGTAGAGAAAATTTCAGTAGTTGTTGTCTGGACTGTTGATCTATTTGCTGAGTATAATGTATAAACATTATGATAGTAATTCGCTAATGATCTTCTTTTTCCTTCCTTCAATTATCACAATGCAGATTTATAAGATTGTGAATGATGTACATGAAGCGGGAGGAGTTACTAATAAACGACCCAAGGGTATACTCTTTACAATTATTGATAACGATTATTTGTTTATCTATTTATTTCATAATAAATATATCTTATTGTTGCCGATTTATATTTGCAGAAAATGTACTATCTGATTTCTGGCTCAGAGCTTTGAGCAACAATGATGTGCTACATGCGAAGGTGATGGTTTATGCATAATGATTCTCATGGGTCTTTAATATTAATACTGTTTTATTAGAAATAATTGTTTTTTTTTTCTCCTTTGAATCAGATTACTGATAAGGACAAAGGAGCTCTTCAATATCTTAGAGACATCAAGTGCTCTAGGACAGATAACCGTAGGGGGTTTGGGTTCATTCTTGAGTTCTTTTTTGCCACCAATCCTTTTTTTCACAACACTGTCTTGACCAAGACTTATGACTTGATTGACGCTGATTTACCTATTTTAAGGAAAGCGATAGGGTAAGTTTGTTTTGTACCTACCTTTATGCTAAATAGTGTTTCCTAACATATGATTATGTTATAAGAAGAAAGGCATGTGCATGGTTGTTTGTATTTACTTAACAATAATTTTGTTTGCACTTGGTCCTGTGCAGGACAGAGATTGAATGGTATAGCGGAAAATGTTTGACACCAAATCTCTCTAAAACTAACAACTGGGAAAGTTTCTTCAACTTTTTCAGTCCACCTCAAATTCCCAAAGTTGTTGATGAAAATGTGGTAAGATGGTCTTCTTCTTTACTTTGTGTATTTTGACTGTTTGTAATGTCTTATTTATTTCTCTTTCTCTACAGGCCAAAGAAATCGAAAACCAGATGGAACAAGATTATGAGATTGGGTGAGCTCATAATTTATTATTTACTCTTGTACAAATTTCTTAACTGGTTATTAAAATTATTAAAATGATGGTTCCAAGTCACACTAGTGTGAAGGATGATGTGTTCTTTTTAAATTTTCCGAATTGTGTTATTGCTTGATGATGTTTGGAACTTTTTAATTTGGTATTCGTTGACTTTTGCTTCTCGTGTTCTTGACACTATTCTTTTTGTAGGTCAACCATCCGAGAGCTCATTCCGCATGTTGTAACATGGTTTACATACAAGTAAAGATAACATTTTTTCTGTTTAATTTTCTTACAGACTCATCATCCATCTTTTACTTGTTCCATTATTATCTAACGTTTATTGTTATTATTTTAATAGCAATCTAGCTCTACCGCCTTCTGATGCCCCTCTCCCTGGTAATCTACATATCAGAATGTCTGATCTTGCATCTGGACGTACTCTCAACGAAGAGGAGCGAGCAGTGCTCGCTAATGATTTCAATGTCAGTAACCTTATCCTTAGTAATTATTAAAATGGAAATAAACGAATGAAATTTCACTTTTCTTGGCAACCAACCAGACTATTGCTCTGTCAGTTATCTGTTGATGCCTTTTATTCTTTTACAATTTTATTTATCACCATTATTTTTTTTCATTTCGTTTCTTTGTGGTTTCTGTTTTGTTAGTTGATAAGAGTTGCGAGTTTTGGTATTTGCGCAGGATAAGATGCAGATTTTAGATGGGCAGGACCCAGTTACCCTAGAGATTCTCAGAGGGATCCAGGCATGATTATAAATACTTCCATTGTTTATACCTCTGTTTTCTTCGTTGATAACTGACTGGCTGTTATTTTATTGTAACCCAAGTATTTCTGCTCAAACTTTTGGCATTTCATACTTCAGTATTTGCAACTCTGTTTCAGTCGCTGACTATTGGCTGTTATTTTATCATAACTCAATATATCTAATTTTTGACTTCCAGAGGAAACACGATAAATTGGAGAAACAGTTTTTGAAGCAGAGTGAAGCACTAAAAGCCAAGTATGAGAAATTGTACGAACCTTTCTACGACCAGGTATCATTCTTCATACTTACATATGTAGATATATTAAATATATTTATGTAGAAAAAGCTTCGCTATATTTCTTCTAGAATTTTAGAGTTTAAGCCAATCAATCAGCTTTCCACTTTTTGATGACTTTAGGTTGTAGAAACAGTTAATATATGGCTTAGTAGATTCAAACCGGACATTTAAAAACTGGCCTAACTTGATCAATAATATATGGAGTCGTCTTACATGGAGAAATTTTTAGATGTGACCGTCACGCCATGTCATATATGTGACTTCCCAATAAAAACCTGTCAAGTGGAACTTTTTTAACACCTCATCATTAGACACAAATCTTTAGGGTTTTAGGGTAGGGTTTAGGGTATGGTTTAGGGTTTAGGGTTTAGAATTTAGGGTATGCCCGATGCTGAGGTGTTAAAAAAATTCCAAGTGGCAGGTTTTTATTGGAAAGTCACATATTTGACATGGCGTGACGGTCACATGGAAAAATCTCTCGTCTTACATGCTCCATGCAGCGATGCTCTAGATAGATTGGAGCCTCCACGTGACTTCCACGTGATTCTAATGAATATGAAAAAAACTTGGTAAATAAGTTCAGTCGGTTGCCGGTAGTCTGTTTCACCAAAATCGAAGAAAGAACGAAAAAAAATAGTGAAGGATTTTACCCTCCCTTGCTCTATCTCAGATGGTCAGATTCGCCTATCTAACTCCCCAACTCTCTATCTCCGCCATTACCTCATTCCCTTTCTCTTTAACGAAACATCCACCGTCGCTCCTCCTCCTCTCTCTCTCGTCTCTCATTTTCCTTGCCTTGTATCCTAACACTAATACAGATTTGGAAAGAGAGCTTTAACAAAATTATTTTTCTCTTCCCTTTCCTCCAGTCCCACGTCCTCTTTCATTTTCTACACAACACAACACACGCACACCAAGACCAAATACCATGAATTTAGATCAATCAAAATCAAACTATGGTGGACAAGACTAGTTGGAAATCATTCAAATATCATGGATTTAGATTAGATGGTTTTATATGAATTTGAGGGCTAAGTTAATTGACTTTCCCAAATCTGAGTTTGCTGGGTTTTTTTTCGAACTTGAGTTTGCTGGGATTTTATTTCCTGGATCTTTGTATTTCTGGGTTTGGACGTCGCCGGCGGCGTCGGGATAGGAGGGTGGATTTCTTGAGCCTTTCACCCAAGGATGTGAGCTTGGGCAAGATGAAGGCGAAGATGAATCTGCCGTTGGTGGAGATTTTTTTTTATGGGTTTTGGCTTGGTTTGATTGTGGTGCAGATGAATTTGTCATTGTCACCTGGTTTTTGCTTCTGATTGAATCGAGAGAGAGAGAGAGAGAGAGATAGCTATTAATATAGTAATAAAAAATTAAGAATTGTTAACCATAGTTAAGTTATCAAGTATGTGGCTGTGGGTGGGGAACATATTAATATATTCGAGCTCTCTTTCTGATGCAAAGCGTGGATATAAAAAGCATATGACTTGTTTATTATCAATCATCAGTTTTCGTTTGTATCAAAAAATAATCAACATCTGTTTTTTTTGGTTACAGAATAATCAACATCTTTTGTCATACTCGATTAAACAAAAGTAATAATTTTTTTAAAAGGTGTAGATATAATGGTCAGAGATCCAACGGCTAATATTCTGTATTTCAGAATTTATTAAAATTAATTAATTTTAATTCTCTAAACTTTCGAAAAAATAATTGAACTTCCGCTGACTGTAGCTGCCTCATACTATCTCGGAATTACGCATGTCAGGTGTTTACGAACTCGTAATGACGTGTTCTACATCTCACGTCTACATTAATTTTCTTAAAAAATTAACGAATCAAAAAAATAAAGTTTAAAGAAACACTTATCGAAAACTCATCGAGGTATTTACATCCAATTTGTTTTCAAACCATCATAAGTTCATATTTCACTTATGAAATACCTCACTCATTTCTTAATGATATCAATATTAATTACCTATTCATTTTTTAATTAGATTTTCCTAAGAGTGATTGAACCGTAATGAGCTACTGAGTTCAAACTTTTTACGTGTATATCGAGCTCGGCCATGTGAGACTATAGGTGCAAATAGCTCGCGTATCAGAATTGTGATGGAGCTATTACAAGCGTTTTAGTGAATATGATTTTTTTTTTAAATGTCGGTAAATATGGGTTGATTACCTTGACCTAAGCCGAAACGACAACAAATGTGACTACTTTTTTCACACGATACATATTACTATATGAAAAAAATACAATGGTAATATGTCAAATCTACTATTTTTTATTTATTGGATCACATAATCCTTATATGCCTATTAGTGTGATATAACTTGTTTGTTGGTTATATAGAAAAATATACCTTTAAAAGACAACTATGTGGTGGGAAAAAAAAAGGTCAATCCAGCCGTTGAATGTGATCGTTTTAGGGCAAAATGAAAATACTAAAAAAATTAGTCATTTTCGTTATCGTTTCGAACTCGATCCATGTGGTGAACCGTGAATCACACTGATTTAAATACCCCTTGCACTAAATTGTTCGTAACCACTCCATCACAACTCCTGTTCGCAAGCCATTTGCATCCACACTCTCGTGGGGTCAAGCGCTATCTACCTATATAAAAAATTTAATTCGGTTTAAGGTTTAGGAATTTAAGAGTTAATGATTTTGGTTTTAAGTTTGGGGTTTAGGGATTTAAGAGTTTAGGGTTTGGGTTTGGGGTTTGGGGTTTGGGGTTTAGAGTTTGGGGTTTGGAGTTTAGGGTTTAGGGTTTAAGATTTATGATAAAATAAATGATCTCACAATTTACAACAACCGTTAATATTTGTTTTCTATCAAGAAAGCATGTTGAGAGTTCCAGATAAAATCATAAAGGCATCTCACTTTATAGTTTATACTTCCCATTTTTTTTTTGGGTCAACACGAATACATAGTTCTAGAGAATTTTTTCTCACCCCTAGGCCGCAATGATCGACCTGTCCAAAATTCATACCATGGTTATATATAATAATTATTCTAATGTTAAATAAATAAAAAATTATATCTTTCTCTCTCCTCAAGTCCTGGGTCCTCAACGTCTTCATTCCCAGTTTCCGAGTAGCAAACATCTCATCTTCCTCCTTCCTTCTTCTTCCTCTGGACACAGCTCCTTCCCTCTCCCATAGTCCCATCTCTCACAGCCCACGAAAATGAAGCCATGGCAGCTTCTGGGTTCTTCAAGTTCAAGTTCATGGAGGAGAGAAAGAGAGGTTGAGGAGAGATAAAATGGATCTCCCAATCCTCTCTCCTTGATTCGCCGACCTCCGAGCATCATCGTGGCACACCGCCATCATCACTGTGCTCGCGGAATCCTTTGAGTCAAGCCCAATCCACTGCGCGCGTCCAAGCTCTTCTGAGCTTTGCAACTGCCATGGATGTGGCCATGGAGTTGCAGGAGAAGAGTAGAAGAAAGACGAGGTAAAAAAATAAAAGGGAACGAGAGTGGTGCACGTGGGTGAGAGAAAAGAGAAAAATTAGAATAATATTATAATAGTTACTTATTGTAAGGGGGTGAGTCACATGTTCATTTTCGGTTCTCTGGTTTCAATTTTCAATGGCTGAGATTAAAGGCCAATAATCAATCGATCAGATTGCTGCTGACAGGATGGGGCATCGATGCACAGAGCATGGAAGAATTTTCCAATAATATATTGCCCTGTTTGCCAAGTGATCTGTGAGCGCATCCATACACTCCCTAGTGTCTAATTTTCAGAAGCTGATTTTATGTACGTATGTAGGAATGTATACATATTTTCCCTGTTCATACTCTCCGTCCTAAGTGTCTTCAAATTTGTGGGCGAATCTCAAATTCAGTTGTATTCTACCTGTTCATCTCCTTCTTCTTTTTTTATCCTGTACGTTCGGTCCATTTGTGATTCTGCGATTTGGTGATAGCCTGATAGGTACTTTAGGTGATTGCCTCATATGTTCTTATATGCTTCGTGGAACTTTTTATTTATTACAAATTTGTGGAGTTTATGCTGTCATGGTGTTTATTTACAATTAAAGCTAGAAAAAAAAAAGGCTTATTTCTTTAGACCAGTGAAGCAGGTTCGTTTAGGTCATTATACACCGTCACATTATTTCTATATTTAAAATTTCCAAACACTCTAAGGCCACTTTTTGCTCTCAATAACGCAACATTTTGCAGTCAACACGCTTTTAAAAATATAGTTTACCAGTGTAAGTGGTTTATTTCCGTTGTTCATATATACTTCATAGTTCATACATAATACACAGCAAAAGCTTTTATTTTATTTTATTTTATTTTATTCAGAGAATGCCAAACCATCCCTTGGTGTCTGGAAAACCTGTCTTTTGACTGCATTCTAGTGCTGATGATCAGCTTATTGTCATTTTCTTTGCCATTCTTTAATTTATAAAGTGAATTGTATGAATTCACAGCGATGCGGTATTGTAAATGGTGATGCTGGACCCGAAGGACGTAGTAATGAAGCAGCCACAAATCCCAAGCCCGCAACCTGTGTTAGTGTTCTTGGCAATTGGCTATTATTTTCAAAATCATTAGGTTTTTGTCATCTTTTTACTTTTCTATGACTTAAAAAGTAAATTGCAATTATCATTTCACAGCAATGCAATAGTATAAGTGCTGGTGTTCAAGTATCTGAAGTAGATAAAGTCGCTAGAGGTATATCTTGATAACTATCATGATCTTTATTTATTCATGACAAATTATACTTTATTATTGTAGCTCATGCATGTCTGCAGTGAAGGGAGTTCCTCGTTTCTGGATCGGCGCTTTGTTCAAAAATAACGTGCTAGCTGCAGAGGTGATTGTTTTTGAATAATGCTTCTGAGCTTTAGTGTTTATTCAAGTTCTATGTTTAATCCATTGTTTTCTCTTATCTTTTTGAATCAGATTACTGGACGTGACCTACAAGCTCTTGCATATCTTAGAGACATCAAGTGCTTCAAGATAGATGATGGCAATAGGGGGTTCAAACTTGATTTCTATTTTGACAGCAATCACTTTTTTAAGAACTCTGTCTTGACCAAGACATATCACATGGTTGATGAAGATGTACCTGTTCTAAAGAAAGCAATAGGGTAAGCAATAGGGTAAGCAATAGGTAGTTTCCTATTTTCCACTTTTGTTAGAAAGGAATATTTACTCCTATGATTTTGTTGCCACCTGGTGTTTTATAGGACAGAGATTGCATGGTATCCTGATTGTTGCTTGACAAAGAATCCCATGGAGAAGAAAAGCAAGGGATCTTGCCCCACTAGAACTGAAAATAGTAAAAGTTTTTTCAACTTCTTCAGTGAACCTCAAGTCCATGCAGATATTGATGCTAGAAGAAACAAGATGGTAGTAGATTATGAAATTGGGTGAGCTCACACCTTACCTTTACGGCTTTACCCTTAACAAATTTCTGAACTTATTACTGTGTTACTTTCAATTAACTCTAGTGGATTGTTCCGGATTATGTCCTCAACCGTTATTTTCTAAACTTTGTATGGAGGTATTTTTTGACTTGTTTCTTATGTTCTTGTTTTTCTATTTTATTTTATTTTTGTAGGGCAACCATTCGAGAGACGATCATTCCCTACGCTGTTTCATGGTATACAGGGGAGGCTTGGAGAAGTAGGGTTGAATACATTGACATTGATGATGATGATGATGAGGACGACGACGACGATGAATATATAGAGGAGTAGATGAAGAAAAAACCAACAAAAGGTATGGTATTTTGTGTAACTATTTTCAGTTTTATTTTTTAATTAGTTGAAGTTTGAAATAATTTCTCAATATCTTCTCCTTGTGACTTTTGTTAATTTGCATGTCCTGGTCGCTTGTTATGTTCTGTAGGAAAGTGAGAAAATCGATACAAAGGATTGCGCAGTTTTGCATGGTGTTTGTTCACGTTGGGTTGAAGATTTGAATTGGCAATTCCTGGACAATGTTTTCTGTAACTCATTAGGATGCATATAATTTTTGGTCCTTGCGTCACTGCCTGTCAATTTCCCCTTTGTGTTAGGGATCCCAAAAATTTACCGAATTGGGAGTCCCAAATGATATAATTGTCATCTAATTAATGTACGTACTGATCATATTTCTTTTAAAGGAAAAACGAAAAATGAATCATTATTTTTTTTTAAATAATTATGTTGGATTAATTTCCTAGAATTGATCAATCGAATTATGCACGATCTAAATATTGATACAGGTTTTTTCCTTTTTTTCTTTTTTCTTTTTGAGAATAAAATTGCATATTAAACAATTGATAAGTTTACAACAGATATTAGTAGATCGGATAACCAAAGAGGACCATTCTCTACCCAATCTAGAAATGCTGGAAACAAAAGCGTGATTCTATTTAAAATTTACGCTGCTTGATTACATTTTAAAAATATATATGTACAAATATCTGAGAGTGTTGCAAGCATGATGAAGGAAACACGCTTGAGATTTAAATCGATCAAACATTAAATTTGAAATCAATGATCAAGAATGAAATGCTTTCATAATTCAATTGAAGACAAGAAGATTTGGAACAACAAATGGAAGGGTATGACCGGAGAGGAGTGAAGACCAGGTAATGGTTCAGTTAAAGGACTTAACACTCTTGCTGGGGAAAATGCAACTGATAAACCCAGCTCGTCCAGCAGATAACCAACATAGAAGAGAGGGGAAAAAAAAGGACTGATGGCAAACAAATGGAAATTAAGATAGCTAAGAGCATCTCCAACAGAATAGCTAAAATGATATTTTAGTAATATTATAGCTACTTTGCATCAAAAATCAACTCCAGCAGGGTCAAAAAAGATAATATGGAAAACATCAAATATATATCCTCTGATTTAGGACAAGGTGATTGTAATTAAATAGAGGCACTTTTAATTGAATCAATCCAACAACCACAACACCCCCTAAATACATCACATGATCGATCCATAGAGTTTTCATTGTTTATATCTTCCACATGCTCGTATAAATCAACGATATGGTCGTGTTTCAGTTACCATCATCTGAGAAACCCAGGAGGAAATCCAGGGAATATCCACCATCAGTTGGCGGTTGTTCCTGCACACACACAAAAAAAAAAGTGCACATCAAGTTATATACTATTTCAGCAATAAACATTTAACATTATTAACATAAGCATAATAAGTGATCGAAGGCAGCTCACCTGATCTTGATATTGTCTCATAAACGCATCCCTAAGATTTTTTTTGGTAAGCACACCGTCTGACATATTCTTTGATATTCGCTTCAACTGTTCTGAATAGTCTGGTGAGTCATTCAACGCGATGTATTCTGAAACAAGCTTCAATCCATTATATATATCCCTAGCCTTGGCCTTGGCAATGCTGCAAATTAACGGTTAGACTTGTCAGGAAGGTAAAAATAATCATTCAGGGAATATTAAGAATAGAGTTGACTGATGGACTGATCGAGTAGTTTTACAGTGGTAATTTCTTTTTCATCTTCTGTTCTGCAAGTTCAGCTAGTCCCACTTTGTCCACCATGACTGACTGGAAAAATGATCATTGAGGAAACGGTAAACATTGAAAATTTGATAATATTAGGCAAATCACCTAAATTATGATAATACAGGTGAGTGGTACTAGTATCCATACAAGAGACAATACAAGCGTCTGCACTATTTACAGTTTTATCGAGTCTCAAGGTTCCTAAATTTTGTTTACTTGTTCTTAAAAGTAGAATTCACCTTGAGACTGAAAAAAAAATTAATAAAATAAAATAGAGAGAAGCCATACATTCGCGCGGTACTTGAATTGGGATTCAGTCATGACGTTTTTTTCAATTGCACAGTACATTCTGAATCTACGGATTCTGATTCCAGTGATTTCCTCTTGATTCATCTCTTCATCTAAACAAAGCAGTTCGGTTAGGGTTTGATCAAACTCACATAACCCTAGATCAAAAGAGCAAAGCTAAAACGAACAACTATTTGCAATAAGTTAGTCTCTGATCATCGATGTTACCTGAATTAGACGGACCACCACCACCAGCGGTGAGATCGGACTTGTTGACGTCGTCGTTGCTCAGTCCCATTGAGAGAGAGAGAGAGAGAGAGAGAGAGAATTAATTAAATAAAAGGACTGAATAGATGATGTATCTGGTTGAATACAGTCTGGTTAAATACAGTACGCAAATTACCATTTAGTATTAGGAAAGATTTTTTTTTTCGGCAAGAGTAAAGGAAAGATGTGGATCTTGCCAGAAAAATATAAAGGAAAGAATCACAAATAATCTCAGATTTTTCGGACTTTCATCCCTATATTAAAAAAATATTGATGTCGCAAATATTTTTGTAACTTTAAGTACTAAATATTTATTCATTTACTAATATTTCAATCGATACATTTGGGATACCGCTATTTCAAAAATTTAATTTTTTTAAGGGAAATTTTTCGAAATGTAAATCCAAGAGTGAGGATTCTCTAATTAGGAGTAACTGTTTCTTATCGGAGGAGGAATCCAAGTTATTTAAGAAAAACCAAAATTACAAATTAAAAGAGCAGTATATAAATCGAGTAGTATACGAGTAGTGTATAATACAATTAAGGTCGTACTTGGCGGTTGTGTATTTAGGAAAAAAGTGAGTCGTATAATATAAATCGAGTTTTTTTTTTTGGGACAATATAAATCGAGTTTTTCAGAAAGATTTCGGTCAGAAACTCGTTTCCCCTTCTCTCGAACCGCTTCTAGGCCATAGGGTTTTAGCTCTCCGCCTTCGTCTACCTCTCTCTGTGGAAGTTTAGGAATCAGAATGAGCAACTGTGATATCGACATGTTGGACTATGTCGCCTTTGGCGGTAGTATGAACCAAGAAGAGCCCGAGGAGAAATCCCTTGAGGACCTGCCGTGGCAGGATATTAGAGATCGTGTTCAGGTTCTGAGAGTGATCCAGGCATGATATACGTACTCTCTTTCTGACTGCTTTGCTATATCTATTCCCATTGGCTTTACACTTACTTTACTACAGCTAAGAGTAATCAATATCCATTGTCGATCATCTGATGAACGAAACTATATCACCCTCCCTCTTAGTATTTGATGAATATATGTATTCTTTCAACTTGATTAATCCCTGTGACTTTGTCAACCTGCAGTTTGGACATGATAAATTAGAGGCAGAGTATTTTAAGGAAAGGGCAAAATTTGAAGTCGAGTTTCAGAAATCTTGTGAACGCCTGCACAATCAGGTATCATGCCATACTGATCTACATACTTACTTTGTGAAATTCAGTAGTTGTTGTCTGGAATGTTGATCTATGCCATGCTGATTCTAATGTATAAAACATAAATTAACATTCTGACAATAATTCGCTAATGGTCATCTTTTCCCTCCCTTCAATTATCACAATGCAGATTTATAAGATTGTGAATGCTGTTCCTGAAGCGGGAGGAGTTACTAATAAACGACCCAAGGGTATACTCTTTACAATTATTAACAACGATTATTTGTTTATGTATTTATTTGATAATAAATATGTCTTATTGTAGCCTATTTATATTTACAGAAAATGCACTGTCTGATTTCTGGCTCAGAGCTTTGAGCAACAATGATGTGCTCCATGCGAAGGTGATGGTTTATGCATAATGATTCTCATCTTTAAATATTAATTATCTTGTTGTATTAGAAATAATTGTTTTCTTTTCTTCTTTTATCAGATTACTGAGAAGGATAAAGGAGCTCTTCAATATCTTAGAGACATCAAGTGCTCTAGGACAGATAACCATAGAGGGTTCGGGTTCATGCTTGAGTTCTTTTTCGCCACCAATCCTTTTTTTCACAACACTGTCTTGACCAAGACTTATGACTTGATTGACGGTGATTTACCCATTTTAAGGAAAGCAATAGGGTAAGTTTGTCTTGTACCTAGCCTTTATGCTACATGGTGATTCCTAATCTATGATTATGTTATAAAAGCAATGCTTGTGCATGGTTGTTTGTATGTACTTAACAATAATTTTGTTGGCACTTGGTCCTGTGCAGGACAGATATTGAATGGTATAGCGGAAAATGTTTGACACCAAATCTCTTTAAAACTAACAATTGGGAAAGTTTCTTCAACTTTTTCAGTCCACCTCAAGTTCCCAAAGTTATTGATGAAAATGTGGTAAGATGGTCTGCTTTACTTTGTGTATTTTGACTATTTGTAGTGTCATATTTATTTCTCTTTCTCAACAGGCCAAAGAAATCAAAAACCAAATGGAACAAGATTATGAGATTGGGTGAGCTCATAATTTATCATTTACCCTTGTTCACATAATCACATTTCTTGACTGGTTATTAAAATGATGCTTCCAAGTAACACTAGTGTGAAGGATGATGTGTTCTTTTAAATTTTCCGAATTGTGTTATTTCTTGATGTTTGGAACTTTTTAATTATTTAGGTATTCGTTGACTTCTTTTTCTTATGTTCTTGACACTATTATTTTGTAGGTCAACCATCCGAGAGCTCGTCCCTCATGTTGTATCATGGTTTACATACAAGTTAAGAGAACATTTTTCTGCTTTAATTTTCGTACAGACCCATCAAGTTCTACTTGTTCCATTATTATCTAAAGTTAATTTTTTATTTTTTTAATAGGAATCTAGCTCTACCGCCTTCGGATGTCCCTCTCCCTGGTAATTTACATATCAGAATGTCTGATCTTGCATTTGGAGGTACTCTCAACGAAGGGGATCAAGCAGTGCTCGTTAACGCTTTCAATGTCAGTATCCTAATCCCTAGTAATTATTAAAATGTAAACAAAAGAATGAAATTTCACTTTTCTTGGCAACCAACCGGACTATTGCTCTGTCAGTTATCTGTTGATGCATTTTCATCTTTTTCAATTTTATTTATCACCATTAGTTTTTCATTTCGTTTCTTTGTGGTTTGTTTGTTTTATTAGTTGATAAGAGTTGCGAGTTTTGGTATTTACGCAGGATAAGATGCAGATTTTAGATGGGCAGGACCCTGTTACCCTTGAGATTCTTAGAGGGATCCAGGCATGATTATTAATACGTCCATTGTTTATAACGCTGTGTTCTACGTATACGTTGGTTAGCGGCTGTTATTCTTATTTTAACTCAAGCATTTTTGCACAAATTTTTGGTATTATTTCATATTTAAATATTTACAACTTTGTTTCGGTTGTTGATTATTGTCTGTTATTTTATCATAACCCACTATCTAATTTCTGACTTGCAGAGGAACCTCGATAAATTGGAGAAACAGTTTTTGATGGAGAGAGGAGCACTAAAAGCCAAGTATGAGAAATTGTACGAACCTTTCTACGACCAGGTATCATTCTTCATACTTATATATGTAGATATATTAAATATATGTATGTAGATAAAGCTTCACTATTTGTCTTCTAGAAATTTAGAGTTTAAGCCTATCAATCAGCTTTCCACCTTTTGCATCAATTTTGGCATTGGATTGATGACTTTAGGTTGTAGAAACCGTTAATGGCTTATATAGTAGATTCAGACCGGACATTTAAAAACCTAACTTGATCAATTGCCCTGTTTGCCATTGATCTGTGAGCACATTCATACTCTCCTAGTGTCTAAATTTCAGAAGCTGATTTTATGTATTTATATTAGGAATGTATTCATATTTTCCCTGTTCATACGCTCCTAAGTTTTTTCAAATCGATTATTGTGGGCGAATCTCAAATTCAGTTGTATTTTCCCTATTCATCTCCAACTTTTGTTTTTGTCCTGTTCGGTCCATTTGTTATTCTCCAATTTGGTGATAGGTACTTTAGGTGATGGCCTGATATGTTCTTGTATGACCCATCAAACGTTGTATTTAGTTTATGTTGTCAAAGTGTTTATTTAAAATTAAAGGTAGAATAAATAAAAAGGCTTATTTCGTTAGACCAGTGAAATCCAGATTCCTTTAGGCCATTGTACATCATTATTGCTATATTTTATGCCACTTTTTGCACTCAACACGCTTTTAAAAATTTAGTATACCAAATGTTAAATGTGGTTTATTTCCGTTGTTCATACACAAAACACAGCAAAAACTTCTTCTTCTTTTTTTTCAGAGAATGCCAAACTATCCCTTGGTGTCTTGAAAACCTGTCTTTTGACTGCATTCTAGTGCTGATGATCAGCTTATTGTCATTTTCTTTGCCATCCATTGATTTATAAAATGAATTGTAATTATGATTTCATAGCGATGCGGTATTGTAAATGGTGATGCTGGACCTGAAGGACGTAGTAATGAAGCAGCCACAGATCCTGAGGCTGCAACCTGTGTTAGTGTTCTTGGCAACATGTGCTTTGGCTATGTTATATTCAAAATCATAAGATTTTTGTTATCTTTTTACTTTTCTCTGATTTAGAAACTAAATTCCAATTATAATTTCACAGCAATGCAATAGTGTAAGTGCTGGTGTTGAAGTATGTGAAGTAAATAAAGTTGCTGGAGGTACATCTTGATAACTATCATGATCTTTATATATTTACTATGTATTCATGATAAATTATGCTTTATTATTGTTGCTCATGCAAATCTGCAGTCAATGGAGTTCCTCGTTTCTGGCTCGATGCTTTGTTTAACAATAACGTGCTAGCTGCAGAGGTGATTGTTATTTCATAATGCTTCTAAGCTTTTAGTGTTTATTCAAGTTCTATGTTTAATCCATTGTTTTCTCTTATCTTTTTGAATCAGATTACTGGACATGACCTACAAGCTCTTGCATATCTTAGAGACATCAAGTGCTCCAAGATAGATGATGACAATAGGGGATTCAAACTTCATTTCTATTTTGAGCGCAATCACTTTTTTAAGAACTCTGTCTTGACCAAGACATATCACATGGTTGATGAAGATGTACCTGTTCTAGCGAAAGCAATAGGGTAAGCAATAGGTCTAGTTTCCTAGTTTACATGCATGCACTTCTGTTAGAAAGCAATATTTACTCCTACGATTTTGTTGCCACCTGGTTTTTGTAGGACGGAGATTGCATGGTATCCAGATTGTTGCTTGACAAATAAGAATCTCATCGTGAAGAAAAGCAAGAAGGGATCTTTCCCCACTAGAACCGAAAATCGTAAAAGTTTTTTCAACTTCTTCAGTGAGCATCAAGTCCATGAAGATATTGATGCTGTAAGAAACAAGATGGAAGTAGATTATGAAATTGGGTGAGCTCACAACTTACCTATACCCTTAACAAATTTCTGAACTTACTGTGATGCTTTTAATTAACTCTAGTGGGTTGTTCCGTATCATGTCCTCAACTGTTATTGTTTGAACTTTGTATGGAGGCATTTGTTGACTTGTTTCTTCTGTCCTTGTTATTCTTTTTTTTTTTTTTTGGTAGGGCAACCATTCGAGAGACAATCATTCCCTACGCTGTTTCATGGTATACAGGGGAGGCTTGGAGAAGTAGGGTTGAATACATTGACATTGACATTGATGATGATGATGAGGACGGCAGTGACGACAACGATGATGATGATGATGACAGCGATGATGATGACGACGACGATGAATAGAAGAGTAGATGAAGAAAAAAACCAACCAAAAAGTATCGTTTTCTGTTTAGCTCTTTTCAGTTTTAGTTGAAGTTTGAAATGATTTCTCAACATCTTCTACTTGTGACTTTTGTTTGCATCTCCTGGTCACTTGTTATGTTCTGTAGGAATGTGAGAGGATACAAAGGGTTGCGCAGTTTTGCATTGGTGTTTGATCAAGTTGGGTTGAAGATTGGAATTGGAAATTTTTGGACAATGTTTCAGTTAACTCACTAGTGATGCATGTAATTTTTGGTCCTTGCGTCACTGCCTATCAATTTCACCTTGTGTTAGGGATCCCAAAATTTACTAAATTGGGAGGTCCCAAATGATGTAATGGTCAACTAAGTAATGAATTGATAAGATTTCTTTTAAAGGAAAAACGAATCATTAATTTTTTCTAATAGTTATGTTTGGATTAATTTCCTAGAAGCGCTCAATCGAAATATGCAAGATCTAAATACAGTATTGATAACAGTTGGGAAGGGAACCAGACCTTAACTTGTAATGCATAAACATATATAGGGCTGTCAATTGCTTTGGTAATTATCAGTTGACCGAATACTGGCTGAATATTTTAGAAACTGAATTCTGGTAATCGAAATTCGAAATAGTAAAAAATCGAAATCGAAAATTTTTGAAAATTTAATTGAGTTTTAGTTTTGATTCAATACACATACATGTATATTAACATTATTACTAGCTATTTCTTTTTTGTTACATGGAGGTCTAAAATGACCCAAAAACAGGCAACAAATAAAAAACAAAAACAAAAGGAAACAACTAGTCAATCGGCCCCATTTGGCCCTGATCTAGATCTTCTTACTCTAGAGACTTCTCCAAGGTCATCCAGGAAAGCACAAGCAGCATGAATGAGAGGAAAATCAAAGTCCATAACACCATGAATCATGGTTAATGCTATTTTTGGCTACAGAGTCAGCAACCATATATGTTGCATTCTTTATAAATGTGCTTGAAAGAGATAATATTAAGCTTATCCAGTTATCCCTGAGAGCCTTGCAGCAAGCAAAAAGGGAGCCCAAAGGATACATCGAAGTATCACTGTTGCTGAATCAGACTCGATGTGCAGATTGTCAGCATGGCAGCAAAAAGCAAGTTTGAGACCATAATATAAACTCCAAGCTTCAGTTCCCAGATTGACTTGGAAACCTTTAATCCAATTTCCAGCATAACACCGAATAATACCACCAGCACCAATCTTACTAGAAGATCCTTGCTTGGTACCATCAATCTTCAGCATAAAAGCTCCAGCAGGAGGCTTAGACCAGCAACACAGATGCAAGTTATAGCTCCTATCAAAAGCAACTTTAGCTTGTGCAGTAATCCATTCAGTGGCAGCAAACATGATAATCACACTATATATGATTTCTAGGATGCAGGAAGTTAGTCACAAAAACATGCTTATTTCTCCATTTCCAAATGAACCATCATATGAAGATGAAGAGAGTGGCCCATTTGATGTTGTTACTACCAACAGAAGAGCAACAAAGCTGAGCACGCAGCCAGCCAGTCCAGTCCATATGGAAAGTATTAGTAATAGATGTAGACAAGGAAAAAGCATTCCAGATTTGGGAAGCAATACGACAATCTCGAAAAAGATGAATGAGAGATTCAAGTTGTTGATGGCAGATAGGGCAGGAGTCATCAAATAATTTTGTCCTTATGGGTCAAGAACCCCTAGTAATGTAGTACGTGCAATAGTACATTACTAGTACAAATAATTTAATTAACTTAAAAAAAATTGGTTATATATTATTGAGTAGCGTTCTTCTATTCATACCTGTCAAAATGGAATTTAGACGTCTTATTTTTGAAATTTTCATAATTCTATTTTGCCCTTCTACAAACTATTTTGAATCAGATTTGATATCATATTACCGAGTCCACAATAATTGCACTTGACAACGGTTACGTACGCTTGCATATAGAGCTTTAGCATGGCAGAAGAAAAGTATTCATTGAGATGTCTACTACAAATTGTCATTAGACAACAACTTCAAATTATGAATAGAAAAGTACAATTTTCGGAAAATTTATATATTGCTGAGTTTAGAAATTGCAATTTATGAAATTAATATATGAAACCTATGAAGCGTTTTCGTTTCCAAAACGTTTGGAAATGCGGAAACCGCAAATTTTGAAAATTCAATAGGAAAGGTGAGCAAGGAAATACGAATAAAATATTATATAATTATATACAAATAATTAAAAAATCGAATATCATAATTAATTAAAAAATAAATTTGGTAACGCTGATGACAAAGGTTATCATTAGAAGCAATGTTAAATCGATTTTCCACTACATCATTCCTCTTGTTTGTTGATTTATTGTACAAAGTTTGAATTTATTTATCAACCCAAGTTCTTTTTTTTGTTTACAAACGTACACCCATATTTAAAATCTGAACTTGAGCATAAGGAAAGTTGTACACTACATGAATAAAGAGGATTGTTCCTAGACAAGAATTAGGATACCGAGCTGTAAGCTAGTGTGGTTCAATATAGATTCAAGAAAAATTAGGAAATTAAATCAATGAAAAGCCATGGAAGTTACCTATAACCTGAATAACACAATCAGCTGGGGAGGAATTAATACAAAGATGGTGATCGATGTGATTGCCAACTCGAAGTTCACAGATGGTAAACGTACTAGACTTTCTTTCATATGTTTATTTCCTAACAAAGACAGAGAGACTATGATTGAATTGCTATATATTTAAACACACATTTATCAAAACAGAATTTTTTATCAAAATAACCCTCAAATATTAAATAATTATATATATAATTTAATCATTAGGGATAAAAGAGTCAAAACATAAATAAATAAATAATTAAATTAAATTAAATTAAATTCTATCTAATTTTCCACTTCCACAATCAATAACTACTCACTCTTCCACATCCATATATAGGTATTTTCTAGTATATAAGAATGAGAAGTCGACAACAATGGCAGGAGGTGTCAACTCTGGAAAGGAGATACTAAACTATGAAGAATATGCATTTCATAAGTTAGGTGAATCATTGGGAAATACAAGATGGGATATGAACAAAAACATGTTACAAGTCCCAACTACATGTAACGTATGAACGTATAAAACAAACAAATCGAGCTCCCTGTTGGGCTTAATTTAATTTTGGATTGGATAGCAGATAAGCAAGTGTCCAATACCAATAAAGCAATAACTCAAACTGTAAAACAATGACAAACAGAAAGGGTTATCACTAGATCTGTCAATAAACCGGATTTTGATCCAGATCCGTTGTTATTTAACGGATTTGAATTGAAAATTTGATCCGTTAATCGTTCGGATCTGTTAACTCGTTTATTTAACTGATCAGATACGGATTTAGATTGATCTGATCCGTTAATAATCCTATCCGTATTTATAATATAATATTATTTTATAAAATATAAAATACTAAATATATATATATATTATTTTATTTTATGAAATATAAGTAATTCAACATTTGACTTGATCATTTTGTTTCAATGTTTTATTAAAGTTTTATTGAGTACCATTCAAAATTAATGATACTTTATAATAAATTAATAGATTCGGATCATGGACCGGATACGGATTTGGATCGGCTTATCAGTGATCCGCCGGGTTAACGGATCAGATCGGGTTGAAAATTTGTTGTTGCTAAACGGATCCGAATTTAGGTCTATTCGCTCCAAATCCGGTCTATTGACAGGTCTAATTATCACCAATAAGTTGGGTAACTTATTATTCAATATATAATTATATATATATAAGCTGCCATTCTTTTAGCACACTATGGCTGGGTTTGGTAAAGCTTTTTACCAGCTGTGCTTGGAACCACAACACCCCAATGTCGTTTGGTAAATGAAAAAAAAGTGGCTTCTTAGGGAAGCTGGGGCTTTTTTGAGCCAAAAGCCGAAGCCCTTGAGAGGTTGCTTCTGCTTTGAGGAGTTTGGGCTTCCAATTTACTGTAGCGACTTATACTGTTCCAACAATTAATAAAACTTCCGACATGACCTTTATGCCCTCACACTATTAACATAATGACAGCAAATGTCCATTACATCACCCGCATGAGAATTGTTCTTGGCAACTCTCCGCAGGTTCGGGTCCGGGCTCGAGTAGCGGCGGCGATGCGAGAGATGGATTGAGAGAAGTGAAGGCGGCAATGAACGGCGGCGAGAGAGAAGCGGCGCGAAGGAGGGTGCCCAAAGAGGATGAACGGGTGCAGGTATGCAAAGGAGATGATGAATTGGGCTCGGTGGTGGTCCGAGCAATTGGAATCGGTGATGATGAATTGGACTTGGGTATGCAAGGGATATGATGAATCGGTGATGCGGTGGATTAGAGGAGAGGCAACGGCGGGTTTGGGCAAAGGGACGCCGAAATTGGTGCTTGATGGGCTGCTTTGTGTGGCTATGAGGAAGAAGATGTCGGGGAGAGAGAGAGCCGGAAAGAGCAGAGGAAGATGATGTCGGGGAGAGAGAAACCGGAGAGAGCGAGAGGAAGAAGATGATCGAGGAGAGAGAGAGACCGGAAAGAAGCCGGACTAGCGAGAGGAAGAAGATATGCGGGAGAGAGAAACCGGAGAGAGCGAGAGGAAGAAGATGATCTTTTTTTTTTTTTTTAGAAAATTATAGCTTCTAATTTAACTTAATTTTAACGGCCCATATCAAATGGTGGGTAATATCGACGGTCCACAATGCACCGCTTTATTTTTTTTAATCTAAATACTTTCTTTCAATTTTCTAACTTAAAAAATCATAATAACTAGTTCGGATGTTCGAAAAATAGTTCAGGGCTCACACCATTAATTATTTTGGACGCCCTAGTTCAAATCATGTGGTGGTAGCGATCGACGGTTACTTATACTTTAATTTGGAGTCCTCAAATTGTTCAATATTAATCATATGGTCATAATGGTCTATGAAAATTATTTGTTCAAAAATAATTTTGTGTATTGAAAAAAAATAATTTAACTATAAATGATAATGAAATACATTATCAAACAATAAAAACAAAATTAAAGTAAAATTTTTAATTTCAACATTATGTCCATATTGGTCATTTTACAAACTCACAACACTTTCAAAAAGCCAGTTTACCAAACACTCTCTCATTGCTTTTAGTACTCACAGCACTTTCAAAAAGCCAGTTTACCAAACACCCAGCTGCTTTGCTTTGCAGCCACTTATTCTCGCAGCACAGCAAAAGCCAGTTTCACTTAAAAGCTCAGCTTTACCATATGTCCGGTTGATGTTTAGAGTATAGTGATGATACATTTTTTTTTCTTTTTGCAAAGGCACATGATAATCCTTATCAAAAACGAGAAAGGCACACGTTAATAATTTTTTTTTATTAATGATTGAACAAAAAAAAAACTACAACTCAAAAAGGACCTGAACCAGGAAGCAGCAGCTTACAAATAAAATTGTCTATAGCATGATTCTAGAGTTTCCACTGCTGCAGTTTATGTGCTATAAAAACATTGGCCAAGGATTTGTAACCGAATGTGTAAAACGCCTCGATTTCTGTTTTCGTGCCAATATTCTTCATACATTGCAGCTCCCTCCTCCATTTGGCATTGTCCTTCAAATATTCGGCATCTATCAAACTCTGGCACAAATTTGTATCATTTGTAGTCATCGGCACCCTACACTTTTCATTATCAGGTATTCCATAAGTTCCCAAGTCCGTCGGTTTTATGCCCAACCAACTTATGTTTGGGGTGATCAAGTTGCGGTAGTCATATGACTTGTTCATTGACCCATAACGATAAATACATAAAATTCTCACTCCATATGGATTTGAATCAAATAGACCATACACTCGTAGCCCAAACTCCCTTGCCAGCTTACATAGTAAGTACCTAGTGGCCACATCCGGCATTCCACTGCCGGTGATCATGATACAGTTAAAATTCTTCCAAATTGAATCTTGAGCCAACCGGACAAATACACTGTGTTTCTCCACAAGTAGGATGAAGTCCGGCTTCTTATTGGTCCTCATGTTAGTAAGTAAATCCGTTCTTGCCGGGATCGCTTGTCCGAAACCGTCACTCGCACAATCAACTTCTTCGCCACCACATGTGTAATAAAGGTTGCCCACAACATATCTTTTCTGAGTAGAGCAAACAAGCGTAGGCATGCACGAGGACAATGAAGTATGCAACATATGTCATCAATAGCATTGTTGATCCTATCTTCATTTTTATATAATGTCGTATTGGTGTAATAAATATCTCTAATGTTGGCATCTATTTCTTCATCACACAACTGAAATATTTCTAAGAGGACACACATAGTCACCATATACATATCGTTGGGCTCCGGCGTAAGTTTGCGCAAAAAATAATTATCCTTGAGCTTAATAGATTGGTGTACTTTGTCGTACTCCTGATGTTGTTTGCCTCTTGATGGCACTTTGATGGCGTAATCTTCTGTATCATAAAATTCTTTCAACATCTTTGTAATTCGACTCAGTATGTCAGCATTAGATTTGTAAGCTGCCTCGATGATGGAAAAGTCTCCGGGTGATTGTTCTTCAAAAGAGGAAGGAGGGTTCGGTTGCTTTCGGATGTGGTCGATGATGTCCTTGAAATCCCAGATATTCTGTTTTATGGGATGTACAGGCTTCTTTCTGTCAAAAACTATGGACTTAACTTCTTCTTTTAGTGTACGACGTTTTTCTTCTATAATTTTTCCGTTCTCAGCCTTTCTTTTCTCTTTCTCTGCAGCCTTTCGTTTTTGTTTCTTGGCTAGATCCTTAGCTTTTTTAGCTTCATCATCCTGACCCCCTAGATCAATGTTTTGAAAACTTCTTGCAAGATCATCAGCCATTGTATTTTGCTGGATACCAACAGATTAACGTGCATGGCTCTAATAGAGAAGCACCTCTTCTTAATTTTATATATAAGAGTAAGTCGGCAGCTACCGTCATTGAACTAAGAATAAAATCAGCAGGTTTATGGTATGTAGCCTTGATTTGAATTTGGTTAATTTTCCCGTTTTGGAACCGATAGCTTCTCATCTCTCTACCTTTTCCCTTTTTCTCTCTAACTTCCATTACTTTCCCTTTTCATCCCTCAATCTTATTCCCTTTTCATAAAGGAAATTTCTCGTTGATTATGGAGGCTTGGTTATTCCGATAATTGCTCAACGTACAGCCATGGAACGGTCTCCATTCAATGCCTTTCTTTCTGTTTATTGTCCGAGTTTCTCTTGTTCTGATACTCATGGAGTTTTTCTACATAGAATTTGACAACTTATTGTTTTCAGCTTTCGAGTTTAGTACTGTATAATTGGAATAGAAAGCTTATTTGATTAATTGCATTCTTTTATGAATTAAGGTTAATTCTTAGTTTATCTATGAGTTTACAAAATACCTATCTTCAAAGTTTAATTTTGATACATTTCAGCTAAATGATCTAGTCTATGTACAAAATACATATATTTAACTCATCGTTTACTGTTACATATATTTAAGTATAGATAAGTAGTTAAGTACTGAAACGATGGGTGCACCTTCAGTGCACGGGCACAAGGTACCCGGGACACGTGGCATGCATCTGCAGGGGGTAGGTGGGAGGAGGTGGAGTAGAGTAAGATCCAAGGGTGTAAGGGCATTCCATGTGTCTCGGGGTATGTTAGAATTTCCCTTGAAACGATGAGTTAAATCTATGTATTTTTGTACATATATTTAACTCATCGTTTACTGTTACATAGATAAGTAGTGCACATCTAAGCTTGAAGTCGATGATCTAATCTTTTTTTTTTTACAATCGATGATCTAATCTTTTTTTTTCACAATCGATGATCTAATCTATTTACATATACGTTTCAACTCATCGTTTACTGTTACATAGATAAGTAGTGCACATCTAAGCTTGAAGTCGATCGATGATCTAATCTTTTTTTTTACAATCGATGATCTAATCTTTTTTTTCACAATCGATAATCTAATCTATTTACATATACGTTTCAACTCATCGTTTACTGTCACATATATTTTTTTTTTGGCCAAAGATCAGGGATAGGAGAGGAAAAAACCCTCCCAAGAAACCAACAAAAGAGAACAAATTAACGAAAACGGAATTGAGGAAGACCTACAACATCGCTATTATAATGCATTAGAAGAAAAGGAGGAGGCTCATCCCACCATACAAACTCAGAAGACAGCGTACCATAATTTGCCAAAACATCAGCTACTTTATTTCCTTCCCGAAAAATATGAGAAACTCTAAAGTGCATTTGAGAAATCTGTCACATATATTTAAGTAGTAGTGCACATCTAAGCTTGATCAGGGATGCATTATGATAGCGATGTTGTAGGTCTTCCTCAATTCCGTTTTCGTTAATTTGTTCTCTTTTGTTGGTTTCTTGGGAGGTTTTGGTTTTGGTCCCTCTCCTTTTGTTCTTATTCATTTTAATAAAATAGGGTGATAGGGAGGATTTTTCCTCTCCTATCCCTGATCTTTTGGCCAAAAAAAAAACTTGATCGATCGAAGTCGAGATTAGATTAATATTTTATAGAATCCATTACCTATGGAGTTAAGGAATGAATAAAACAAAGATTGAAGGTGAACAGAGATCAAATCCCTTTGTGGTCCTAATAACAGTAAAATACTAAAATCAAAGTAAATTTGCTAAGAAATTAACTTGACCAAAAATAAGCAATATATTTTCCAAGTCGATCTCTTCCTCCAACGTTTGCATCTTAAGTTCTTAACTACTATTCTCAACACGCCCCAAGAGGAAATCCAGAGAATATCCACCATCACCTTGGGTAGAGTGAACTTCCGTTGAGGGTTGTTCCTACAGAAGGATAAAAACAATATGACCACTTCTTAATAAGAACACATATCGAGCATAACTAAGCCTATCCCACAACAATTAAGACTAATGTTCCTATAATGATGTGCCTTAAAAGATTAGCACTGAGAATTAGCATTGGCATTAATATGTAATCAAAGGGATCTCACCTGAGCTTGATATTTTCTTATTAACGCATCCCTCAGACTTTTTTCAGTAAGCACACAATCTGACATATTCTTTGATATACGCTTCCACTGATTTGAAAGCTTTGATGGGTACTCAGATGCTGTGTGTTCTGCAATAAGCTTGAATCCATTATACATATCTCTAGCCTTAGCCTTGGCAATGCTGAAAATTAATGGAAACTAATGATTAGATGACGACGATAAAAATGATAATTCAACAAATATTAAGAACAGAGATGACCGGTGAGTGTGTAATTTTTTACCGCGGTATATTCTTCTTCCTCTTATGTTCAGCTAGTCCCACTTCGTCCACCATGACAGACTGAAAAGATGATATAAAGTAAAGATTAATAAATAATAACGGGCAATGCATGAAAGAAAGACATAAATTCCAACCCATTTGATGAGCAATGCATGAAATTGATCTCCAAATTTGTGAATTCGTAACAAACTTGTAGGACGCAAAATCAACCTCAGTTATACCATAGGTCTTCTCCTCAGTTGGAATCTGTTTCTTCAATGTACGTATTAGTAAACCGGAAGGCTTCGATTACTTAGTAAGTAGGTTTCTTTCTTCTCAAAAGAAAATTGTCTATACTCTGTGTTCGTTTTGTCTATAGTATATATACAAATACAACAATGGAGTGATCATCTTCATCAATTTGCTTTTGAAAGAAAGAAAAAATTAAGAAAACATAGTTTCACATCTGATTTTCAACAAGGGAACTGATCAATGACCAATTTAATTAAAACGACACGAAAAGCCAATATTATTATTAATCATGCATGAGACATGAATGATCGATCCATGACCATTCTCAACTACTATATATGAGTAGTACTAGTATTTTTACAATTAATTGATCGACAAGCATGTGTATATGCTATTTAGACTTTTAGAGTTTAATCGACCAGGAAGGTTATTAACTTTCATCGTCTATTACATGTAAACCGAGTCTGAAGGGGGTTCCTCAAATTGAAAAGGAGGGTTTTGGCAGCCTTTCCTAAATTTTCTCATATATATCAAGTTTCAGCAATGAAAATAGATGATGAATAGAAAATTGAAAAATAAAATATATATATATATATATTTGCGCGGTACCTGAATTGCGATTCAGACCTGACATTTCTTTCTATATAACTTTCAATTTACTCTAGTTTGTTGTTCTATATTATGAGTTTTAAGTTTCTTTTTTTTTTGGACAAAATGTGTTTTAAGTTTCTCGATATTGTTGTTTTCTGAGCTTTGTGGGACGTACGTACTAGTTGACTTGTTCCTTTTGTCTTGTTATTTTTTTTTGTAGGTCAACCATTCGAGAGAGGATCATCCCCTATGCTGTTTTTTGGTTTACGGGGGAGGCTTGGAGAAGTGTGGATGAATACAGTGACACTGAGGATGATGAGGATGATGAGGACGATGAATCGATGAAAAGACCAAAATAAAGGAGACATTGATGTATCAAAATTTCAACCGTAGGATAGTAAGTGAATTTGGAACGAACAAAATTTCTACATACAGGTTCATAGTTATGTCAGTGGCTAGATGCCTAGATCGTATCTTCAAACTCTTCTATTGTGACTAATTTTAGTGACATGGAATTTGTGCACTGATGATAATTTGGATTCCTCCAATTTTATGTTTTCTAAACATCATGTTTGATCGTATCTTCAAACTGCTTTACTTTCTATATTTACCTTCCCAGTATATTAGAGAAAAACACAGCAAGAATTCCTCTTGCTCTATCCTCTCTTCAACCTTCTTGATCAATATTATTCCAACGCCTCTTACTATTTGCTCTCAATAACTTGTAGCTTGTCTGCCATTACTCTCAATCTATGCCCAAATATTCAAATGGCAAAGGCTTTAAATCACCTCCCCGATCACTATTTGCACCTTCACCACCGTACGCAGTGGTTTGGCATTTTGCAGGTGCATGATGTTTGGTTTTATGGTTTCAATTTACTAGGTCTCTCTAGGGTGGCCACATTAGCCACCAGCTTAGCTAGGCAGCTGTCTAATTAATCCAAAGGATAGCCATTGGATACAATATTGCGGCTTTAGGTTTATAACGCTTTGGTACATATGGGTGTAATAATAGTTAACCACAGTCAATTTCTGTTATCTGCTTTTTAGCTGTGTCATCTTTTCATTATCAGCAATGGACGCTGGTTTACTGTATCGTATGTATGTGCATATAATCTCTTCAGACCAAGATATCCGTCCCCGAATTGACAATCATTGTCAATTCAGTTGATATGTTTTTAGTTCTATCATCCCATTGTGATTACTTTGTTGTAGGTGAAATGGTCTTTGAGAGGAGATCTTGACCTGCTTCACTTGTAATTCTGCTGGGATCGATGATTGATCTAATTAGTTATATACTTTCATTTATTCATGTCAATCCCTAGTTTCATTTATAATTCAGGTGCTGCCTAATAGAGTCCATATATGACATCATTTTTCAATGCAAAGTAAATGTAAAAATGCAAAATATTGATTCGGCGCTGCATAATAGAGTCCATGATTCAACTTAACATATTGTTTAGGGTTTAAGGTTGCCCTCTTCCTTGGTTATTTCTCTTTTGTCTTGCCATAGTATTTCATCCCAGCTACTACCAAATATCACCCACATCCTGTCATTGTAGTTTATACCAGGAACATTTAATTTCAACTGAAAGCTGAAAGTGTTACCTTCTGTGACACTATACAAGGCCACAAAGCTTTCTTGACTGTACATGATCGATCACCAACATGGCAAGGTGTCTGTGACATGATTTGATGCATTGTTGCTCTGATGTAAAGCTACTGACTGCCATTGCTTGCAAACTACACCAAACCAGATGCAGTCCTCCGGGGATTGGCAGTCTTACATGTGCTCATAGCACCCTAACAGCTACGGTGACCTGCATCATTGAACTTCAATATGAATATATGATCACATTGTTTGCATACAGAGATAATACCCTTTTCACATTAGTGTATTTCCTCATTCACCTACAAACTAATTAGAAAATTTCTTGTGTCAACACATGAACAAAAACTTAATTTGACAAAAATCGGAAGGAAAAAGCTAATGTGTACTCTATTCTGTGGTATTTGCAACATATGGAGAAGTGTGTGTGTCAGTTCTGCACTACCTTGTCAATCATCTCTAAACTTGATGCAAGTTTTCATTGTTTTGGTAATTTTCTTAGCATATTTGCTGTCATTTTACTTCTTTCTGGACAACAGGCTCATAAACATTAATTTGGCCCCGGTTTTTAGTTTCAATCTTTGTTCTTGGATCATTCCTTGCCTTTATAGGTATGTATTCTATAACATATTATACTTGGCTTGAAGGCAATGAGTACTTTGATTAAACTAGCCTGGCTAAGATGATATTAATAAAACCAACATCTCTTAGTTAGTATGCGGATTGGATTTGATTATTTGAAGTAGCTCTGATGTGCACTAGCTAGTACTAAGTTAATTTCTGCACTTCAATTTCTAATTTTCAGGCAATCCGGTAAATAAATCTCTGTACACTATATCAGTTATATGCTAAGTACTGATCTGCATCTGGGGGAATAACATTTTTCACTCTAGCTATATCTGCTGGTAGGTTCTAAGAGTTTACTTAAATGCTTCTTGCTTTGTCAACCTACTCCGTTCATTTCTTGTGATGCTTTTCTTGTATAAACAGGTTCATTGGATCATATATAACACGTTTTGTGCACAAGTAAATTGTTTCCTGACATTCAAGCATGGATAAAAGCATTCGAACAGTTGTTCTTAAGTCAAAATCATTCATGGGTACATCTCATGTTTATCTCATGTTTGCTCGAGATCACAATATCAAACTCCAACTTTGCTGTTTCGAGCATTAGCGTCAACAGCCAAAACTAATTGCAGACTTTCTTGCTCTCACAACCAAAGGTTACTGTTTTGACCATGAAAGAAGAGTTTTTGTCATAAACAATACCCGAATTTAAGGTTGTACATTACTTTAGTACCTGACATTTAAAAACTATCACATTAGTACCTAAACTTTCAAACTTGCTATCACTTTGGTAACTACCATCAATAACTCTATTTAAAACATGCCCACGAGGCTTTTTTGTCCTTAAAGAATTTTTTTTTTCACGGAGTTATTAACGGTGGATACCAAAATGATAGCGAGTTTGAAAGGTCAGATACTAATGTGATAGTTTTTAAATATCAGATACTAAAGTGATGTACAGCTAGTTCGGGTACTGTTTATGACATTCCCCATGAAAGAACTATCAATCTGTATCCTACTGCTTAAATGTGTAGGAAAGTTTGTAATTGTAACAGCTAAATCCATCATGTATATTTGTATCACATGTAGAGAGAGCCTCACAATGGACCTTTGTAAAAGTCATTAGCTAAGATCTTCCAGCAGTTCAGATGGGTTTTCTCTTTGCATTAATCATTTTTATGTAGGGTCGAAGCTATAACAACCTCTGTACTTGCCCTTCTCCACTAAACGATCTGTATGTTCTGTAAGCATCAATCATTAGAGGGTCTAGTGGTCTACTATGGTTAATTGATTGTCAAACTTACAACAGTTAATTGGGAAACTACAAGAAGAGGGGATATCCAAACGTACATAAGCGATGAACAAAAATTTACTGTTCTAAAATTCGTAACAAGAATGATTCTTTTGGCATATGAAATATAAAACTTCTTTTATTTATGAATTTCACAACGTTTGGCAAACTTTTCGTAATCTACGCTCTAAGTGAAATTGAGGTCTTTTCTCGGGCCAAAAATGTGGTTTGTGTTACAATATTTAAAACAAAGTACATTTTTGTTTAGGGAGAATGATCACTTTGGTCACTGAACTTTGCCAGATTTGACACTTTGGTCACTGAACTTTCGAAAATATCACTTTAGTCACTGAACTATTACACCGTCTATCACTTTAGTACCTCCGTTAATTTTTTCCGTTAAAACAACCTCTCTCCATTAAATTCAGGGGTATTTTAGGGATGTAAGACCAAAAAATTATTTTTCTGACTCACTTTCCATCATTTTTCCGGTAGCCAACTTCGGAACCTTTAAAAATATATTTATGCTCATTTTATCATATATACTTCTTCATAAAAGTTGTTCTATATTATGTCTATTATTCGGTATTAAACTTTCATGATCATCCAACGGTTTAAACATTCCAAATCTAAGCATTTATCTAGTATACTCGCAGGAAAACCTCTATGTTGTTCACAATTTCAAGTGATCATATCTCACTCATTTCTTAACTAAATTTTGTAATATTTATATAAAAATGAAGCTTAGAACCTAAAATTTTAATCCGGAGAATATCATAATTATTTGTTAGATCTACATTATGTAACAATTTTAGGAAAACTTGGGCCATTATTTATGGGCTAACACTAATAGGCAAAGATTTACTTAAATTGTTACATAATGTAAATCTAACCAATAATTATGAAATTCTCCAGATTAAAATTTCAGGTTCTAATCTTCGTTTTGATATAAAGATTACAAAATTTAGTTAAGAAATTAGTGAGATATGATCACTTGAAGTTGTGAACAACATAGAGGTTTTCTTGTGAGTATACTAGATAAATTCTTAGATTTGGAATGTTTAAACCGTTGGATGATCATGCAATTTGAATACGGAATAATAGACATAATATAGAACAATTTATATGAAGAAGTATATATGATAAAATGAGCAGAAATATATTTTAAAAGGTTCCCAAGTTGGATACCGGAAAAATGATAGAAAGTGAGTCAGAAAAATAATTTTTTGGTCTTACATCCCTAAAATACCCCTGAATTTAACGGAAAAAATTAACGGAGGTACTAAAGTGATAGACGGTGTAATAGTTCAGTGATTAAAGTGATATTTTCGAAAGTTCAGTGACGAAAGTGTCAAATCTGGCAAAGTTCAGTGACCAAAGTGACTATTCTGCCTCAGAGTTAATCAAACAGAAACAATAAGCTGTTTTTTTTAAGGAATATCCTTGATGGATTATTCCTATTATTCCTATTGTTTCTATTAAGGAATTAATATCCCCCAGAAAATTAAATTAATTAGATAGTACTGTTGCATACTTGCATTATTGAGGAAAGTAAAGGAAACTTCCAGTAGCACATCAAATCAATCTGGAATTTATTTGCGGATATGCTAGATTTCTAGAAGACTCGGGTAGCCACCTAATATTAACTCTTTTCTCGAGTAATTAAGACTAAGAACAGAGTATCCCACTAAAATAGGCAACTAATTGTGCCACAATCTTTAGTAATTAAAACGAAACACTAATAGAGAATGGGCATTAATTTGTCTAATCTGTCTCAAATACATGTGATGAAAAGTTTGTCCAACCCTCTATTCATTTTGTCTGCTGCTTCCACCAAAGATGGGACCAAAAGAATGGGGACACTAACTATATATTCTTGATTGACAACATTTTAACTTCTGCTTTCTCATAAATTGATTTCACCATATATATATATACTATGCAAATGAGCAAATCAAGCACAAGTTTACATGTTTGCTCGTGTATAAGAAAGAATAATTCTAAATAAATAAATACACATGAATTATGTGCACCGCCGACCGACCTTGATCTTCTGAGAAATGTTCAAATGTGAGCACGTATGTCAGGACCCAAAAGATTGTGAATTATGTTTAAACGGGGCGAAACTAGAGGAAACTCTGCTGGAGGACCGTAGCAATACTACATGAAAATTGTTCTTCTGACTTAGGTATATGGGAGAAAGACTAATCAAATTGTCTAGTAACTGATTCCTTCCAAACTTTTTCTCATAATAGCTAGAGCATGTGTATGAGTTCTATTAGATAAAGCCAATGATTAGAGGCATCGGAGGCGCAACACTCTCTACTTATTTTCAAGTTTTAAATAGGTAGAACGACATGACTACTTTGTTGAGCCACACCATGGAATTGAGAATTCCAAGTGGGCTATTTTTGGTAAGCAAACTTAGCGATGCGGAATGAACTAGAAGTCGGTTACTGTGCCCAACTACGTTTTACCTATAACACACAAAGATTATTGGTCGATTAAGACATTCTAAATTTACTATAAAAAAAATTATCAAATTTTATCGAATTGACCCGCGTAGACAACTTTTTTGATAAAAACCGAATCAGACCACAGAGGCAATATCTAAAATAGCACCGTCGGAATCGGTTTCTATTTTGTGGAAACTAACCACCCACCACACCGAGCCGCTTCCCCTAACCCAAGACACCAAACTCTTGAACCCGACTTCTTCTTCTTGTTCTCTTCTCTAGACACCCACCCTGTCTGCACCATCGTCGTCTTCTTCTTTGAATGTAAACTCACACAATCTACACCACAGCACCACCATCATCATAGCTAAATTGCACCATTGCACGGCAAGCCAATTCTTCATTGATGTGTTTCACGGCTCCGCGTGATGGTGCAATTAGGACAATAATGATTGTAGCTACATTTTAAGGACAATTCCATTCGCATTTTTAGTCATTCTTTCACTTTGTTTTTTGGGATTATGAAATTAATAAAAATATCAATCCAATCTACAAATTTCATAATGAAACTCATGAGTTCAAACCCTTAAAAAAAAATAAAACCAATTTACTTGGTGAAAGTGGGTGTTGCTTCAGTGTTCGGGGCAAATACTCAAGCAAACATAAAATGCATTTACAGGGATATACAGTGGTGGGGTACACTTATTTAACGGTGGGAATCATCCAAACATGACATGTCCGGGTGATGACAGAATTTTCCGATGAAAGTAGTCTATTACAATACTATATAAAAGTGATAACCAAACTTATTCTTAAAGAGCAAAGCATTTTCTTCCAACGTTATATATGAACCAGAAAACTCAGGAATATATATATGAGTCACTGCTCCCTAAACCCTAACGACCTCAAGTACAACGTAGATGCATGCACAAACTTCTTCAAATTACAGTCAACAAAGTTTTTCTTCTAGCTTCTGCCATCTAATAATGTTCTGCATGTTTATCTTTCACTGGCTCACTGCTCACTTTCTTCTTGCTTTAATCGGGTTATCTCTTTTCGTGACCAGAGAGAAAGGGTACCAGCTAGCCTGCTCTTCCATCCGAATCACCAAATATCCAAGCCTCGAATACCCATGAGTACCTAAACACTTTTCCTCTTTCTCCTTTTTCTTTTTGGCTAAAGGTGTGTATTACAAAAACAATTTCACTTGGAAATATATTAATTGTAAAGATATATATTGAGCACCTAGCTAGGTTGCTTTCACTATGTAATTGTCTCTCTTTCAACGTCATAATTCTGCTTCAACCAGTAGTTCCAAAAAGAATACGTTTGATTCCAAACCCCCTCTTCACAAAACATAAAATAGTGTCACTTATCAAAGTGATATGGTCCATTCTTGGCCAAAAAAAGAAAAATATATGGTCCATATGGACATTATTGCTTGAATAAATAAAAAATCTTGTTAATATGTACCTGAAATGTTAAATCATCAATGTGAACCACACATTAATTATATTTGAGAGCAGAGTTTATCATCGAAAATTATTTATTTTTTCATAAATCAATAACCTTAACTTTTACATATATTATCCTTTAAAGTTTAAATGTAAGACTTCACATGAATAAACATTTGTAAAAGACTTTTTTGGAAACTCATATGGAAATTGCAAATTCCTCCAAAGCTCAAGACTTTTTTGTGTGTTCTTTGTCATGGCAAATTACTCACCAATGTCCAAAGAACCAAGAGAAATTTAACTCAGGATGATCAATGCCCTTTGTGCCACAATTCTAAAGAATCTCTTGCTCATCTATTTAAAGATTGTCCTGCTGCCCGCTCTGTGTGGAACTTATTTACTCTACCTCATTCTGTCAGAAGCACTTTCTCTATGGATTGGGAAGGTTGGTTGCAAGCTCATCTTCATTGCAAGAGTAAAACCAGTTCTGGTAATTGGTGGTGCTCTACCTTTGTCTTCATTTGCTGGTTCATTTGGAAATGGAGAAACAAACATATCTTTGAAGCTCAGTTTCGAAAACCCAGAAACCCTGGTATGATTATTTCAACTGCTATCAATGAATGGAACAATGCTCAATCGAATCTGGATCTGAATAGAACTTACTGTCTCAAGCTTCTTAATTGGTCAAAACCTCCTGCTGGAACCTACAAGCTAAACACCGATGGCAGCAGAAATGGTCATTCTGGAAAAATTGGTGCTGGAGGCGTCATCAGATGCTCCAATGGTCTTTGGATAAAAGGATTTCAAGTAAACTTGGGGATTGGTGAAGTTGATGCTGAAACTTGGGGTCTATTCTATGGTCTTAAACAAGCTCTTAACTGCAATATTACTCATCTTGAGGTTGGCGCTGGTTTTACTAAACTGACTGATAGAGTTTCTTCATCCTCTTGGCTCCCTCATTTCTTGTTGTAAATCCCTCTGATTTGTACGTCTCAGCGCTACGGACCAGGTGGCGAGCCTTGCTAAACAAACTATCCAGACTAGGAATCATTGAGTAGAAACCCTCCCTCACTGTTCTCTATATTGAAGACCCGGGGCTCTGCAGGTCCGGGGGCCGGTAGCTGTTTTTTGTTTTTTGGGCTTTGGCCCTCTGTAACCAAAAAAAAAAAAAGAAAAGACAAAGATTACTTTTAGTCTTCATATTATAAGTCAAATTTTTCATCTATAATGTTTCACCCTTTTTACATTCTACTTTTTAGGATAGTTTTATTCAGCAAATGGTAATCAAACCTTCCAAATTTTAGTGATTAGCGAAGTTCAAAAGTCCGCCTTTATAATAGTATATATTTAGAGAAGTTTAGTGATGTTGCGACCATTATTAGCCTTCTCTATTATAGTGTTATATTACTCGTAATAAATAAAGAAAATTTGTTTTCAAACACATAAATTTTAAATGATAAAAAAAATGTAAAAATGTCTTTCCATTTTCTTTCATCATTAAAATAAAATAGCATGACTAAAAGAGTGGATGTGGTTCATAGGGATGAGCTTAATTAACCTAAATAAATTGATGATTTTTCATAATTTGTTTCCTTTATATATATATATATATATAAGATAAGACCATCCTAGAAGTACTTGGAAAATGGAGAGTTTGGTTGCATGGGGACAATGAAAATAACGTGGAGGAGGAAATGAGGAATAGAAGAAGGAATCAAAACTTGTGCTTAGTGCCCCTTTCGTTTTCTTTATGAAATGAAAGGGCAACGAAATCATATCAGATAGATAGGTCTTAGACTCTTAGCGAGCCTGGGTCCCCAGCTTCGCAGCTTCACTTGCAGCCACTCCAAATTTAAAATATTTAAAATCTGACCGTTGCGTTTCCATCCTTCTGGTCCCGTTTTAACGGTTTTACTCTCGAAGCATCTAGCCGTTTCACCTATAGGACACGTGTCCGTTTGTCATATTTTTTTTTGTTTTATTTATAAAAATGACACCAATTATCTAAAATGGTACATTGCAATAGTCCTATAGTTAGGGTGGGATTTTATCAACGTTAATTTTAATTTTAAATTTTGTTGTTGCTAGAGCTAATATCCATTCTCCAACTTAGCTTAATTACATTTAATTTTTTTTACCTTCTTTTACTAGTTGGGTTAACTTTCAAAGACTTTTATTTTTAATTTTTAACATTACTAGAGATTAATTTCATTTTTGACAATCCTAAAAGAGTCGCTAGTCTCTTCGTTTGGCGAAGATAGACTTTGTTCGTCTTATTTGCATTACGCCATATTTAGTAGCTTCAATCGTTGCGCGTAATTGTTGCAATTCAAACATATGTCATAATTTTCGTCAACTAAATTATTGGAAAAAGCCTATATAAATAAAATTCAATCTACAAGGAACAACTTCATCCTTAAGCTCTAAAATCTTAGTCCTCGATCATTTCAAAGTTCTTATTAGAGAGAACTCCCTAATTAGTACTCCCCTGGCTTATTTTTCAGTTTTTGGATTAATACTCAACAATGATGGGGGTTAGTTTGGGGAGAAAAAACAAAAGGGTCCAGTATGTTCTACCAAAAATACAATGAGGTGCTTCAAAATCAAAATCAAAATCAAAATTATGAGGAAGATTGAAGGGACATGATTCAAGATGCTAGTGACAGCAGTGGATCATTTGTAAGTAAAATAGTACCGTTGATAAGTGGATAGGGACAAATCAATGAATGAAAGCCAGGCTAAAAGACATCTTGGACTCTGATTTTATCAGATTAATTATATAAAAAAATTTCCCACAAGGGACACAATCACCATTAGAAAATTCACTAATTAAAATAATTCAAAAAGAATTTATGTCCAGCAGCCCAGCTCAAATACCCTGTAATATAAGCAAGCACATGACTTTGATTTGAAACCCAACTAATCATGTTTGATTATTAGTTTGTTATTCAAAACCGATTACTTGTACATATGTTTTAGCGCCTTCCTAATTATAACCATAATTTTTCTTGTTGGAGGACAATCTGCCCTGATTAGTCACTGTTGCCCATGTTATTACTTCAAGTAAGGTCGTTAAAATTAAATTAAAATATGATAATGTCTGTTGCCTAAAGTGTGCGTAAAATCTAGAATAGTTTGGAGTAATGAAATATCTTGAAATCGGATAGTTTTCTATACACAGTGCGTAGCTATACGGCCTTCTGCCAACGGTCTAAATATTAGAATAAAAAATAATATTAATTTATTTTTCTGATCCAATTTGAATAACTAAGATTATATTGTATATGTAAACGCCGTGTACTGAACTTTTTTTTCCAATCATATGAATCAAAATACAAAGTTATTGTGTTTAATAATTGGTCCAAGGGATAAACCCTACCTCTAAACACAGATATGCCCTAAGCACCATAGAAAGCCCTAAAGCCCCCATTTGCTATTTTTTAAGAGAGAGAGAGAGAGAGAGAGAGAGAGAGAGAGAGAGAGAGAGAGAGAGAGAGAGAGAGAGAGAGAGAGAGAGAGAGAGAGAGAGAGAGAGAGAGAGAGAGAGAGAGAGAGAGAGAGAGAGAGAGAGAGAGAGAGAGAGAGAGAGAGAGAGAGAGAGAGAGGAAGAGAGGGGATATAACCGTTGTGTACGTAAGCTTTGGTTGGATGCCAGCGTGACCCCTTTTTAGCCCTAACCCCTTTTCCTTTCCTCTACACTCTCTCACAAACAGAGATGATTAGCCCGCACATGGTCTCGCTGTACCCCAGGGGCCCCACCACTCCAACTCCCCCTCTCTCTCTAATATTTCCATTTCCCAAAATACCCCTGTCTTATCCACAAATGTACTGTTTCCACCCTCCTCACTCCACTCTTTTAAAAACAACGCACTCCACCCCAACGCCCTCACTCACAGACAGAGCTTTCTCTTTCTTTTCTGTTTTCAAAGAGCAACTCAGAGCGAGCGAGCGAGTTGAGAGAGTGTTGAAAATGGCGAAGGAAGTGAACGAGGAGCCGCAAGCCCACCACCCCCATGGCAAAGACTACGTGGACCCACCGCCGGCGCCGCTCATCGACATGGATGAGCTCAAGCGGTGGTCCTTCTACAGAGCCCTCATCGCCGAATTCATCGCCACCCTTCTCTTCCTCTACGTCACCGTCGCCACCGTCATCGGCCACAAGAACCAGACCGATCCCTGCGGCGGCGTCGGACTTCTCGGCATCGCCTGGGCCTTCGGCGGTATGATCTTCGTCCTCGTCTACTGCACCGCCGGCATTTCTGGTAAAACCCGCAGCCCAACTCCATCTTTTTTTTTTCGTGTATTTTTCCTGTATAGTTTTACAGAGCTCTGTTTTCTGATGGGTGGTTTGTACGTACGTGTTTCAGGTGGCCACATTAACCCGGCTGTGACTTTCGGGCTTTTCTTGGCCCGTAAGGTCTCTCTCATCCGGGCAGTGTCTTACATCGTAGCCCAGAGCCTGGGAGCTATCGCCGGAGTTGGGTTGGTCAAGGCCTTCCAGAGTTCCTACTTCAACTCGCTCGGCGGTGGTGCCAACTCTGTCGCTCCTGGTTACAGCAAGGGCACAGCTCTGGGCGCTGAGATTATCGGCACCTTTGTGCTTGTCTACACCGTCTTCTCGGCCACCGACCCCAAGAGGAGCGCGCGTGACTCTCACGTGCCTGTATGTAGTTCATCTTTCATTTATTTATTTTTTTGGGTTTTTGGGGTATTGATCTGATTTTGATGATAACATGTGTCCAGGTGTTGGCTCCCTTGCCTATTGGGTTTGCTGTGTTCGTTGTGCACTTGGCTACCATCCCCATCACTGGAACTGGAATCAACCCAGCTCGGAGCTTCGGCGCTGCTGTCATTTACAACAACGAGAAAATCTGGGATGACCAAGTAAGACCACCTTTTTTCGGTTCTGGCATTTTTACAAACACCTTGCATGCTTTTGGTTATTTCAAGTTTTTGACAAATGGGTATTTTTGTGATGTGGGTGCAGTGGATCTTCTGGGTCGGACCCTTCCTCGGAGCTCTTGCCGCGGCCGCATACCACCAGTACATTCTGAGAGCCGCCGCCATCAAAGCTTTGGGATCCTTCCGCAGCAACCCTAGCAACTAAATGAGAAGAAGAAATTGACATGTCTACTTCTTTGTTTTGTTCTATTTAATTTGTTAGTTTGTTGATGGATGGATGTGGGTGTGTGTATGAGAGAATGTTGATGATGGTGATATATCTCTTGATTAATTTGTCTTTTGGATTTAAGATTGAAATTAGCTGTGGATGTGCATTATTGTCCATGAGTAGTGGTGTTTCCCCATCTCTCCTTCACTCTCACAATTCTCATAATTATCTCCAATTTATAATTATATTTTATAGTCCTATACAATCAAAATTGAGAAACAGAATAGAATATCCAAACACAAGCCAAATTATATATATCCTTGTTGAAAGGAAATCACAAAGCCTGAAGCGGGTACATTGCACAGGCCAAATTTTGGCCTTAATCTGTTTCCATGCATTTTTCAAAAGACAGTTTTTTAACTTTGCTGGGAACTCTGTAGAGTCTGCACAAGCTGGCAATAATTGTTGGTTGTATTGTTTTTTCCGATGAAGTTGGTTGGTTTTGTTGATGATGATAATAGCCTTGGATTCCAATTGGGTTCACGCCACGTGTCCTTGAAAAAGAGCCTTGAAGAAGGAAGATGCTTCTACAATGCACACATATTTGGGCCGGCACGGATTTTCATGGGCGGGTACCCGCCACTACCCGCTTTCTCCTCGTCCGGTTGAAGGTTTTGGAATGAGTCCAACCAGTGAGAGACTACTAAAACCCTAAAACGGAAAGGCAGGCAGGCATATGGGTTAATTACTTTTTTTAATTTTTATAGTTGCGACCCGTCTTTTCACGAGAGTGAACCCAGACGGGTACGTGGGTGAGACTTGAGAGACAGAGTGTAGCGTAGTGTGGTCCTGCCAGTGCCCAAAAAAACCAAGCTGAAACTGAAACTAGGGTGGTCCATGGTGGTCCTCACATGCCTGCTTCAACCTCATCACGAGGGTGCCAGACAATCGTGGGTTCGACTTGTTCATCATCTTGCTGTTTATTTATGATTTCCAATAATGACGCTTTTTAAACACTTCTATAATTTTTGGCCACAGAAAATAAGTGCACTAATTTGGCCAATTAGTTATTGGATACAAATTCTACCCGGTTGAACCACACGGATGAAAACTAGGGCCACGTTTACTAAACCGTAATGAGATTGAGAAGAAATCGGAGAGAGAAAGAATGAGAAAGAGGAGGAATGAGAAAGAGGGGAGTCATTCTCATTCCTTTGTTTACTTGTTATCTGGAATCAGAAACAATCTCATGGTTGATTACCATTCATGTGTTTACTAACATATAGGAATCAAAATCATAATAAGGTTAATTACGAAAACACCCTTACGTATAACTTAATGAAATTAATAAATCATGAGGGTATTTCTGGATTATCAATAAATTATAAGAATAATTTCGGAATGAAAAATTGATTCACTCCGGAATCGGAATCAATACCTAGTCCCCCCACCAGAATGAAAATGGGGGAATGATTCCTGAAATTTTTTGTATAACTTAATGAAATTAATAAATCATGAGGGTATTCCTGAATTATCAATAAATCATAAAGATAGTTTTAGAATGAAAAATTGATTCACCCCGGAATCGGAATCAATACCTACTCCCACCGGAATAAAAATGGGGGAATAATTCCTGAATTTTTTGTGGGGCCCATGCAATTCCGATTCCGCCTATGGGTTAGTAAACGTCCAATTTTACCCGGAATGAGAATCACTCCCTATGGAGTCTTTCCCATTACGGGTTAGTAAACATAGCCTAGGTTCTATGACTCTTCCGAATTGAACCACACGGATGTTGAATGATTCATAACCGCTCAATTGATCCTTTAGTTGATTGATCTTTTGCCGACTGATAATCCCTCGATTCTCATTGCAATCGACATCTATGTAGAACGATGTATAAAGCTGACTGGTAATCTGGCGGTTCTCCATATAAATGTTGAACAACATATTAGAATTTTCCATCAAGAACACGAAAAGTCAGAAAAACTTGACCTCGAAAGCTATAAATTGCAAGTCTATAAATCACTTGACCCGAGAGTGATGTATTTCATTTGGTATCAAAGGTCTAATTAAAACCACAACCCACGACTCTTTGGTGGCAACCCACAAACCACAATTATATGAGACTGGTGAAAAACTCTATATTACAATTCAACCACAATTTTCAAAGGGCAGTTTACCTCAAACTACCTTTAAAATTGAGACATGAGACATGAAAAGAAGAAATATTGAACAAGTATTTTGCCTATATGCGTGACAGGCTCAATACATACAAGCTTGAAGCATTTCATATATACAGTAACAAATCATTCGCTGTTTAACATTCAAAGTTTCCAAAAGATGCCCATCAATAAAAAGCATTGCAAATCATGAAAGAAAAGGCTAAAGTGTTTCATTGTTCTCGGGAGCTCATTATTCCCTTCGCCCTACACAATGACATAGATAGGAAAGTTTTCTCATGTCAGACTCAGACCTGATCAGTACCATTGGTTGGTGGACATTCATGATTGAATTCTGGTTCCAGTCCAACAGCCATAACCTTTTGTTCATTACAATGCAACCAGATAGAAAAGAAGAAAATCTGTTGATATACCTAGAAACTTGTCAAGACACTTAACTAGAACAAAATCTGAATATATCAAACACTTCATCATAAATTCAAACATGTATTATTACAATTCACCAGCATCAAATCTGTCGGCACTAAGTTGAGGGAAACTAAGTTCCCATCAAGCCAGTTGACTTTTTCATTAGAAAAACATCATAATACAATGCACTTTGCAGTTTACCTTAGTCACTAGTCAGGCAGTGCAGTTCCTCGCTCAAGATTGTTTTTGATTTCCAGTGTGTATTTACCAAAGGCTCGCTCGATCTTCTTGTTAAAATGCTCATTGCGGTCATTGATCGAGTCAATATCCTTCTCATCATGGAACCTCCTCCTCCTGCTAAATTTCTGTTTCTTCTCTTCCTGGTCCTTGAGTTCCTTCACCATCTTGTCAATTTTATCCTCTGAGATCTTTGGAGCCTGCACCATAAAATAGAAAATTCAGAGCTTAAAATCTGTTTCTAACTAGACTAACAGGAATCATCACATTTCATCAATAGAAAAATACCTTCCCATATTGGAGGCTGGAAGCTTCACGATAGAACTCCGGATCTTCTTCTTTCATCTTATTGTAATCTTCCAAGTCAATATCGATATTGTTTGTTCGCTTTTTGTATGCATTGTACAATGTTTTCTGATTAAAAACTGTTCAAACAGCATGTCAGCTTACTTCCTGATTTATAGAACTAGAAGAACAAGTGGATATAAAAAATAATGTTCTAATCTACATTAGTCTGTGCACCACAATTTCCAGGAGATAATTCATAATTCCACTGTGTGCATGAAAGGGCCTGACATGTATACAAAACCCAACTGAACTAAGCACATGTCTGGCACAGTATCCACCAAATTATGCAACAAATATTTAGCTGTTCCCCCCTTCCAGGACTCTTTCTCTTGCTTAACCCTATATAAGCTTATCTACTCCTCATCAAGATAACCTAAGCCATGTGATTTTTCCCATAGTCTATAACTTCAAAAAAGCAAAATGGACTTGACAATGTATATGAAATATGGCTAAAAGTATGTTCTGGAACAGTGGAACATGAAAAACATGAAAATTAAATGTGCATACCGTCATTAACAATGAACTGAAAGAGAACAGATTAAACTAAAACCAAAATAAAGGAATAAAGAATTAATGAGCAAGGTCCTGAACTATACCATCCCAGCCAAATGGGGCAGGATCCTTTTCCCATTTCTTGTATTTTGACTCTGCCATCTCTTGTGTATCTAGCATGTATGCGCTTTTCATATCCAAACCATTTGCATCTAGAAGTTTTCCAATTCTTTTCTTCCTCTCTTCAAGCCATTTTTGTTTAGAAATGCCCCTTGATTCTTGAGGAGGTTCCATTCTTTTCTTTTCAGCTGCAATATCTGTTTGATTTGCTTTTCTAGCCTTATTCTGCAATTTTTTTTTTTTACAGTAAATCAATAAGAAAGTAAAATGGAATAGCTAAATAATCCAACCAACTCCGTCACAATAAAGTCTACTTTCAATAGTGTCAGAGAACCTTACCATCTTCATCCTTATCTCCCACAACTTTTTCTTCCTGCCTGTGAACTTTGTGAAGTCTCCTTCCATAATCTCCTCCCCTCCTCCTCCTCCTCAACGGGAGGCTCATCACCATCATCAGCATGTTCGTCAGTCCCCGGTCTTTTATCTAGATCTTCCTCTTGCTGAGCAGCCTCTAACTTTGATTTACCACTACCACCACTAACTGGTACAGATTCTGATGTAAGTGAGAAGAAATGGTTTAGGTATAGAAAGACAAATTACATGGAATAACAGTAATTTATTAAGGGTTCCATAAAATATAAAACAACAGAATTCTAAGTATTCTTAAATAATGTAAAATTATAGCATGCATAGTTCTAATACAAAGGGAATAGTTGAAGGAAAAAGATTAAGATCTCAGATTAAAAGAGAAAAAGGAAACATATATATAATACTTTTGCTCCCTAATAACAGCTGAAGTTGCAATATTCAATAAATCTATAACCCCTGAAGTTCAATTTCTAATCAAAGCAGCTTCTGTAAATCATAATCTTACGATATGCAGGTATGGAGTAAAAAGTGAAGCACAACATACTTCTCTAGGACACCACAGGGAAACTATCTTATGACATACTTAACCAAACACAAAATGCAGAAGAGAGTCGCAGTGTAACGAGTTGCACTAAGATATGCAATCGTACACAGAAAATGGAGAAACAAAATCAATATCCTAGACAAGAATGATCAAGGTTCTTACTCACAGAGGCGCTGAAGAAAAAGTTCAAAGAATAACCTGATTGATTTTGCTCCATCCGAGCTTTGGTTTCAGCAATAACTTTGAAGCAAAATTCACTGCATTCATGGTAAGGGTTGGATGCATTTCTGCAATCCGGGTGCACTCTTCCTTCATCAGACATGCTTTCGCTAGGTTCGGCTCTTCTATGCCTTTGCACTAGCTACCTGAACATTATAATCCACCAATTAAACCCAACTTTCGATTCCAGCAAGAACCAATGACACAAAAACAAAAAAAGGAAGATTTTCTAACCCCTTAACATTGATTTCAAAAACCCAGCTCTTCTAGATTCCATTTCTTACTTAGAAAGCCATAGTATTAGTTCCTGAAGTTTGTTTCTAGCATCCAATAAATTCCAAGTTCAGAACTTAGCCCAAGCCTGACGAATAAAATCAGAAAATCTAACCTTGCCGAGAAAACTAAACACAAACGAAAACTAATGAGCAGATATTGCTGATTTCTATAATTTAATTAGAAAAATTTGACGCAGAAACTAAACCAATATCAATTGGGCGCCCAATTTGAACCAAAACCTAAAGAACAGTAGAGAGCTAATTCTGAAAAGAAATTACAAGGACAAAATTGACGAACCTGTGCGATAAAATTGCTTCGATCAAAGTCCACTCTAGCCTCTTAGGTGGTTTTAATAAGGGAATAGAGATGGAATGGAGAACAAAGTGGCTTGGAATTGAAGCGCGAATGGTTTACAGGGACAAAGATGCCGATTTGAAGAGAAAGAAGATGCTACGGAAAGTTGTGAGATTACATTCCGTTTCTGTTTTGGGTATTGGACTGGCTAAACCCAAAGTAGATAGTTTTCACTAGTGACCCAACAAAAGAAAAAGTTTATCTTAATTTTATTTATTATTATTTTTTTTCTTGGTGAAGAAAATCATCTGAGTCGAGTTTAAAACCATGTCGGAGTTTGTCTCCGAAAACACTAGGTCATAAATTTCAAAACAAGGTCGTTCTAAAGAAAGGGCAAAATCAACACTAAAAAAATCGATAGATGATCATAACCGTTTGTCACATGTATTTACTAATCACATGTATCAATAAAACTAGTCATCTATACTATATATTAAGATTATACTATATATTAATATAACACCCGTTGTCAACCAAAATAGAATTTTTTTACTTTAATACCCTTTAAACATTAAATAATTATATATATCATCTTAATCACCAGGGATAAAATAGTTTAAACACAAATAAATAAATAAAAAATAAAATTAAAAAAAATTTACATAAAGATAACTACTTATCTATCCACATTTACAGAAAATAACTACTCGCATATGCACGGAAATAACTACCCACGTACATCTCTCTCCGCATAACTTTACACATTTTGTTTTTCTCATATAATTTAAAATAAAAAAATTGTCATACACATGTAGAGCATGTGTCCACAATGCTAGTATATTTTATGATGATACATCTTCTCGGAATTATTGCTCTAGTCTCACTTTATAAGTTGTATTCTAAAATAATTCTTGATTTGTCAACCAATTTCTTCAAGCAAGCCCATGTGTTCATAGCTTTCAAGAAACTTAAAAGGAAAATGGTATGCTTCATTTTTCAAATCTGTGGAGCCTTTCACTCCCAAAACCAACACCAGCGAGAATGTGGATTGATGATCAATCCGGGGAGGTTCAATTCCAGATTATACGGATAGTTTACACAAGAATATGAAAAGTAATCAAAAGTTAAGTACAAGAAAGAGTTCAACTTTTCCTAGTAGGATTTTTAGTGAACATACACAAAAAAAATGAAGCAAATGAATAAAATGATACAAGTAGTAGCTGACTATGCAACGCTTTCTCAACCCTAGTGTTACAATAAAATGGAAGAAGAAAAACTTCAAAAGAATTTAACGTGCTGATTCTCAAATCAGCAGTGTTCAGTTCCATAAACCTCACAGAACTAGTAAATACCACACATTGAAATGGACAGACAACCTAAATTACACAAAAGCTACAAGTATAAGAGAATATTATGGGCTAGTTTCACCCTTTGCAGCATTTATATATAGGATTTCTATCTATATCTGAATACAGGCTTTCCAGCTTTTGCAGTTGCCTCACAAGACATTGTCCAACAAAGATTTGCTTTTAAGATTTTCAACCTTGGACTTCATATTACTAACAGTCTCACTCAAGATAGAAGATTTGTGCTCAAGATCCCTCAGATGGGCTCTGGTTTCGGCAACTTCCTTTTCTTTCAAAGCCAAAGCCTCCATTTGGGATTCTAGTTCCTTCCTTATTAATTCGATATCACGATCACAGTTGGCCTTTGCTACTTCGACTGCTCGATGCTGACTCATGAGATCAACAGATTCTGCGCATTCATTGAGCATGAGTCGAAGCCAACCAACATCCATTCCTGAAGATTCTACATCCTTGAGCATGGCTGACATTTCTTTGACTTTTGACTTTGTCAGCTGCTTATCTGAGGTGCGTTTCAACTCTTGAACCACATAACAGACACACTCAAGATAATAAGAGCGTATGACATTTGATTCCAATTTACAGCTTGCTGCTACATCACCGTACTTGTCAAAGATCGACTGGAGAATGGAAGATAAGCTTCCTTTCACACGGTATTTTCCCACAGAAACGCTGGCATCAGAATTGACTGAAAGCACATCATCCTCATCACTCTCTTCAAAAACATGGGGAGTACCTGAGAAACTAAAGCTTCTATTCTCAGAAGGTGAGTCGGCGGCGCCTTCTCCAACATTGTGTGTGGGGAAAGAAAGAGAGGGGGTCATTTTGATAATTCCGGATGCGGGCACTAATGGAGAGGTTTGGACTTTCTCCTTGTTCAAGGAAGAATCTTTTACTTCAGCAAGCGGTCCAGAATAAGATTTATGCTCACCATTCTCTAATTTCACCTTTTCCTTAGATGGAGATAATTGAGAATCAGAAGGATAAACAATACCACTACCAGGTACATTGTCAAGCGCTTCTGGAGACTTTTGCTCGGATCCCTGCTTTTTACGGCCAAATATAAGATCATCAAGGGTGGAACCTGCAATTAAAATTGACCATAAATTAGGAAAATGAAGCATGATTGCAGTTCACCTCTTTGCGTATATGTGCACTGAGGTGGGAGAGGGTTGAATAAATAATCCACATTCTGTCAGATGGAAGAAGAGTAGAAGACTTATACTCACCATTCCCTATTTTCACAATGTCATTAGATGGAGACAAGGGAGAGCCAGAAGGATTGACTGCACCTTGACCGGATCCATTGTCAAGCTCTTCATGGGGCTTTGGCTGGGCTACCTGCTTTCTTCTGCCAAATATAGGATCATCAAGGGGAGAGCCTGCAATTAAAATGACCACAATTGCAAGGAAGAAGCATGATTACATTTGGATACCACGAGAATATGTGCAGGGCAGGTGGAAGAGGAAGAATAAATAAATCCACAATCTATCAGTATTCAGTAGGCGGAAGATTTATGCTCACCATTCTCTATTTTCAGCTTTTCTGGAAATGATGAAGCATCAACACCTTGACCATTGTCATGCTGTTCACCAGGCTTTGGTTGGGAGACCTGTTTTCTTTTTCCAAATATAGGATCATCAAGGACAGAGCCTGAAGTAAAAAATGGCTATATATTAGGAAAAAGAAGCATTATTACAACTGCATCCATGCGTATGCGTGCATGCAAAGATGAATGAATGAATAAATCCCCAGTTTGTCAGGTGGAAGAAGATTTATGCTCACCATTCTCTACTAATTTCACCTTGTCCTTAGATGGAGATGATTGAGCATCAAAAGGATAAACCACACTTCGGTCAGATACATTGTCAAGATCTTGAGGAGGCTTTGGTCGGGATCTCTCTTTTCGTCCGCCCAATATTGGAATATCAAGTATGGAGCCTGCAATTACAATAGACCATTGAAAAAAAAAAGAGTAGGAATTATTACAATCCATACATATTATGAGCAAGGCCAGTGGGAAACGGGACTGAATAAATAAATCCACAATCTGTTTATTGGCTTCTCTTCCCAGGAGAACATACAAACTCCGATGCATCATGTGCATTGTGGAAGAAGAATATTTCCATCCAGAACCTCAGCCCTAAACTCAACAATATCTTACTTGGGAAGACAATTTAATTGTTGTCAAGAAATGCATATTTGAACTTGGAATACAGCTTCCAGACAAGGCTCTTCAAGCACATTCAATTAGAGGTAAATGGTGTTCGTTCATTCTTTACAACCCTTTGGCTCTGTAGGAAACTGCTGGTTTCTCTATGTCGTTTATCAGGTATTAGAGTTTAAATGAAAATGTATAAGATTACTTAGCCCAGTCTACTAAGAAGTCGCCACACAAAAAAGTGGGGAAAAACCTGATTCTTTTATATCCCCACGAGCTTCAGCACCAGCAGTTCTTTTTGGAAAAGAGTGACCAGATTGATAGTAAGGATTGGATGCCCTATTTGTATCCACTCTTCTCCCTCCAGCCGTCTTATTGTTGAACTCACCATCTTTTATATCACCGCCATTATCTTTAAAAGAAAACAAAAACAATCTAAAATTTCCAACCTATAATTGCAAATTATTAAATTAAAAACCCCTCGAAGCAACACTCTCCGAATCAATAATTCACTACAATGAACACTCTTTGAACCAATACCTAACTACAATTTATAACACTACTATTTTCTTGTCAATCAAGAGAGTACAGCACATCTGTCCAAATAAAGTTCCCAATAAAACAGAGTTATAAGACCGAATAACATGCTCATTCACCTGTGCAAAAGGCTGACCAGACAATCCAACAAAAACAGATATGAGAAACATATGAAGTGCAAGCCACAGAGGAAAATACAGGTATGCACGTTTTAGACAAACCAGTCAGAATCCAGATTGGAAATCAACTTTTGATATTCAAAGTACGGAAGCATTTTTTATTGAAATTAAATAATGCATACAAAGACTATCATATGAAGAAGTTGCTCAAATAGTTCTTCAACCAAATAAGAACATGGGGCAGTCTGGTAATGAGTTTTAGGTAGGGAACTTAAAAAAGAAAAAGAAAAGGTAGGTGGGTGAGTGGGGGAAGACAAAAAGAAGAAGTTAAAATCACACAAAGAGGGATCTAAGAGTAACCTGATTTCTTTTTATTCTTGCGGCCTTTCCCTTCAGCAATCTTTCTCAGGCAATTTTCAGTGCATTCATGGTAGGGATTCGCAACGTTCACGCAATCAGGGTGCACTCTTCCTATTAAAGCCATCTCTGTCTCTCTCACTCAGTTAAGTTCACCAACAAACCCTGCAAATAAGAATTCCAACTAAGTATTAAACAATTTCAAAACCCAATTTTTACCATATTTTTCTTCAAATTCCATACCTTCAGAATCAGAATCAGAACCTCTCTAATATTTTGCACAAAGCATAAACTTGGCATCCAATAATCCAATCAAAAACGAAAACTTGCACTCAAAACATTCACAAAATTTATTAAAGACAACGCCTTTCACCATCAGGCAATCAAGCAAACAAAAACCAATTCAGTGAGTTAGCTGAGGTGGGCTTTTTCATACGATAAATCTTATTTCACAAGTCATAACACAAATTCAAGTCTCCACCTTTCATCATCAAACAAACATGCAGAGTCTGATTAGCTACAACTTTCTCATCACCAACCATAAAACCAATCATGGGCTCCAAGAATTTAACAAATTCAACAAGTTCCAATGAAAATTAACAGGAATAAGAGAAAACAGAAGGGGCAGAGTGAGAGAGAAAACCTTGAAACGAAATGGGTTTCTTCTCTGGTGGGCGACTATGGAAACCCAAGACGCAAATTGTGACAAAAAGTTAGTGGAGGAGGAGGAGCAGTCTTGTTTTGACTATGACGATGAGAGTTCTCTGGAAAGAAATAAATAACAGAGATAAGGAAAGCCTTCAGCTTTTCCAATGTGAAATGTGCTGCTGCTCTTAAGGCTAATGCTACGGTTGATTATTACGTGGACGTGTGCCTACACCAAGACAAAGCATTATAGGTGTGCCAGTGCCACCATTGCTGGTGCCTTTTGGCTTTTGCTGACGCGCTTGCCCTTTGACGCTACCAATGGCTGCCGATGGCTACAATTCTTGCTGATTACGGATCATTAGATTATATTAGGATGTAAAATCAAGACTATTGAAAATTCTAATAAGGTGGGAAGTGTGTTTTTTTCCCTTTTCAAAATACTTGTATGTACGAAAAATTAGGTTCACCTACATCATGTATACGGAATTGTGATGTACGAATAAATATGAATTTCTAAACTTTTTTTATTAATTAGATTTTGTTACTAGTCGAATATCGTTGATTAAATCTAGTGGTTTCCAGAAAGCTCTTAGGTTTTGACTTTAAATAAAGTGTTTGCAAGAAATATTTCTTTTTCGTCATAATTGCACACAAAAAGAGTTTATGATTTTTGGCAATTAAATCATTTTTTTAAAATAAAAGTTTCTTAACTCGTTTATTTGTTCAAGTCAATATGTATGAAATTGTGATTAACTTATAAGAAAGGAGCATAAGACATGCATTAATTATTTTGAAGAAGGAAAGATTTGAACTTTGGATTTCTTTTTTAATAATATTGACGAAGGAAGCCTAGTAGTTTCCTAATCCTGATTGAATTGAATGGTAAGGAGAAATGTTACAATTACAATTCCTTGAGATGGTTATTGTTCATAGAAGCAGAGAGCAAAAGTCGAACTTTGGTATTAATTGATGGGAGAAGAAGTTAAAAGTTGCGACTTTGAATCGTATTAAAGTTGACTGAAATGTATGGAACTCATTTTAGTTCATAGATGACAAAATACCCATGTTCTAGAAACTCAATTTCGTCAATTTTTTTCCACAATATCTCCTCTAGAAATAAATATGGTCCTGTGCATGGTTATGAAAAGTCTTCATTCCTAACTTGCATTTTCCTCTGTGAAGCTCTATGATAACTGAATAAGTAGAATATGGACCAGTATAATGAATTGGGCGATAAAAAAATAGGTTCCAATTGACTGCGCCCAGATGTTCAGTACTGTTGCATCATTCTCTGGTTCATTGTCAGCATCATTACATCTCTTTCCCTGGTTTCTCTCTTTTAGCTTGATCTTGATGGTCTGGTTAAAAGAAGCAAGAATAGTTTGATCAATAAGAAAATTTATCTTCCTTTTTTTTTTTTAGAATCAAAGCCAAAGGCTAGAATCATGCATACACCTCAATAAAAAAAAAAAATTGAAGCCAGTATCTCAAATCGACTTCCTATCTAGGCAAATATCATTCATTACAAGACAAATTGAGCTCGCGTTAAGTAAAAAAAAAAGTGAGAAAATATCATAAAACTCATGAAAAATATATCACATGAGCCAAAGTAAAAATTTCTTACTATTAGTAAAATATATATTTTTTAAAAGTGTTCCAATTGACAAAACTCACAAATATGGTAGTTTTCCGACTTTGAAAAATTGCATGAGCATCGTGGACATCCTTAGCATAGGCATAAGCATCGTTAGCCTCGCTAACATGGGCATGCATTGTTAGTTACCATCGCTAGTATGAGTATCAATCGTTAGTTAGCCTCGCTAGTATGGGCATTGTTGGAAGTGTCGGAGGCACCTCGGGATGCCTAATTCTGAACTGTATTTTTTCCTTCAACTTTACTAGTATTAAAATTTTACTATTGGTAAAACATGATTTTTAAAAAGTGTACCAACTGATTTTGCTCGAAAAGCCCAACTCGTTTGTGAGTTATGATTTTTTAAATTTTCCCACCTCGAAAAATCATAACTCACAAACACTTGAGCAAAATCAGTTGGAAAATCTTTAAAAATCATTTTTTTAATATTGATAAAGTTTTGTTATGGACAAAGTTAAAGGAAAAAGGAGATTGGCATGGTTTGACACGTTTGGAGGTGCCTCGACATGCCCTGACATATCAAACCTTGCCAACCCCCGTTTTTCCTTTAATTTAACCGTTGCCAAAACTTCACCATTGGAAAGACATGATAAAATCTCGAAACGCTTATTTTTTATGAATATTCTAGTTTTTACTGACTTTGGAAAATTGTAAAAAATAAAACGAGCCAATGTTTTTGCGTTCTGTCAACTCGAAAAATCCTTAAAAATCATAATTTGAGTGTAGAAAGATTTGAGTGCAAAAAAAAGAACACACAATTTTGGCCCAACCTTACTTACCCCCTTTTTTCTTTAACTGTTTGGTGAAATTTTGTTACAGACAAAGTTGAAAGAAAAAAAGGTTGGTATGGTTTGGCATGTTTGGAGGTGTCACGGCATGCCCTAGCATGTCAAACCTTGCCAACTTTTTCCCTTTAACTTTGCCTATGCCAACACTTCACCATTGGTAAGACATGATTTTTAAAAGATGTTCCAATTGACTTTTCTCGAAAATCTCGAATCGTTTATTTTTTATGAATTTTCTAGTTTTTCGACTTTGAAAAATAGTAAAAAATAAATGAGTTCATATTTTTGCATTCTGTCAACTCGAAAAGTCCTTAAAATAATAATATGGGAAGATTTTAGTGCGAAAATATGAACTTGCGATGTTGGTCCAAAAAATAAATATAACCCACAATTTTCCACAAAATAAAAATAAAAATTTCTCCAAAATTCAACATTAGTAAAACATGTTTTTTAAAACGTGTTCCGATTGATAGAACTCAAAAAACTCGAATCGTTTTTTTATTTTTTTATTTTCTAGTTTTCCGACTTTGAAAAATCGCATGGACATCGTGAGCCATCCATAGCATGAGCATATGTAGTTAGCCTCGCTTGCTAGCATGGGCATCGTTGGAAGTGTCAGGGGCACCTCGGGATGCCTCCTTGTGAACTACACTTTTCTGTTCAACTTTACTTGTGTCAAAACTTCACCATTGGTAAAACATGATTTTAAAAGGTGTACCAACTTACTTTGATAAAAAAAGCCCTACTCGTTTTTGAGTTATGATTTTTAAAATTTTTCGATTTTGAAAAATCATAATTCACAAACGACTCGCGGTTTTTGAGTCAAGTCAGTTGAAAAAATTTTAAATTTTTTGTTTGGCAAAGAAAAATTTATTGAAAGAAAAGAGTACAAGTTGGGGGAGACTAGAAGCCAAAATCCCATTAAAAAGAAACAACAATTCAAAAGGTTAAACCAAAACTTATTCATTAATAACCAAAGCTAATTGAAGAAGAGGGTTGGAAAAGTTTTAAAAATTATTTTTTAACATTGGTAAAGTTTTGTCATATTGAATGGAGGTGTCAAACCTTGCCAACCTCCTTTTCCCTTTAACTTTGCTTGAATTAAAACTTTACCACTAGTAAAACATGATTTTTAAAGGCTAATGACTAAGTCAAAAGCTACACCATCCATAGATTATATTTCAAACGCACTTTATGTCCATCATCCATACATGAGAAAATACATCGGTGACATTAGATTCAGTCTCTCATCTTGGTGAGAGTCAAATAGAAAAAGAGAGAAAAGAAGAGGATATAAGAAAAACAAAATCAAAGTGAGAAAATATCATAAAACCCTTGAAAACTATCTCACATGAGCCACACGTGATCTCATTTCACTGAGTTATGATGAAAAATTGACGGAGGTATCCGGATGATATGTTTTTAGAAGTTCATGTACCTTATTAATCACTTTTGAAAGTTAATTGGGATAAGTTAAATGACTAATATACCCTCATAATTAACGGACAAGTAACGAAAAATAGATGGAGGTATCTCGATGATGTGTTTTTGAAAATTCAGATACCTTATTGATCACTTTTGAAAGTTGAGTACCTTTCTGTCCCGTACACTAAAATTTAGACCATGCTGGTGATAAAAATCCTAAAAAATATGACGTTGTAATAGAGTTTATTAAGATTTGAGGCTCTCCAAACACTGTTTATTAGTTTTGGGTGAGATGATCATATTACTTCATAATATCAGAGTTAACCTATGTGTGAATATTCATCCGCCACACATGCTCCACATAGCCTAATATTTCTAGATTACGAGAACGACATTGAAGATGCTGTATGGTTTGAACCCTATGCAATAAGTCCAAGTTCTGATGTCTTGTTCTTTGACATTCGATCCCAAGTCGATCTCAATTCTCAAGCTTCTACGGTTCTACCTTCTAAGCACAAAGGTTGAATTCATTTGTGAAACACGGGATATTTTGGTTTATTAATATCTAATAGTGCTCTGTGGCTACTAAAAGACGTCTCCTTAATTCTAATAAATTATTTTCTTAATTAGCAAAGGGAAATTCTAAAAGACATCATGGGCAATAAATAGCAAGTGTATGTAATATATATTCTCTGAAAATGAAATGATGGGAATTTTGATCAAAAAAAAAAAGATGGGAATTCATCTTTTTCAGCTTCAATAATGAATTCTACATGGTGGCCGCCCGATGAGACTTTAGCCTTTTCATCATTTCCAGAACTATTCACTCCACTAATATTGTATGGCATTAATCCCTATGAATGTGCTGATGTATTATATTGTTTCTGTTGCTGTTCAAAGTTGTAGAAAGTAGTTGAAACATGAAACAATATACTTTACAAAACTAGGTAAGGTAGTTACGGTTTTAAACGCCATAGTAGGTCATGCAATACATGCTCCTCCTCATTATTTCCAACTTCGAAACTCCAATATAATCTTTATATATTTCTCTTCCTCTCTAAGCATATATTTAATAAAATAACCCTTTTCTTCATTTCAAATAATTAAGAAAATAAAATAACATTTCCTCTCCTTCATGCATGAGTTGCAGTTCACCAACTTAGGCAGCTAAGCCTTAAACATATATAAAAAGGAACAGTTATGAGAAACAGGGTTCAATTGGTTTCCTTCTTATTGCAAACTCAACATTGAATATAGAACTAACTTTGTTCTCAATTTGCTGAGATGGGTATTTAGGGATGATGATGATGATGATGTTGATGTTTGATCTCTAAGAATTTGGATGATATGAATGCAGTTAACTATAGCTATCAATAAGTAATAAAATTTTCATGGACCTTTACCCTTGTCTTTTCTGCTTCTATTTTGTTTCTAGTTTCATTCTTCTTTACTACTTTTCTTACTTTGTTCAGTAAAAAGGTGGCCACAAAAATATTGGAAGCAACAAGTTCAATTATCATCAATATCTGCCAGGTTTGGTACTTCTCTTTGTTGGTTACTTGTTAGTTTACTGAAAATGAGCTAGTGTTCCTTGGTCTATTTCAGAACCAACGGAAACAAAATGACTATTAAAACAAAATTATTGAAGTACTATGATGACAGAAAATTCTACCATACTGAGTGATCTGTTTTTAATATTTGAATCAACGGATTCCCCCTTTTCCTTTAGGGTATAGATTATTTTCACCGTTATATTAATATATTTGATTAACTTGAATTGTTTCTATGTGTAACTGGCATTTTATATTCATTGCAGGTGTCATGAATATGACTATGTACTATCTGATACTTGAGAGGCTTAGACCCCTTGTGAGTTTGAAAGGCTGGGATTATTGTGTTCTTTGGAGATTGAGTGAAGACCAAAGGTTAATATGAACTGTAAACTCTTACTGGAACAATTAATTTCTCCATCTTCTTTTAGCATGTGTGACATTTTAGCTTGGTTTTAGGTTCATTGAGTGGATTGGTTGTTGCTGTTCTGGGATTGATGAGGACACCCAGAATAGTGGACAAGAACTTCTATTTCCAGTTTATCAAGTGTTTCAGTGCAGGGATACAATGCAGCACCCAAGAACCAATTCTTGCGATCTTCTTGCTCTCCTTCCCTCCTCAATGCCCTTAGACTCTGGGTACGTACATGCACACTATATCCATTCCATTTCTTTTTAATTTCCATTCAATCATTTTTGGTTGGCAATTTGGCATACATATATACATCAACAATTAATAGAAAATAAGTAGTGTTTAATCTCATTAACCACGATTGCTCGTGATCATTACGAAAACAGGATTTATGCAGAGACCATAATGTCAAACCAGCCCTGGTGGTTGAACTCCTCCTCTAGTAACATAGATTCAAGTGCTATGCTAGTGAGTATATCATTATCTCATTAACCATAAGTTCAATCTATTAGGTTAATCAATAGAATTTGAATAGTGTTTAAATTGTTAAGTTTCCTACTTACACTTTGCAGGAAAGAGATGGGACCAGAGTTTTGGTTCCAATTGCAGGAGGCTTAATGATTGAGCTGTTTGTCTCCAAAGATGTATGATATTATAAATTCTCCTTCTTCACTTATAAGCCTTCCTTTAATTTCTTCTGTTTCTTAATGATATATATATGAACCGAAATAAATATGTGATATTTCATATATTACATGTACTAACTAACTATCAAATTTACACCTTCTAAGTATTCATGTATCTATTTTCTTCCCAGGTTTCTGAGGAGCAACATGTCATTGATTTCATCACAGCACAATGCAACATTTGGCGTGAGCAAGACACCCTGATCAGTGCAAGCAACACATGTAGTACAAACACCCCTGTACTTTCCCCATCCATGGCATCACTGGATCATCATGACTCAAATTTGCCATATGACATCACTGTTGATCGGATCCACCTATGCCCTTCTGAGTCCTCTTCTCCATTGAATTTCCTGCAACATATCACTAGTTACAACTCCGAGAACGGAATGAAGAATAGTACTAGTGCCTGTAATTCTGCTAAGAGAAACGCACTTGAGTCTTTGGATCAAGAGATGGGGATTCAATATACACCAAACATGCATAATATTCATGCCATGGATCATCCATTAGAAAGCATGGAGCAACAAGGTACTCTTGATGATCAGGACTCGGTTAAACCAGCAGACCATTCGGTTTCAGATTGCAGTGATCAAACTGATGAGAACACAAATTATAAAACAAAAAATGGAAAAGAGCCTCAATCCAAAAACCTTGTTGCTGAGAGGAAGAGAAGGAAGAAGCTTAACGAAAAACTCTATAAACTTCGCTCTTTGGTTCCCAACATTTCTAAGGTACTACTCATTGTCCTTATAAATCTTTTTGTTTTAGTTGAACTGTCACATGTTCTTAATCACATACATTGGTGATTGTAAAAGTTGATTGTTGATTTGCGATTGACCATAACGTACACATCATCCGCGACTTTCATGCGATCAGAAAATGTGGTACCTTACTTCAGCATTTCTCATGATGAAAACAGGCAACCTTATTGCAGCATCTAATGCATACCTAATCATTTTGATTATTTTCAGATGGACAAGGCTTCCATTCTCAAGGACGCGATTGTTTTTGTTAAGGACTTGCAGAGGCAAGTGAAAGAACTCCAAGATGAGCTTGAGCATAATTCAAATGAAGAAGGAGGAGGAGCTAAGAGAACTTTCAATAGTATCTCTGGAAACCACAACAATTTCCAATCAGAGGGTCCGAGTCAAAATGGAACTACGATGGCAAATAAACCAGAAAGCTGTGACAAGCCTCAAAACGTGTTTCATGACTCGGACCATAACACTAATGAGAAGGGACAACAGCAGATGGAGGTACTCAATTTACAATCTTATCTTTTCTAAACCAATTTGAATACTGTCTTTATTGGAGGGCTTTCTCAGTTAATGAATCATAGGATTAATGAAGATTAAATTAAATGCAGCCACAAGTGGGAGTAACTCAGTTAGACGGCAACGAGTTCTTTGTGACAGTGTTCTGTGAGCAGAAGCCAGAAGGGTTTGTGAGATTGATCGAGGCATTGGATAGTTTAGGCTTGGAAGTGACCAATGCAAATGTGACTAGCTTCAGAAGCCTTGTCTCTAATGTTTTTAAAGTAGAGGTAAGTAATTGCTTCTAGCTAGCTACATTTTGGTTACAAGAGCTAAGTTAACTGGGAATTTATTTTTATTTTATGTTACTATTTGTGCTTGGCTGCAGAAAAGGGACTGTGAGATACTGCAAGCTGATGATGTGAGGGACTCTTTGCTGGAGATAACGAGGAACTCATCAAAAGCATACTGGCCTGAGATGGCGAAAACATCAGGGAATGACGGTGCTTTGGACTATGATCATGATCATCAGCACTACCACCATCACCTCCACAACTACCATAGTCCTCCATATCATCTTCAACATCTTTATAATTGAGCAGATCAAATTAATCTACTAATGATGTATTAACTGGGCACATTTGATCAGTTTCTTAATTTCACTTTTCTACAATTATTATCATGTAGTACTCTATGATCTTATATGATGGTCTTTTCAATACTAGAGTTGCATGCTCATGTTGTTTCAACTATTACCTTAACACCTCCTATTCAACTTATATTTGAACTAACATGTTGATCTATAATCATACTACATAGTTGTAGATCATGAGGAGTCTAATCTTTTCATTGATTGTGTCTTAAAGCAACAATCAGTTTGTGATTTGTGTCTCTTTCATGTAAATATATATCATTAGGCATTCCCCTCATGAATTATATATATAATATGTACTTATGTCCAGAACAATAAAATCTACTTATTTAAACACTTTGAAAGCATATCATCCAATGTTTACGGGGAAACAAAAATTGAAGGGGAAAAAGTCTATACCAGGCTATTCATAATTGGGTAATTGATCATGAACAGAACTACAGAATTACTTATGGATGTGTCAAGCTTAGCTGTGGCTAGTAACTAATACTTCACACCAATAACTTGGTAATTGGTATTTAAGGCTTAATTAGGACATTTGTAACTTTAAACTAGCTAAGGTACATAATTAGCCAAAACAAAAAAACTACCTAAGGTACATGATCGAGCAGTGTTGAAACTATAAATTCTTTTTACTTAATTTGGGCCTTGGCATTTCTTGTTTGTCCAGTTGCTTATATCTTAGTCTCTTTGAGACATTTCAACACACATTTTACCTTCACCTTAAAAGAAACTAGAAAGGTAATACGAAGTTGCTAGATAAATGTTGAGCGATGGTAGTCATCTTCACTCTCCCCCATCTAAGTACGTACGCGACTACTTATAGCTTTCAATCTTTTATACATACTTCTTGTTAGGATAAGCATACTAGTCCCTAATTACAAAAAAAAAATGTTAGGGATTGTTATTTCTCTATACAAATCACTCACAACTTGAAAATGTGTCCATTTTTTTTTTTTCCTAAATGACTAATATATCTTCATACCATTATACGCACGTCACCATGTGTCAAATTGTGATGGCAGTGTAAGTAGGTGTAACCGTGTAACGAGACCTTGCTCCCTAACTAATTAGTGTGCGACGTACTACTAATCACTTTTGTAGTGAATCACAGTGTAAGATTCAGGACGTAAGGGGATTCTCATCTTCATGCTCGATCGATCAATTTCATTTTAGTTTGGTGCACACACTGTTAGCCTTTAATTTTCTTCTAAATGGGGAACAGCAGAGCCCTCTTATTTTTCCTTCACTATATGTATGAATAGGTGATGTAAGGTTTCCGTTTTTGGTTTAAAGAGTAGTTGAAACATGAGCAAATACATATACCAAACCAAAACGAATGAAAAACTTTAGCAAGGTAGTTAGCCCTTTGCACGCTTTGTTTTAGGTCATGCATTATGCTCCTCCCTTTAATTATTACCAAAACTCACATTTATATCCTTAAATCCAAAAAAAATCATCAACTAATTAAGCTCTCTCATACTCATGCATGGTCTGCATTTCACCTACCAAGCTATCCAAAATATATAAAGAAAAATTTTGTGATTATCTGAACAGTTTTGTTGTCTTCTCAGTTTGCTGATATAGAATGATGCATTTAACTATTTCTATCAGCTCAAGTTTTGTATGGATCTCTACCTTTGTTTTTTCTGCTTTGCTTTTGTTGCTTCTTCCATCCTTGTCTTTTTTCTCTTACTAATTTGTTCAGTACCCAAAATCTCCAAAGCAAGAGTACTGATATCATCAGCTGCAAGATAGGTCTCTTTCTCATGTACCACCCCAACTGATACTCTTAAGATTCTGTTGGAATTTGAAATTAATTAATGCCACATTTTGTTGTAGGAATCATGAACAATATCATCATGTCAAATCTCATACAGAGGCTTAGACCCCTTGTGGGTTTGAAAGGCTGGGACTTTTGTGTTCTCTGGAAACTTAGTGAAGACCAAAGGTTAAGAAACTAATATACGAATTAATCTCTTGATTAATTTATTTCTAGTCCTATGTATCAATCAATCTACGTGTGTGACCTATTTGGGTTTACTTTAGGTTCATTGAGTGGATGGATTGTTGCTGTTCTGGGACTGAAATTACTCAAAATGGTGGATATGAAGATCAGGTTCTTTTTCCAGTTTGTGCAGTCCTTCCCTGTAGGGATACCTTGTTACAGCATCCAAGAACCAGATCTTGTGATCTTCTTTCCAAAATGTCTTCTTCTGTTCCCCTAGACTTCGGGTATGTCTACTTATTTTTGTTTATATATATCCTTGCATGTTCTCCTCAATCCTGCTTTCTTATGTTCGGGTTGGTTCTCGTTCGAGATAGTGTGGCATCTTATGTTATTAGACTGTCAATATCTACTATTGATGAAATGAAATCTTGTGTAAACTTGTGATTTCGATTGACAGTTTAGCAATGTAACAAGTCATGTATCGTTTTCTTTCATATACTTGAATTAGTTAATTAACCATAAGGTCATGATCATGAACAGGATTTATGCAGAGACTTTATTATCAAACCAACCCAGTTGGTTAAACTTCTCTAATAGCACATATTCAAGTACTAGTCTAGAAGTAAGTACTACTTAGCCCCTCTCCGTTTCTACTCTATTTTCGAAAGATGGAGAAGTCAATTTTCGATCATATGGATGATCGAGCTCATAGTTGGTTTTCGTGTTTACACTTGCAGGAAGATGTTGGGACCCGGGTTTTGATGCCAATACCAGGAGGACTAATTGAGCTTCTTGTTGCCAAACAGGTAATGTTTCCAATGCTCTTTGTCACTTGATATGAACTAGATATGCATAACGAAATAGACAAAATCACATTTCATATGAGAAATAAAGTACATCACTTTGTTCATTCTTAATGAAAATGATCTTGTTACAAGGTATATAATAAACTATCAAATTGAGAATATAGAACTTTTATTTGGTTAATGTTCTATTTTCTGTGACAGGTACTTGAAGATCAGCATGTTATTGATTTCATCACAGACCAATACAACATGTCAATAGAGCAGGATCATATGGCTATAAGCTTTGGTGTTAAGACTCATGATGAAATCCAATCACAGCGAGCACTTTTAGATCACGAACAAATGGATCCCAACAATCATAATTTCTGCTCAAGCGATAATTCTGCCATGAACTTCTTGCAGCAATTTACTCACAACTTGGGAAACAGAACCATGAACAACATTAATTATAATGTTAATTCTTTTGAAGATTCATCATCACATGAACCATTTCTTTCGGATAAGCAAATGGACCACCCATTTGATAATTGTTCAGCAGAAAATGGGTTTGATCAAGCAATGGAGGCAATGCAAAAGTCCATGATGATGAGTGAGACACAAGCTACACAACATATGCATATGCAATATATGGATCAGCCAATAGAACCAGACATGGATCATGAGCAGGAAGCCGGTCATAATGATAAGGATTCAAATATTATAAATGATGATGGGGAACAAGCTACAGATTTGAACTCAGATTGCAGTGATCATGATCAGCTTGACGCTGAGGATGATGCAAAGTATCGAAGGAGGAATGGAAAAGGGCAAGCCAAAAACCTTGTTGCAGAGAGAAAGAGAAGGAAGAAGCTTAATGACAGGCTTTATGAACTTAGGGCTTTAGTTCCCAATATTTCTAAGGTAAGCATCATCATCATCTTAATTTATCTTTTAATTTTCTTGTTATAAACGTTACATTTTTGTTAGGATCGAGTTGTGCTCGCTTGAGTGGTTAAGAGCCTTTATCCCTATACTACTTGAGAATGGATTTTCTCTTCCTCAATATCGAAAACGTACTATAAATATAATTGTATACCTAATGCCAAACTCGATCATTTTTAATTGTCAGTTGGATAGAGCTTCTATTCTTGGGGATGCAATAGAGTATGTGTTGGAGTTGCAGAATCAAGCTAAAAAACTCCAAGATGAGCTTGACGATGATCATGATCACGAAGAAGATGGTCGCGTTCATAAAGGTGCTGCTAATAAGAACTCTGGCATCACTTTCCACCATAACAGTTTACAATCAGAGATTGATCAGAGTCAAAGTGGGCTTGACCTTAAAACTGAGCAATATGATCATAAAGTTTCAAATGGACTTCTTTTGGGAACATCAGGAGATGGTAGTGTCTCAAAACAAAGCCCCGATTCAGAAGTTATCCATGATCAAAAGACACAGCAGATGGAGGTACCAATCTTGATTCTTATTCTCCTTTCCTTTTACGTTTTCAGGTTTTTAATTAGGTAATTAATTTAAGAAATGGAACAAATTTTGTTAGCCACAAGTGGAAGTGGCTCAAATAGATGGAAATCAGTTCTTTGTGAAAGTTTTCTGTGAGCACAAGCCTGGTGGATTTGTGAGATTGATGGAGGCTTTGAGCTCTCTGAGCCTGGAAGTTACTAATGCCAATGTAACTAGCTTCAGATGCCTCGTCTCTAATGTCTTCGTTGTAGAGGTTAGTTGCTTCTACCTCAAGTAATGGACTAATTATAACTTCTAAAATTCTTGCTAAACCAATCTTCTAATTATAACTTCTATTTATTTTTTGGGTGGCAGAGAAAGGATAGTGAAGTAGTTGAAGCTGATGAAGTGAGAGACTCGTTGTTAGAGCTAACAAGGAACCCATTAAGATGGCGTAGTGAGGATGTTGCAAAAGCAAAAGAGATTGGGATTGGCTTGGACAACCAGCATGACCATCATCACCATCACCAAAACCTCCACAACCAGCATTATAGTCCCTTCCATTTACACCATCTTCCTGCTGAATCATAAAGTATCAGTCTCTGATCATATGAAAGAAAATTACCTTTGGTAGTGTTTTTATTTACTTTTTCACTTTGTGGCTAGTTTGTGCAATCTTAAAGGACAAATTAATTCTACCTACTTAAAATGTAGTTTAAATCAACAGTTACAGTCTCTTCTAAAATGAGACTCTTTTCTCTCATTCGGTTCGGATACATATCATGCTGGGTTCATTTTGTAGCTTTAGCTTTATGAGTTCATATTTGGGCTTGCATTATTATATTCTTAAGTCTTAACTGAAGTTGTAGTTCTAGTTGTTGATTTGGATTTATACCAATTCACATTAATATGATGGTTTGGAATGAAAGTACTAATAGTACCAATCCACCTTCGTTAATATTTTTTCTTTCAGGTTATAGATAGGCCTAAACCATCAAGTTAGGCAACTACGTGCCCTGAGGCGTATGTTTGGCCCTTTCGCATGGTGTGTAGGATCATTTGAACCGTTCATGTGTTAAAACATAATATAAAAATTATATTTGCAAAATAAATCTATAAATTTGAAGATTATTTAATTAATTATCTAATTATATCGAATAAATAGACGATTCATCTTAAAGATTTTGAAACTGTCCATTTGTTTGATATAATTAGATGATTAAACGACCTTCAATTCAATTCGATTGATTGTTTATAACGTTGATCACTGCAAAACAATTTCTCAAATAAACAATTCGAATTATGAAATTGTAACAATGACCTTCTAAAAAGTTTCCAATCTCAGTCACTCAAAAATAGTAACCCATACTTTTGGACATGAATTGGGGCTCTAAAATCTCTAATTGCCAACTGAGTCCTTGACTCCAGCTACTAAATAGTAACCTAACACTTATTTGTTTGGTCAAAGAAGTAATTAGTGACCCCCATTTTGGGCCATAGGACTTAAACCCTAGCTTCTCTCTCTCTCAAAACCCCAAACCGACTTACCCAAAAAAAACCAGCTCTTTCTTCTTTGCATCAATGGCAGGTGGTCGATTCCGCGAGCTCATAAAGAAGTACGGCAAGGTGGCGCTGGGCGTCCACTGCACGGTCTCAGCTGCCTCAGTCGCAGGCATCTACGTCGCCATCAAGAACAACGTCGATGTGGAGTCGCTGATCTTGAAGATTACGAACCTCAACCCACTCAAAACCTCTACTGGGTCTGCGCCTGAAGAGAAACCCACCTCGGAAAATGGGCCATCCACGGTTGTGGTTGAGGAGAGGAAGAGGAATCGGACGGCGGAGCTCGCAGCTACCAGTGGCGGTGCTCTGGCATTGGCTTTTATCTGCAACAAGGCACTCCTTCCGATTCGGGTTCCGATTACGCTGGCTGTCACGCCGCCTCTGGCGAAGTTTTTGGCCCGGAGGAGGCTCATCAAAACCGGAGTATGAACAGCTTTCATTGGTACTTGTTTCTCTTGGTTCTCTATATGTCATATTTGTTTACTTGTGGTTGCTTCTGAATGTGTATTGGGATGGATATGAACCCAGTGATGAACAAGTCAATGATGCTATTCTGGAGCCATGGTAATTGGATGAGATTATTTCCATTTTTTGGATTTATTGATTGAATTTTTTATTATTAGGAAGTGAACATTTGGGTGGGAAATGACAATTTGTTGAAATGTGTTTTAATTAAAAAAAGGTGAGAGCTTGACCAAATGCGATTCTGGAAGGCTTAATCCTTTAACTATTATATTTAGGCAAACATATTTTTCTGGGAAACGAAGTTTTCAATGTCTTTTGAATGAAAATGGGGTATAGAGCTCCATCTGGTCCTGAAAGGTACTGTCTGGTTTGAGTTAAATTTTAAGTTCTTGAGTGCACAACACAACAAGTAACACCAAAGTTTTCTTTTTCTGTTTCTTGTCGATCCAAGTGAAGGTGAATGGTTTGTGACTGTTGCTTTGTGATTGTTCATATTGATTTGCATAGTGTTTAAGAGTGGTTAGTTCATTAGAGAAGCAATTGGGGCTAGGGTCTCATTGTAACCTGTATAGCATCTGGTTGTTATTTGTTCATCTTCGAGAAGTTTCTTCTAGGGCCACATTTGATGACTTGTGATAAATGTTAGTATCATCGCATACGGAAACAAGTCACAAGCGTGGTCAGGTTTTTGTACCAGCTAGTGCTGATTCAGATTCTGGTCTCTAGTTGATTTGAATATCCTTGGTGTATATATTGAATTTAGAATTGGAAAGAAAGGGGAAAAAGTAATGCACGCATGGTATATAGAGGACAGTACAACTTCCCTCATGTTGGAGAAGGTGCTTTATAGAAACAAGCATCCCCTTCATCTTCAAGTGCGTTCTGTCACTTAATAAATTGGAAGAAGAAGCATTACCCACAGTGAATTTTCATTTTCTTCATAAACCAGCAGTTCCTGTGAGCTAAGCTAATGCTCTCCCATAAACCTTTGATCACTTTAAACCTTGCAATGAGTATAGCATTGGGTTGCAGTAAACCTTTGTCGTCTTTGTTACTTGCCATTTACATATGTCTTCTGATTTCGGGTTGAAATAGAGATATATCAAATGGATGACGTGGAATTTTTCTTGTGCATATCAGGGGAAGGAGAAATGAAACCGTACCGGCTATGGACGTTATAGTAATGATCATGACTCGTCAAGTGGTACCCTGAAGTTTGCACAATGTAGAGAAACTAGATTTCATATAAGCATTGTTAGAGAACAATGTAGGAAAACTTGTTTCAATGTGTAGCTATTGGTTTTGGTCCTCGGGGCATGGTTTGCTTGTTTGACCTTGAATCACATTGAAATGAAGACATCAGCTTCAGTGGCAAATCCTATTACTTATCGCTATTGTTAGTATTTTTATCAATAGAATTCCAGTCGTTTATTCGGATTTGAACTTGTGATCGTGATAATATACGTGTTACACAGAAGTACTTGTTTTACTTGCTGCATGTTGAGTTACCAGAAGTTGTTATGTTTTACTGATGATATTGTTGACTATTTTCAAGATATAAGATGCTGCCGGCTACATTGTGCACTTGAACACAGCTGTGCCATAATCCATTTACAACACAGTTGAGTCGCCTAACCTAACGATTTTGCTGGGAAATAATCCTCATGCTTTATCATCAACCCAGCTACTTATTAGGTCATCGGATGTTTACTCGAATAACGCCGTCGGATGTTTACTCGAATAACACCACAATTAGATGATTTTGAAGAGATTTCGTCCCCTAAATCACCTGACATTGTTCAAGTTTTATCACCTTGGCAATGGTTATTGGAATCGGCTAGTGTCATTGTTAGCAGTAAAATTACATTAGAATTAGCACAGGCTTCTGTTTTACATCACCAATTCTAATAAAATCTGGAGTTGTCCTGCAAATTATTTGAAAATTGTATGCAACAGAAGCCAACAACATTTCTCTGAAGTTTTTATCGGAACAATTTCTCTCAACACGGCTATTTTTTTCAATATTTTTGTTATTTAAAAACCAACAATATTTCTATCAGCACCAATCTTCATCACCTCCAAGGGGAAACCAATTGTTGCTTTTATTCATTCCATTCCAAACCACAGTAACCATGCCTGGCTAGCTAGTACCTTAAGACTGGATTCTTTTATGGGATAGACTGAAGTTTATCTCGACAAAAGCTCCGGCCGATGCTCTTTTAATTTTTTTTTGATATGTGCTTCTCTCCATCTACTTGGTATTCAAACTACAGAATAGAAATTAAGAGCTGAGTTCAGAACAGGTAATCGCTTTTGTATGTGTTGCAACAGATAATGTAAGTAAATCATGAGTGATGATACCTCTTACAGATAACCAATTTGTTGGATCAATTCAATTCAATTCAATAATCAGAAACAAACAGTTTCAAATCTGACTGCTTTCCCAATCCCAGAAAGCCCGCCCAAACCTACCACAAGAGATGTCAACAACATTAGCTAGCAGCCAAATGCAAAAGAAGTATTCATTCCCAAGCTGCTAGCAGAAAAAATTGTATACGGACACAATGGGAGAGCCGGCAACTCCGCTCCAGACACTCCCACTTCCTAAATTTGACAGAGGCCTTCCATTTCCATTGCCCCGTTACAAAATTGATATCTAAGAAAATGTGAAAAGCCCTTGCATTGGCAAGTATCTTTGGTTTTAGGATGATCAGAAATGACTGACCTTGGCTTCACTGATACAGAGATCTTGGCAAATGGCATCTTCCAACTTATACTATGACTGTTGCAGATGCTTAAATTCATGACAATCAGCTCCAACCTCACTCAGAGACAAGAAGAGCTTTGGCACAATCTTAGCTAACATCAACTTGAAACCAACCGAAGTGGAATTTGCATCACTGCTATCACTAATGGAGGCATCTTTAGTGAGCGAACCTATAAGGTAGCCTTTCATATAAGCATCACATGCCTTGAGGATGTAATAACCACGCCTCCTGAAATGGTCTTTGACAAGCTCTTCAAAGTCCTACACATGCCATCAATATGAGAATACTTAATAACCTAATCAAAATTTTAGTAAAGCAGCCAATACTTAGTCACCGCACATTTAATACGTATTCCCAAGAATTTAGTAAACAAGTCTTGGCAAAAAAAAAAAAAAAAAACTTTACATGGTATAGTTGGTAACATATCCAATAGTGCACTTTTTTTCCTAACATGTAATGAGATGAGGATCATTTCATACCATGTTTTTCAAGAGGTCCAACCCAACTCAATAGTCTAATTCACATGACAAATATGGTATATGTAGATTTAGGTAACTGGGACCCAGAGCCCGAGGTAAAGAAAGCTACAACTGAATACAACATTTATGACAATATGGAATATAGAGGATTTTAGCAACCGATTGACTGAAGAAAATCTAAATAAACAGAGATAAAATGGGAATACTGGAATATCTGTCACACACGAGTAAAATCAAATAATTGAATACGAGAAAAATTGAACATCAGAACATGATACATCACCTTGGGAGGCCTCCGCATAAGAGACATTATTGTCTTGCAATTCAGCAAGAAAGTATTCTCATTGTAGGACAATGAATTTTTCTCCCCTTCAGCAGTCCCAATCTGCTTATCATAGCCAGCTTCGTTGAAATATGGCTTAGAATTTAGAACCAATCCCTGGAGTGAAACTAGAACTTGGAGGATGCTAGAAGACTTTGAATCCCATACTTCATTTCCTCTGCCAGTCCAAGTATTTAAAAGACTAAGACAGACCTTGCCTTCCTCATATAGATTTGGATTTATCCGCCAGCCACCAGAATGATAATACGCTGACTGCAAAATCGCAAATCCAGTCAGAGAAAAGACACAAAAACAGTTTCTTTGCATCAATTCCAAAAAAAAGAGAGTAAAATATAGCTTCATTGTCAAAAAGCAAAATTAGCATAATAAATACACATAAAATTGTCTCACCGGAGGGACATCAGGATACTCAGGAGGGAGGTAAAAATCAAAAAAGAAGAGGCCGTCTTGGTAAGGTGTCCCATAAGCCCCAACTATAACAGCCCTCAAGAGATCCATTCGATCTTCATAAACGCGTACGTAGATGCCATCTGTTTAGATTACACCGTTATAACCAACAATTACCAAAACGGGACACAAATTGATCATAAAAAATAAAAGAGGAATCTTTACCAGGCAGGTTATTTTGAAGGATGCCCCAATCTTGATGAACCTTCTTAAACCACTTTTTTCCACTGCTAATCTGTAAGGGTGCAAGGTAAGGATTTAGGGAAGCAGTCCTTGTCTTATCAGTCAACAACCACATAAAGCCCATCATCATTTAGAGAAGTAGTTATACTTTACATGATAAAAATGCCTACACTAATTAACAAGGCCAAAAAAAAATGATGGGTTTGACATAACTTTAAGTTTATTGCTGTCCGATCAAAAATGTATTAGGAAAAGAGAATTTGACCATAGACAAAAATTGTTTATTACAATGAAATCTCCTACATATTTTGCTTGTACCTTATTGTCAGTTAAACGCTAATTTATAGTATGTTCATGTATATAAAAACAGCAATCCTTCAAGATTGAAGTAGCATTCTTGCCACAATGCCATTTCGTGAAGGGATTGAATTCAAATTGAAAATGAAGTAGAAAAGGATACCTGCCCTGCTGCACCAAGAAAATTATGGTCCAAAGGATCTTTTGCTATATCAAAGCGTTTGAAACCGCAAGCATCATCCTTGCTACATTCTTTAGCATCTGATTCTTCTGTCCTCAAGTTGCACAAAATTTCTGCTGCATCCAATATTTGTATAGTCTCTGAGGAAACATGCTCTTCATTTTTATGATTTATCTCCACAGAACTATCAACGACCTTACATTCCTGAGAGCTGGAATCTTCACCGTGATCTCTTCCCTGAAAAATTTCTACTTCCCGAGGCACAAATTCACCTTCACCTTTTGTATCCAGACAAATTGGATCCAAGTTCTTTTGTCCCCGTGCAAATATTCCACTCGCCAGTCTTGTAACAAACCGAAGTGCAGCCAAGGGAACAGCCAATGCTGGGTTCCTTCCAGAATTATCTTCTCCACTCTCCTCTGCTTCAGAATTCATGTTGAAGGCACTTTGTAGCTCAAGTTCCTGAATACCAAACACTTGCTCATCATGTCAACAAAATAAATCAAATAATAGAGCACATTCAAGGTCTTTCGTACACAATCAAAACCTATGAACAAAACAAAATCATCTAGGGAAGGAATCAACCATTTTTGGTCAGATCTCCAAGATAAATAAGAGAAGTACTCTCTCATATGATATTGTGATGTATCCAAACACCCAGCCTGTCAATTAAAGCTCTAAAAGAAAACAAAGATGAATATCATTTAGTTATCTATTCCACTTATGTATTTCAAGGGAGCCATAGTGACCAAAAGGTATAAAACAAGTTGGGATATGTTCTTTGAATATTATATGGTAAAATCCACTTTCTCAGATGTCAACAACTTAAACAAGCCATCCTATCCCCAGCTGAACAAAAAACTTTTAGTTCTTCTGGTAGATAAACACTTTTTTTTTCTTTTTCTTTTTTTGTTGTTGGCAACTGACTATAAATTTAGCGAAACATACTACTCTTTCAGACAGCAACATACCTCTGCTGTACTCTCGAGGGGAACTTGGGCATGCACCTCCTCATCATTAACTGTTTCCCAACTAGCAGCATCACTAACCTCACTCCCACCAATTGACTCATCATCATCAGCTCGACCAACAACATATATTGCTTGAGGTCCAACCTAGTAATAAATCAAAGGATCAATTAATTGAATCAACAGGGCTCGGAACTCTTCCATTATATTAAATTTCACAGTTGAGAATTAAAATGTCCGTTTATATGTTAAAAAATAAACAAACAAACTTGATCATCCTTATACCACAAATCTAGGTTGAGCACATTGAACAAAGAAAAACAATATTTGAAAATATCAAATAATGATTCAAGACAAAGCGACCCTGATTTTATTTGACACCCACCATATTTCGACCGGCTAATCAGACCATTCAAGTGAATCAGAAACCTCCCATTAATTTCTACATTTTTCTCTCATACTCACTCGAGTCAGAATTTTATCACAGTCTACATACCAAGCACAAGATTTCACCCTATTTAACATAATATTATCAAATAGTGGTTAAGTTCGAATAACCCCTCCCCAATATCATTTGATAAAAAGATAAATAAATAAATATACATATATAGCCTTTTAAGTGAGCTATTTTGTGCAAGGAGAGGTAGAAATATATAGTAGAGATGTTGTCAATTTAACAAGTCCAAGTTACTGATACACAGTTTTAAATTTAAGACTAACAATAAATCATAGGGAAGAAAAAAATAGTGCTAAGTTGAAATTAGGCAACGAACATACCGTAGAAACCATCCCGTCAGCCCATGTAACTTCAATATCACCATTCTTAAGACCAGTTATATTCCCAACCCAAGAAAGATCTGAGAAGTCCATACAAGATTTATCAACTGAAGAACCCTCATCGACAACTTCTGATCTAAGCTCACTTGGTTGATTTTGCTGCTTTGGCTCCTCAATTAAGTCTGCTCCTGAAGCAGTTTGCGCAGAAACAGAAACTGGCAACAATCGGACAACAACATCCCCATAACAGTAATCATAATCTGGGTGACCCTCAAGCTCATATACGCTCACAACTTCCTCCTTGTCAAACTCTCTAGGATCTTCGGCTCTTGAAACTGCCTTCAACCACTGTACACAAGCTGTTCGCTCCTTGGCATTGACGCTTCTCACAAGCCCAACACGCCTAGCTTCAAAAGCATAGTCACCATCATCAGATGCCTTCTCCACCACATATTGTTCAGCAACAAATTCATGATCACCAGGACTATCAAGAGGAATTAAATTGGTTGAAGCCAGCTTCCGTTCTGTTGAACCATCCTGCCATGCCACATCAACCGTTGTCCTAGTATTGGCAATCAAAAAGGATCTTTCAAAATTTTCCTCCTTTCGTGCTTTCTTGTCTCTTTTAACCACAGGTTTACGCAGCCTTTTGCGATGAAGAGAAACAGGCAACTTTGGAGCTGACAATGAATTACCGCTGGAACTAGATTCAATAGATGTATTACTTCCAGCATTTCCATTGTTTCCCTCTAATACAGACACTGGATCAGTATCCATGGATGCGCTATTTCCATTTGCTTCTTCTAGTGCAGTCTCTTCTGAATCATACACACTACCCACTTGAGTAGATTCTAATTCATGAAGTTCTAACTTTGAACCCTTATCTAAGGCAACGGAAGATGATGACACTGATGACGGAAAAAGACACCAGTCACCCAATTGCCAATTTGCATGTGTAAAACAAGACAATAGTTTCAACTTCCTGGGGACCTGCTCTTTAGCAGGGGCTGTAGAAGAATCTGGCCCACAGCCAGCAGATGCTATCCAATAAACAAATACTGATCCAACAGTAACTTTAGTAACAGTACCTTCCAGACGATTAGCCTTCCATGAGCCAGATAGCCACAGAGAATTCTTGAAAACTGATGATGACCTTGCCCTCACACGCTGCCCTGGGTAATAAGGGAAATGCACATCTTCAAGCATATTTTTGGAAAGTGGTTTCAGATCCATCGGGTCTGCTCTCAAAATTCTACACAGAGAACCATCATCAATCATCACTGTCACATTATCAAAAACATCCTCAATTCTACCAAGCCAGGTACCAAGGACCACATAATCACCCACAGTAAACTCCCTCACACGTTTTAAGTTGTTAGAGGACACATCTTTTATGATGGACCCATCAGGAGCTTTCAAATCAACAGAGATATTCACATCCACCACGACACCAACTTGCCCAGTTGGCTCGGAAGCAGCAGCAACAAAATCTCCATGCAAGAATCCTCGATCAACAACTGTTAAATCATTGATGTTTTGGGTTGACTCAGTTTCATCCATCCAAAGTACTCGAACCTGGTCAGCAGGAAGAGGACCATTCTTATCATTACCACCAGTTTGGTTCTTGTCACCATTTTCATTAGTATTACAGTCATCACCACCATCTTCCTCATTTTCACCATTCTCACCGTCGTCGTTGTCGTTGTCGTTGTCATCATCTTCTTCATCCTCATCCTCATCCTCGTCATCACTGATGCTGCTATCAGAATCCAAATCACCAGCAACTTCAGTCACAATCCCAATCATATCATTCTTGCTCCTCACAACATCTTGTCTGTATATGTATGGGGTATTATTCAAGTTACTGACAACCTCACTCAACTTTTTAACTTCATTATTCACATTTGAATCAGAAACAATTGTACTTGTTGAAGACTCAACCTGGCTTAAATTATCATAGTCTACAGTAGTAGGTTCGTCATCCTTAATAACACTGTCATGCTGCTTGGTTCCCATACCAAAATCTGAGAACACACAATAAATGCGGTATTTGTCAAACCAAAATCCTAATACAACCAAAAAACATAAGATAACAAATTATTGAGATTCATCATCTTCCTAAGAAAAATGAAACACCTTCCCAAATTCATGGTACTTACTTATAAATCTCAAATTCAAATGATTTCTCTCTTCATAAAGCTTTTGGGCAGATATAGAGTTCTATGGAATACTTAACCAGCAAACTGTGTTATATATAACAAATAATACTATTACAAAAGACCAACCAAGTTATGTTTGTGAATTCATCATCCACTTCCTTGATTGAAAAATATTTTCAAATGCACCAAAAAGTTCCAACCTTTTCTTTTCTTAGGAAACCAAGAAAGCATATTTACATATATTCATGCAACCTAAATAAGACATGATATTAGAATTTAAGCTGTAAATTCCCAGAAAACTTTACAAACGCATCAATCAGAAGAATGGTCTTGTTAAATCATAGATGGTGATGTTAGATAAACAAAACGAATTCAATATTTCAACAAAACCACAGAAAAAGAAACCCAGAGCAGCTCACATTCAGCACAAGAGCCCAGCATTCAAATTTCAATGGGATAATCGAAAAACCACATTAGCACAAATCCATGTATTAAAATTTATCAGATTACAAATTTGATCTCAGTTTTCAATGCAACCCAATTCAAATACAGAATATAACAACAACAAGGAAACCGATTCAACCAGAAAAGTTTTGAGCTTGGAACGATATGTAATCAGAGGATTGCAAGAAGGGGGTTGCGAGAAAACTACCTTTCGGAGTTGGAAGAGATGGAGATGGAGATGGAGATAGTCTGGTAAATGAAGAAGAAGAAGGAGAAGACGAAGAACAAGCAAGCTTCTTGATTTTCGGGACGGAGGGAAGTCGCAAAGGTATTTTGCTTTGTCTTGTAATATAATGCACAGGGCGGAGCTAGAAGCGGTGTAGGGGTATTTTCGTAACACTAAATACTGTTCAATTAGGAATATATGCTTCTATTATTATTGTCATTTTCTTTTCTTTTTACTTGTTTTTTATTTTTTTTTCTTTTTAGGTTTTGGAAATAAAGACGGGAAGAGCAGTAATTTTCTTTTTCTTTCTTAAAGTCCATGACCTGTTGGATTCAAATAGAAGAGATATGACCTGGTAGTATTAATTATTTGTGTTACGAAATGGTATGTGTGTTTCTTTCAATTTCTTGTTGTTTTGTAATTTAAAGTTGAAGCAAAGCAATAGATTGTGCTTTCTTGGACCATGGGAGATCGGTTTGTGTTTTTCAAGGACAAGGCAAGGTAGCCTTTGTGTTTAGGCAAGTAATGTTTTAGCTCAAAGTCTCGGGGAAAATTGAAGAGAAATAAAATAATAAGTATTAAACTTGAAGTGATAACAAAAATCTTGATTACGGTTTTTAACCGCAGGTAGCAATTCTAGTATCGATGGCTCGGTTGTGATCCGATTTTGGGAGTTGTTCTTAGCAGCTTTTGGTACTTGTTCCTTTATGGCATGTGAACTCCCTCGCTGGTTCAATTCATTGAAGTTTTTGTGTGGTTGCCTCCTTGGATTGTCGATGTTGGTTTGGTTGTTGTTCTGTTCTCCGTAAATCTGTTTTAAGGTGTCATGGTGGATGTTTTTTATTTTAGTGTCTTGATTGGATAATCGAAAAATGATGCGGTTGCACTAAATCACATGGTCCTAAGAGGGTTCCGTTGCGTGGTCAATTTTAGTCTAATTGATACATTGTGGGTGGGGTTTGCAGTGTTAGCTGTTGTTTGACGCACGGCTTCAGTTAGGTTTCTCCGGCTGAATTTACTACTTCCAAGGGGTATGATGGTGGTGGTACCAAGTGTGCTAGGATGTGGGTTGATGGTGATTTTTCTCCAACTCCCTAGCGTGGATTGCCATTCACAGATTCACTTGTTAGGGTGCCTGTAGGCAATGGGATGGGGGACTCATCTCATTGATCTCCTAGGAAACAGTGGTGATGAACATTCAAGCGACAGTGATTTTCGTACAGCTAGTTACACTAGGTGAAGTTGCATGAAGTGAGTTTGGGCGTTGGTAGTTGAGTGGAAGGTGTTTTTGGCTACTTCGACGTTGGCTTGGCTAGTGGTGCTAAATTGTGGTTGGTCTATCTAGGATGGTCGTGAGTTGTCTCATGCAATTTTGAGTGCTAGTGGAGTATGGCCCCAGTGATTTAGTAGGTACGAATTGTGGGAACACAATTTTTTTACCTTAATGTTCGAAATCGTTAGAATAGGCAAAATGATCAAGTTACCCTCAAACTAAGCTCAAGCATCATGACCAACCTACCATGGATTAGGATTCATCAGGGTTACACTCCAAATAGGACCGGGAAGACATACAAGCTCTGCCCAGCAGACTGGCTCTGTCCAAAAGGTAGTGTTCGTATGCATATAGGCTCCTACCAGCATAAAGTCACTGTACACTATGTAATCGGCTTAGAAACGTACTCATCAGCCCAAGACTAGTCCGGAAGTAAGCAAGACATAGCGTACACATGAGAAACAAGGAACAAAACTCTCGTGCGTGATCAGTTGCTCTTGATTCTCAAAGTGGATTATAATGTGTATAGAATAGAGAAAATTTTAAGAAATCTGTTGGAGCAAAGAAAGCAAAGGAAGGGGTGTTGCATGGGGTTACTATCTGTAGAGGTGCACCTAGTGTTAGTCATCTTTTCTTTGCGGATGACTCTTTCATTTTTATGAAGGCAGATGTATCGGAGTGTGAAGTTCTAAAGGGGATTTTTAATCTTTATGAGGGCGCCTCGGGACAAAAGATCAATTTCCAGAAGAGTTGCATTGCTTTTAGTCGCAATGTACTAAGGAGTAAGCAAACTGACCTTGCTGACATGCTTGGGGTGTTAAGGGTTGATAAGCATGATAAGTATCTAGGCTTGCCAATGGAGGTGAGCTATTCAAAACTTGAGGCGTTTGGTTTTCTTAAGGAAAGAGTGCGGAAGAAATTGCAAGGTTGGAGGGAAAAAACACTTAGTGCAGCAGGCAAGGAGGTTCTCTTGAAAGCGTCGTTCAATCAATCCCAACTTATATTATGAGTTGTTTTGAGCTTCCGAAACAGTTGTGCAATGAGATGCATCAACTTATGGCTCGTTTTTGGTGGGGTGCTAAAGGGGATGAGCATAAGATTCATTGGCTTGCTTGGGAAAAATTGTGCTCTCCGAAGGATGCTGGTGGTCTAGGCTTTCGAAACTTATATTTGTTTAACCTCTCTCTTCTTGCCAAACAAGGATGGAGGTTACTCACCCAGCCCCACTCTCTTGCAGCTCGGGTTTTTAAAGCCCGTTATTTCCCTTATACAAACTTCCTTCATGCCCCAACGGGTGGCGATATGTCGTATATGTGGAGAAGTATCCTCTCGGTAGGGAGGTGTTAACCAAGGGTTACGTTATCGATTGGTAATGGGAATAAGGTGTCGATTTGGTTTGACCCTTGGCTGCCTACTCCTTTTAGTTTCAAGCCGTTTTCTCTCCCCATGGAGGGCACTATTTCTTGGAAAGTGAATGATCTTATTGATCCCGAATGTCACGAATGGCTGCAGCCGGGATTCGAGCTATTCACTAACACGAAGCTCGGGCATCCCGAGGATTCCCCGAGTTTACGTCCTATGGAAGATAGGTTGATTTGGCATTATGATCGAAAGGTCTGTTTAGTGTTAAGAGTGGTTATTATCTGTTTGGCTTGCTAGTCAACGTGATTTACCGCGTCCTCTTCTCGGTGGATGTGAGAATCATACCTCTAACCCGTGGAGGTCTGTTTGGAAGGCAAGGGTTCCCCCAAAGATCAAGTCTTTCATGTGGCGTGTGTTACGTGGTATTCTTCCGACTCGGATGGCGTTGGCTAAGAAAATCACTCTCCCAAACAAGAAATGTGTTTTTTGCAACGGTACGAGGAACCGACCTCCACCTTTTTAAGCATTGTCAAGCTCTGATTTCTTTTTGGAATGCATCCCCTCTTGGTCAAATTCCGTTGGCTAGTTTGAACTGCTCTTTGTCAGATTGGATTTGTGAGGTATTGTCCACTTTTTCTAGTCAACAGATTGATTTATTCCTTTCTTGCTTATGGGTAGTTTGGACGGAACGTAATAATGTAGTTTGGAAGAATCACATTTTTTGCCCGGTGGTTATGGCCTCCTGGGCAGTCAAGTTCCTGGAAGAGTTTGGTTCATCCCAACTGCTCTAAAGGAAAAAGAGGACACCTTCTCGGTGGGTTGTCCTCCTCGTGGAAGATTGAAGGTAAATGTGGATGGCGCTTTAATGCACAATTACGCAAGGAGGAATTGGTGTGGTTGTGGGATGGAAATGGCATTTGTGTGGCGCGTTGCTAGATTTATTCCACATGCTTCTTCGTTGCATGTTGAGCGAAGCTCTCGGGCGGGACTTAATTGCAATACAAGAGGATTGGATGCTATGAGCTCGAGAGTGACGTGCTTCTCGATTTCGCTCTCTATTCATCCCGTATTGATTGCTCGGATTGGTCGCATTGGGGGATTGCGGGGTATATGTCCTCTATCTCTTCGCATTTTGCCATATTTATAGAGAAGCAAAGGTGTGCCCATCGACGACTTGCTGTGTTAGTTATGTTGAGACCTTTGGTTAAAGGCGCCTTCTTATGGGACGTCTAGACTTGAAACTTATCGGTTTGGTTCATCCCCTCGGGCATTTTAAAATTTCTTTTCCTCAAAAAAAAAGAAAAAACTTCAATGATGGTAATAATTAAGGATCATAATTCATGAATGTAACGAATTTTTTTTTTCTAATGGCATGAACGTAACTATTTAAGTTATTCAAAAGAAAAAGAAACTGAGCTGTTTGTTGTTTTTTGTTTTTTGTTTTTTTTGGGTCGAATGAGCTTATGAGCGGTTAATTTAGTTGTTGCAAGAAAGTCGAATCAGGGTAGATTAGACCCATTACTGGACTAAACGACGCCGTACGAGGTAGCTGGGACACGTCGAAACACCTCGGTATATCGCCCTCACCACTGGAGCAACCAAACAGAAACTGAGCCTGAGCCGGAGAAGATGATCGTCTGCGTCGCCGTCGTCGGGCATCAGGTGCACCCTCATCCCTACTCTAACAAAACATTGAATTGAACAACAACAAAAAAAAAAACACTGACGGATTTTGTTTGTGTGAAAATTTTCGAGGGGAGCAGAACAACCCTCTCTACATACAAAGCTTCACTGACGCCGATGACGCCCTCAAGCTCCACCACATCGTCCACTGCTCTCTCGACGTCGTCGATGAGCGAGGTAAAAATTCGGATCTGGGTCTCTCTTACATTTTACATATAGGGGATGACATCAATTCTTGCTCCAGGAAGGTTTTACTTGAAGCCCAGTTTTTTTTTTTTTTTAAGACTTTAAACTTAGGATTGCAAATGCAATTCTGGGTTCTGTTCAATAGTTCAGAATTGGGTCTGCATTATCAAAATCAAAATTGGCCCGTTTGGATGTTCAATTTGTGAATTTACATAGGATTGTATGTGTCTGTGATTTTGTGTTTGTAGTGAATAATCCGAAGAAGTCTGGACCAACACTGAATGAGACATTCTTGGGTCTGCTTTATCCAACTGAAAATTACAAAGTGTGAGTGCTTCTGTTGTCTCTCTCTCTCTCTCTCACATATGTTTATAACGAGGATTATACATTGTGTGGTTCTTATATGGTGCTATTGTGATATTCGTTGCAGGTATGGCTATTTGACCAACACAAAGGTGAAGTTTATCTTGGTGACTACCGATCTCGATGTCAAAGATGCAGATGTCAGAAATGTGAGTATTGCTCTTGATTGGATATTATTGTTCCTAAAGAATTTATTATGTGAAAATGAAAACTGATGCAGCGTTAACTCAGCAACATTTTCATCAATCTGAATCTGAATTAATATCTCATCTCGTACTTAACGATGAAAGATGACATCAAGTTCTGAGCTGATTATCTAATTAGTTCATAATTTTTGGCATCTTTCTGAAACAAGATTTCGCTTTTCTGGGAAATGACATGAATAGGAAGGTAACAATGCAAGTTTTATAGGAAACAATGGAACCCCGGTAAGGCATTGGGTGTAACTGTGTAAGATTTGTAGATTTCAAGGGATATGAGTTATGCTTATTTTAAATTTTAAATTTTTTCATAGTAGGATTGCTTTTGTTATCTGAATAGTGAATAGATATTATAGATGTCATGATTTTTAATCTGTTGGTGTGAGAAGGAATTTGATACTATGGTGCTGTGCATAGCTTTACATTCAACTAGGGTATATAGGGTTTGGCCATTAGATTATTTATCTAGAGGTACTACGTTGAAATCATAAACCAGTCCGCATGAGGATACAACTAGAAGGTATGGTAGCCTAGTGCAAGTTTGCAATTCCTCTTTCATTACTTGATTTTCATGAGCACTTTCCCCATGGAGTGCCAGGTTATTTTTTTCAGATTTGCTTCCTCGAGTGAAAGGATGCCATCGGTGGCTGTGACTCGGAGTTTATGTACATACAAAAGTGTTCACTCTCAATGATTCAACTTTATTTGGTTTCAAGGGATCAAAAGTCCTTTTGATACACCTCAGTTATGTTACTTTTGAAATGAGTTGTGAGATGTCATATTGTGGCAAGGGGTGCCTATTGCATGCAATTAATAACATCTGTTGACTAGAAATACAAATGTTACAAGTGACATGGGTTTACCCAAATGATAGTATGTTTGCTTTCCTGTGACACTTAATATAAAACTGTAGGCAGTTTACAGCTACTTGTTTGGAACACCTGTTTGTTTGTATTGGGTTTGCTTCCCTGATCTTCCACTTTGAATCTTTTCTCGATATGCTAAATATGCTCTTCTGACTTGTTGATTCATGGTATAGTTTTTCAGGAGATTCCATGCTGGTTATGTGGATGCAATTTCAAACCCATTTCATGAGCCAGGTAAAAAGATAACCTCCAAAACCTTTGCCGAAAAGGTGAGCAACATCGTCAAGTCGTTCGGGTTCAGTTCAACCGGGTGAATGATCCCCTCTGGATTACATTCGTACTTTTCTGAATTGCTCTTCATCAAGGAATCATATTGCTCTTCATCGAGGAACTCATCTCTTGCTTGAGCTCGTCTATTTTGTATACATTAACAGATATTGCATCACTGCAGTTGTATTAGAGATGAAACCATATTTGTGATTTTTGCTCCCAATCCAAGAACAGATAATATTTCTAATTAGTGTAAAGATCATAGCAGTTGGCTTTAGTGGATTGGTAAGTGAGAGGTTTGTTAGGCTTAGACCATTACACCGAAGACGGGTTGATATGATTATGAATTCTGATCATTCTTTCCTTGCCCTCCGAAATATTTTGAAAAAGTTAATACAAGATTTTGTGCATCCGATAACTTCCAACGGTAGCAAGTTATAAAGCCATAACCTAAACAATCTTGCGCAATATACTAGTCCGGTAATTTTCAATTTCATTTGATCTAGTGAACCCAAGAAAGAACTAGAGAAGTGAATGACATCACAACTAAGGCAACCTGTAAACAAGTTCATTTTTTGGACAAGTCATTGTAAAATATTCAATTTTTCTGTCATTTAAAGGAAAAAAAGAAAAAGAAACAAGCAGCCTCAAAATAATCCTACAACACAAATGGAATCACGTAGACACCATAAAACTGAAAATATTCTTGCTGGGCAGTCCACTGTAACATGCAGTGCAAATATGTCAATCAAATGGTTCAAAACTCATCATCATCCTCCTCAGCTATATGCTTTGCAAGCTCCTGCTCCTGTTGCTGTCTCTCCCTCCTCTTCTCAGCACTTTCTTTCTCCTTGTGAGAATTTGGTGGAAACCTAAGTGCTCGCACTGCATCATTATGCAAATTGAGGCAGAAAGCAATCCTTGTGTCAAATGCAGCTTGGGGCTCGTTGGTAGAGTAGATATCCCCAGTTTCCTTTGACACCATATATCCGTTTGCATGATCCAGAGTGGCATCAATTGCACCATCTCGGATTGCCTTGGCCACAATACTTTCAGCATCAGCAACAGGGTTGGGGGAGTCCAATCTCAGCTTTTTGGCAACATCGGCCAGAGAAATTCGAGAATACGAGATGCTAATGTTGCGCAACCCTGTTCTTATGACATTATGTCGCAGCCTCACAATCAAATTGTGGGTTCCGTCTGAGCTAAAAACATTTGAGAACTTGTCTGCAATAGTTCTGAATAGTTCCAAGTCACCAATCCTCACAGCCTGCAAAACAATATTTTCTAAATAAAACCACCAGTAGGAAAGCTAATTGATAAGTTCTTAAGAGGCAATCTTTCAGACATCACAAAATTCGATCCCAAAATCATTCTAATATACTACATCACAATCAAATATTTTAGTAGAAAATAAGCAGATGGTTCTCAGAACTTGATAAGAATAAAGCCACAAAGTTAATTGAGTTTTTGCTTTCATACCAAAAACAGGTATTAAAAATTCAACATTTGTCAAACCTTGTCCTTACTTCATACTGGGCAATTAAATTCAGGGATAAAGTTTGAAAATTGAAGACTCACATTGGTTAGCTCAAAGTATGGCCTCAAAGCCTTCTCCATTCCTTTTTGCATAAACACAGTCCTCTCTGGGATTTCTCCAAGCAACAAGCGTACAATGACTGCCCACTTGTTACATTGAATTCGAAAGCCAAGGGCTGCTACAGGGGCTTTCCTGGCAGCTTGAAGGAGGGACTCCTTTGCATCAGTGTACTCCAACTGAATTGTTCTGATCTTTCCCAGATAAAAGAGATACCGACAAAACTGCAAGAGAAAATAATCAGACATCAGCCCATGCATCTAATAATTCCAAGGAAGGTAACCATCACTGATGAAAGATATTCTTTTTGGGTCATTCTTAGAATTTTTCTACCACAAGGTTTTCTATCAAGCTCGTAAAGTTTTGTATCTATGGGACAGCCTGGTGATCAATCCAATTACTTACCAAGAGACCATCCAGTTTGAACCAGGGATGTCCCCTTTAGAATTTCCGGGAAAGAAATGAAACAAGGACGAGACAGTAAAATTTTCTCTTAGCTCTATTAAATTTCATTAAAAATATATAAAAAAAAAGGGAAAAAGATCTGAAATATAGGCTTGAACATCCTACAGTGTAATTTATTCCAAAGGAGAATACCAATTTTAACCTAAGAACTGAATAGAGATGAATTTCATTAATGTAAGCATAAGATTCACAATTGAAGAAGGCTTTAGCACAAGATAGACGGGCATGTCATTATAATACGACTTCATATATGCGTGTGCGTGTGTGCATGTGTGTGTATAAGAACCTGAAATATTACATTAAAACTAAATAGACAGGTATGTCAGGACACTACAATTTTATTTACATGTATTTATGTATGTAGAAGAAGCTGGAAATATTACATTAACTAAACAGAAGGTTCCAATTACAATATAGGTGAACAAGGAATCCACCATATACAATTAGCCCAAGTAAGATAAAGGAATGCAAACATCTCAGGAAACAGCAGCCATTTCATAAACAGGCATGTTACTAAAATACATCTTGTCGTATCTATGCTACATCATCACATTGGTTACACAATAGAGTTTGCAGAAGCTTAAGACTTTGTTATATACATGCAAACACACAAATGAGCTATCCAAAAAAGGCACAACCCATATCCATATTCACAAGTGGTGGTGACCATAAATACATGGATGATAGCAACAGAGTCAAAAATTAAGACTCACCTGCTGGTTTGAGTGAGCCTCAAATCGGGGAGCCTTGGACCTCAGTTTCTCTGCCTGATCATATAGGTTATAGGACAGGTAATTGCGAAGCAGAAGGTTCAGAAGTGTTTCCTGCATCAATTGTACATATAAGAAACCAAAAGGCAAATACTCATGATATTAAATTAATTTTGATTTCAAACATACCTGACCCAGCTCATCACGACGCAAAGTTGCAATCCGGTGAAGATTAAGAAGATTTCTGTTCATGCAAGAGTGAATAAGCTAGTCATCAAATGCATAAGTCAACTAAAAAACCATTGAATCAGATCTTGTTCTTAATACAGACACATTTGTACCTCAAAGAACATGCTTGGAGACACAACTCAAAAAGAATCATAAGATACAACTCACCCTCTAATTTCTGCGAGATCACCGGTGTGTTCATAGCTAAGAGAGTAATAGAAGTAAAGCCTGGATGCCAGAACATCAATAGTTCTCCTATTCATGTTCTTTAGTCGAGCAATGCCTGCTGAGGCACAGGCTTTAGCCTACAAGACCACAACCCAATGTTATTACAAACACAAATCTTCCCATTTTCTTTCAAAAGTACAAGACCCAGATGTAATGATGATTACATTCACTCACCTCAGTGTACTTTTTCTGATCAATCAGAAAAATAAGCACCAGCAAGTAGCAGTAAATCTCTAGCTCAGGAGAGGCATGTTTCTTGGGAACTTGAGTTGCAGAAGTTGCAGTATCAACATCCATGTCATGGTCATCGTCCTGTGTAACCAATGTTTCACAATCATAGACCTCCAAATATAAACCCAATACTTAACATACAAGTTCGAATTCGAAATCCAGCAAAGTCGATCGAAAATCACCTTTGGAAGATAGGAGGACAACCGGGTGTGAGCCTCAGATCCTGGCGAAAAGGCAAAATTGAGAAACGCAGAGAGCACGGAAACATTCAGCTTCCGCCTCAATGCCATCGTCAGCCTGACGGCGCGCACAACTCGCCGAACCTCCTTGGTGTACGCAGCGGTCTCAAGGAGTGAAGCAATCTCCTTCAAATCTATGAAAATAATGCAAAAACCAGTACAGATTCAAAATTCAAACTGGAATCCAACAAATCTGAAACAAACCGAAATACCCAATTCACAAAGTACCGAACTTCTCAAACGCCAAAAACAATGTGGAAAAATTAGGGTTTCATTAGCGAGAGATGGCGAACTTACGGTGGAGAGTTGAAGGAGTAGTAGAAGAAACTGAATTTGAAGGGGCCGGGACCTCTTTCATCTCCACGTCTTGAGTCATCTTGTAGCGACTGTTCTCCAAGATTAAACAGAACAAAAAATTTATCAAATACTGAAGGAAGATAAATCCCAAAAGGTTGAAATTGATTTTTGATAACACGAATCTACCTAGAGTTTACAGGTCGCACTGATCGGACTCGATTAGGGTTTAGCCTCCTCTGCCAGTCGAAGGGAGAGGATAGAGAGAGAGGAGGTAGAGTGAGTGAGACGAAAAGAAGGGAATGCCTAATTTTCTACGGTGGTGTTGTACTGTTGTTTTTTTTTTTTTTTGGCTACTTGTACTGTGTTGTTCTTCTAAAAGCTAATATACACAATTTTTCTTCTTTGTTACGAAAAAAAAAAATGAAAAAAAAAAAAAAATGTAGTGCTACGTATCCCAAAAAAAAAAAAAAAAAATTACTACCAAATGACGTGGCATTTGACGTGGCCTCTAACATAGTATCTTATATGAAAAATGACATATCATCTCACTCAATTTTATAATTTCTAGCATATAATTAAAATTAGCTGAAAAATAAAACGAAATGTTATATTTTCAGCAAAAATAAAAATAAAACTAAAAGAGGCAAATTAGCCAACAATGAATATAGATCGATCAAGGAGGATTTAATCCTCCTCACCTCAAGACCTAGAAAAACAAAGAGTTGCAAGGAGCTAATAAAATAGAAAGACTTAATTCATATGAGAAATTTTATTCACACACCTTTATATACTAGATACACACCTTTTTTTTTCTTTACAATTTACATAAGAATTTGTTAGTACGTAAAATTACCAAAAGATACATTTATATATTAAAACTAAACAAACATAGTTGAAATAAACAATCTCGCATTATAGTTTTGTTCTCCTCTTCGAGAACGACGTGGGTGAAGATTGAAAGGCCTAATCAAAAACAGTTGGTCACACTCATTGATGAACTCTTCTAATTAAAGTTCCAGACAATATTAGAAAACAACGTAATGGATTTTATTATTTAGCAATTGTACTTCTATCACTTTTTAATTTTTATGCTGAAAATTTCCTCAAGGACTATGGTGATGTATTGTCTTGTTTCATTCCAATTTCCTGAGCACAGAACTTGAAATTGTTTAATAAGAGACTTCTTGAAGAGAAATTTTCTCGATGAAAACCCAAAGGAGAAGAGATCTAGTCAAGGAAGATCTCAAGTTCTCAACTTGTTGAAACTCTTCTAGAAAGATCTCAATTAGGTAAAACCCTTCAAGGAAGATTGATCTCAACTAGGTGAAATTCTTCAAGGAAGATTCCAACTAGGTGAAACCCTTCAAGGAAGATCTCAACTAGGTAAAAACCTTCGAGGAAGATGCATAATTGCATAATGTTGAGTTTAGTAAATAGGTTGTTTGCATCTCAACTAGCATAATGTTGAGTCTTCTTCGGGCAGATGCGATTGTCTTATTCTCAATGTTGTTTGCATCTTATTTTTTTTGAAACAGACGTTGTCTGTGTATATAGAAAAAAGATGTGGGATGTGTATTTAGTAAATAAGTTGTGTATTTAAAATTAGGGTAGGTTAAGAAGTTTGGGGTTGTGTATCTAATAAATTGTGTTTCAATAAAGTTAATAGGTGATGCATTAATAATGAGGTGTGTATCTAGTATTTAGTCATGTGTGAATAAAATTTCTCCACACAAATTGATCAACACAAACTTTAACGCAGATTTGCCTCCACACACACTCATACCAAAATTCATCAACACTCCCCCAATTACACAAAATTCACCAAAACTCTCCTAATTATACTCATCATTCCCAATCCCCAAAGGGTGCTTGTTTGATAACAAACTTGCAGTTGCAGTGCAATTGAATTAAGGAAATAATAAAAAATCTGAAACAATTCCATCAATGATCATGAAAAAATAATGGAAAAGTAGAAAAACACTCAATTAGAAAAACAAAACTAGAATTAGAAATTAAAACCTAAATTATGAGAAACATATGTTTTCCAATGAAAAAGAATTAATTGTTGATTTTTTTTATTTGCTGTTTTTGTTTTAAAAGAATGAAATTTAAATATAATTAATGACATCTTGTAAATTATTTAGTCTATTGGAGCAGCCAGCGTTGGGAGAGCTTCTCTTCTAAATGAGGTCCGACCCGGCTCGAGGGATTAGTCTTTGCCTACGGGTGGGGGACACCCTGCGAAAGCAAAAAAAAAATTATTTGGTCTATAATGATGATATGGTACCGGCCACATCATTTGGTATTGATTTTTGGTAAAACTTTTTGGTACCTCAAGCATTTTTGAAAGAAAAAAAAGGCTTGTAATTAGGGGTCAAGCAACAATACAATGAATAAAATGGCCAAACAATCAGACAACCACCATCCCTAGTACTAAACACAGTTCCAAGAATATTGTCAGAGACAATTAACATGAGCCAAGGAGGCCAACCTCTAACCACTTCACAACCAATTCTGATAGTCACGATATGTCCTCAAGGCCAATCTCAAGAAGAAATTTATCCCTTCCGCACCATCTCCCAAAACAACAGATCACGTGCAAGGGTAGCTCCCCATTACATTGACACCAGGAAAATACTTAGAATAAAACAAATAGTCCCCAAGAATAACATCATAACAATGACACCGCTTTAAAACCAAGACATCCAAACTCTAGCTCAAAAGCGTAGGGACATAATTGTCCAAAAAAAAACAGCCCTAAGAAAATCCAAAGAACCACCGCAACTCGCTGTCCACACCCAAAGCGCCGCCAACTCCATCCTTTTGATAGTCACCATAATGAAATTGGGATTTACATGGCAAATAACTGTCCACCAAGAAATCACCCCAATCGCCAATGATCCACCACCACACACCACCAAAACCATACCATCCTCAAGGCCAATCTCAAGAAGAAATTTATCCCTTCCGCACCATCTCCCAAAACAACAGATCACGTGCAAGGGTAGCTCCCCATTACATTGACACCAAGAAAATACTTAGAATAAAACAAATAGTCCCCAAGAATAACATCATAACAATGACACCGCTTTAAAACCAAGACATCCAAACCCTAGCTCAAAAGAGTAGGGACATAATTGTCCAAAAAAAAATAGCCCTAAGAAAATCCAAAGAACCACCGCAACTCGCTGTCCACACCCAAAGCGCCGCCAACTCCATCCTTTTGATAGTCACCATAATGAAATTGGGATTTACATGGCAAATAACTGTCCACCAAGAAATCACCCCAATCGCCAATGACCCACCACCACACACCACCAAAACCATACCATCTAGCCTCCCCCCCCCCCCCCGCCTGCATCTCAATCTTAGAATCATCCATCATCTCCTTTTACTAGTTTTTGGGTCTGTTTGGAATTTGCTTCTAAAAAGCCTAAAAATATTTTTTAAATTTGTCAAAAACGCTTTTGTACGAGAAAATACTTATAAAAACGCTTCTCAAAATTATTTTTAAATACTTCTGAAACACATTTTTATTTTTATTTTCTATTTATAATTAATTTTTGAGTCATTTTGACACGACTTGAAATTTGCACGAAATAAAACATGTTGAACTTACACGATAAATATGGATCATTTGCAGGTCAATCCACCAAGACACATTTAATAAACTGGTAGGCTTAGGGTTAACCTGCCAACTCGCAAATCACCCGCCTTAACCCGTTTATTTTATTAGACTGTCAAAATTCAAGAAATTTCAAGTTTTTATATGCTTGCATTATTTTTTCTACTCACAAAAACTCTATAGTGATAATTATTGTCAAGTCATATGTCCTAAAAATTTATTAAATGGCTCAACCAAACTCTATTCTATGTGTAAATTGATCAACTATTATTTATATTGTTACTACTATTTTACTAAATAGGTTATGTCGGTTTAGTCAGGTCGGACAACCCGTTTAATAATTAGATTGGGTTTGGATTTGGATTTGCATTCTCTAACACGTTTATTAATTGGATTGGGTATGATTGAGTTTGTGTTTGCATATTCCAACATGTTTAATACTTTAACACGACCTGAATCCGACACGGCACAATCCATTGACAACATACTTGATCTTCACATCTTCAAAGCCATTAAGTAAAAGTTGGCTATAATTGAGAATATTGCCCATGAGAAGGGAAGCATTACAACCATCTTTTAGATTTTTTTTTGTTTTTGTTTGGGTATTGCCTAATTATAAATTTTTTTCCGACATTTTTTAATTTCTAGGCTTTGAAGAAATTTTTATTATTTTTAGATAAAGTAAATTATATTGATTAAACATAAGCATATGCCGAAAATCCAAAATAGTTATGTTACATATTCCATTATCCATTCTAGCGATAGCTTTTAAGTTTTAATCCTCGAATCACTTCTTGGTAAGAACTAATTAAGAGATACTCATTACAATCACAAAAAGTAAAAATCAATCTCACTCCCTGTTAGCTAGACATTATCATAACTTACGAGATATAATTTTTGACAAGTGCTGAAGTGCATATATGGCCAAACAGAAAACTCAATTTCATGTTAGGGGGTTGTTCTTTGAGAAAAAAAAAACAATGTAACATTGAGCAGCTGATTGATGAACGTACCTGGTGTATTTGAGTACTGTTACATAAGTTTCACTGATCATGCATGATAATGTGGTATATATTATAGTTGTTTTGATTAGTGAATTTTGTCATTTGTATAAAGGTCATTCATATTACTAGCTTGTAATTAACATCATATTACTCTCTGTAATATCACTTATATATGCAGGGACGAGTCAACCTATATATGTTTTGGTCAGGTATGAATGTACATCATAAATTATACTATATACTAATTAAAGTTCTTAGTATTATTAATTACTGTTTATAAAAAAAATTACAGTTTTATCCTTATTTATTCATCATTACGGTTTTGCCATTAGTCATGAAATTATAATTTTGTTCTTATTTATTCATGAATTACGGTTATGTCGATCATTATACATTTTGTATGATCTATCTCTCTCTCTCTCTCTCTTCACAATTGTCGTCGAGCTTCCAAAGCTCCGGCAACCACCACACAACACTGCGCTTGCTAATCCTTTTTGTCATATATAATTATGTGATGACCCACCCTCTTTATCCTACAGAGGGGATATATCCTTAGCTTGTTAGGTTCTCTATATAATCCATGATTTTGTACATATATACCTATATAGATGCTTTCTTTTCCTTTTTTTGGTCCACAAGTTTAGGAGAATCCGTGTTATGTATTGCTCATGAGTCCTGCCTAAGCAGAAGATTTGGACATAATTAGGGTTTGTTTGAGATTGTTTTTCTAAGAGTCAAAAGTGTTTTTGAGTTAATTAAAAAAGTTAATTATAAATATATAAAAATTTTAAAAAAAATAAAATGTGTCTTGAGTGGGTTTTTGAAGCACTTGAAAGTGATTTTGAAAAACACTTGTCAAGTGCTTCATCTTAAAAGATCGAGCGCTTTTATCAAATTTCAAAAGCGCTTTTAAACTTTTCAGAAGCATTTCTAAACAGGCCCTTAATGTTTTCGATCACATTGAAACTTCTAAGCAGCTTTATTAATGGTACGTTTCCTCTGTCTCTGTCTCTGTCTCTGTCTTTCTCTCTCTCTGAATAGTTAGCAGAGAATACTTGGAAGTTTCCTCCACCTAAAGCCCATTTGATTAATATTTAAAGTGACGAAACTCCCGAAATTTCATGGATTATAGTCTTTTGGTTATAACTTTCAGGAAAACTCGGATGATCGCGTTGGGACTGCATTTTCCTCATTTCTAACACGCAATAAATATATGACTTGGCTTACTTTACTGGGTTTAATTTATTGATGCAAAGCCACCAACTCTACCCAATTGAAATAAAAGTCATAGATCTATGTCATGTATTTTAATCTGAATAAAATAGCTAGGAAGACGTACACCTGGATCCTTCGAACTTTCATGCAATTCATTTTTATAATTTCATATTTTCGTCAACTTTCAAATTACCCCCCTTTCTAATAAAAAAAAAAAAAAATTTTTTTTTTATTTAAAAAAAAAAAAAAAAAAAAAATATTTTTTTTTTAAAATATTAATAATATAAAAATAAACAATAAATAATCCTCACCTCCCAAAAAAATAATTGTTGTTTTATTTTGTGAAATTAAAAAAAAAAAGGAAAAAAAAAAAAAAAAAAAAAAAAAAAAAAAAAAAAATATATTTTTTTTTTTTTTCGTCAACTTTCAAATTATTGTAATTTTCAATTGGAAATCTGCATCATTGTAATTTGCATACATGAACAAGATATATATAACAACTAACAAGTATATAGTTATTATAACAACTAACATATACCATCGATTTAGATTACAATGATGCAGATTTGATGGTATAGTAGTAATTTGCATATATGTTATTATAACAATTTAGTTGTTATACCATCGATTCTATGTCACATCAAATATAACAACTAACAAGTAGATAGTTTATTATTACTACTATACACATTTCCAAGCTTCGGCTTTAAACCATAAAACTTGATTAGTATATCATTAGAAAAAGGACCGTGTATATTACAGGGAAGGAGCTACATGAAGACCTTGGATGGCCCGGCTTCCCCAATGATTTTATGCAACATATATTCCTATATATATTGGGTAAGTCTAATATACAGAACTGCATACTATGTAGTTCTGTTTTTTGAAATGCAATTGCATTTTTAGAATGACAATTGCATTTTTTGAAATGACAATTGTATTTTTTAAATATATAATTTCACATTTTTAAACGGCAATTGCATTTTTTTTATAAAAAGTTGCATGCTATGCAGTGATGTATATTATAATTTTCTATATATATTTTCCCTCTCACAGCAAAATTTTGCCTATATTCTATATGTATTGGCTCCTTTATTAATAATTTATATGTATTTGGCCCCTCCTATTATCAAATGATAGCTCCGTTCCTGCGTGATTATGATAGTATTTGTGTATATCAATATATATATATAAATATTTTTTTTAATTGACTCATTCCACAGTTAATTTGTAAATTGACTCATTCAATAGTTTGCAACCTAGGCTTTTGGCACTCAATTTAATGAAGGCCACTCTCCAAATTACCCCCTTACACATGAACGACATCATTAATGTAAACGTAATTTCATGCTAGCTCTGCCACTGTGTGTGTGCAACTCGTAATATATATTTTTACTGCATCTTTTCTTTTTGAAAACTCCGGAACTTGTATATATGTACCATAAGAATGTTATAAGTTTTAACCCTAATGTTGAAGCCAAAGAGCAGCACAATTGCTACAAGATACGTACGTACACAAGCCACATACCAGGACCTGAATCATTATCTCTTCCAAGAAAAGGACTTTAGGCCAATGTACCAAGATAAAGTTCTTGCTATGAAAATGATCGAATGTTCTAACAACGTACTATACATGCATATATGAGACGCTATGATCCTGTTTCAACTTCTAACAAATTAAAATCCTGCTATATGTATTGGATCAATTCTGAAAGGAATAAGCATCGAAAAAAGAAGAGAAAAATAAATCTCAGATAGGATATGCGCGCATGTATTTATTAATATTCAAAACAATAATATATTGATCACAAAGCAGGAAAATTACAAACCCTCAAGAAATGCAACAAAACAACTACAGATGTAAAAAACAACAGTGAACGATAAAGCTGAAACAATCGTACAAAAGATAATGATCGAAGTAATCGATTATTTGTCTGACAATTAATGAGAACTTCTTGTAAACCAATTCTAATAATAATCCACTCTAGCTGTAGTACTACTTGATTCACTGCTGGATTTGCGTCTTCAATTCATCATATTTGGCCACAACCTCAGTCCTTGCCGTTTCTATTACACTGGCGCAATTCTCTATTGCCGTCTTCAATTTCTCAATTTCCACCTTAAACTTCTTCAGCTCTTCCAGAGGTCCCTGACTTGCACCTTTCCCCATTTCATTAACCGTCTTAACTTGACACCTAATGTTTTTCAACTCTTTAATGATTTCAAGAGTTCCAGCCTGCATGGACTCATTCAAACCCTTTTGTGCCTTCAAATAATTTGGTTCATGATCTTTAATCATCTTATCAAGCGAAGCACGTACCGTTTTTATTGCCGGGGAAAGAGTTTGAACAACAGCACCTGCAGCAATAATTGTTTTAAGAACTTGATGAGCAGCGAGGTACGCTGTAGCAGCTGGAACAGCCATAGCTGTAGCCATAATGACGCTGCAAACAAACGCAGCAGACAAACTGCCTATGAATATCACATTTAAGACCTTCCTGAAAATACTAGCACGCTGCTGCTTCTTAATTGTTGTGTTCAACTTGTGAAGTGTGGCTACATGTTTGTTGAGCAGAGTGTCAATCTTTTTAAGAACCTTTTCAGCATTTTCTTCAACCTTCATCTGGATCTGCTGGACCCTCTGGTCCGACTTTTTCTCTTCAATACATGAAGCCATCTTACTAGCTGAGTTGATGAAATCTTGCAATTCATTAATGCAGAGGTCATGGGTCTCCTTACTATTATTCAAGTACTCCTGGATGAGGACAGTATCCAAGAACATCACCTTCGCCGTCCTCTTCCCACCGGCCTTTGCATCGAGTATTTCTTTTTGGCAAGAGTTGATTTTCTTCGCAGTCTCGTCGCTGGAAGTCCTCAGATAGCTTACAAAGTTCTTCAAACGATCAAGACCGCTTCCGACCTCGACTTTTTTGGCGCAGGCGTCGAGTACGGCGTCCAACTCTCGCATCTTGTTATCATCTTTGTAATCGGCATCGTATGAAGCAAAGTCCATAAAGCCTAGCTAGCTATTGAACGATGTTGAAGTTTCAAATATCGCCTGCCCCCGCAAACCCTAATTCTCGAGGATTCTTTTGAAGAGAGAACTAGCCAGAATTTTTTTTGTGCAAGTCACTGCCTAGGATTGATTAAACGGGTCTCTGTTATATATAGCCTAAAATGCATGGCGTTAACTTTCTGTTAAATTTCGAAATGAAGTCGTCGATTACGGCTCGGAGAGAGATTTTTAATTACTACAAAATAATATAAAAGAAAGCTATAATTAGTAAAGAAAATATCCGGTAGTTACATAATTATATAATATTCATAAATAGATTATCGAAGAAGAAAGCTAATATATATATATATATATAATTTCCCATGCAAACTGCGTACATACATATTTCATATTTGTTACTCTTCTTCCAAGAAATTTTGGAGAGATTAATTTCTTTGCCACCACCATGCCATTTTCCATAAACTAATACCCTCCAATCCTCCCACGATAACTTGAATTCTCGAGGATTCTTTGGTAGAAAGAACTAGCTAGAAATCTGTGTGTGTGACAAGTCACTGAGGTAGCTAGACTCGGATTGATTGACCGGGTCTTTGTTTTTTTTTTTTTGGTCTGAACCGGGTCTTTGTTATTATATAGCTATGAATAATTATAACTTTTGTCCCTGAACTATAACTCGTTCAACACTTTCGTCCTTGAAATTTGAAATATATCACTTTCGTCCCTGAAGTTTGAAATATATCACTTTCGTCTCTGAACTTCAACACCAACTATCACTTTCGTCTTTGACCGAAACAAAATGGTGCAAAACCTATGCCAAAATGTTCGCAAAGATGAGAGGAGTAACTTTTATAATTTGGGCTAAGCTCGATTCGGTCTAGAATGGCTCGAATTTAGCCCGAAAGCTTAGCCAAAACTTTAATTGTAAAATTCTCCGCCATCCGGCGACGGTTTGAGGCAAGGTTGGTGGCGTTGAACTCGCCTCAAGGAGGGCCTCAAAGCCCAATATGTGTTGTCCTCCGATTTGGCCGAAATCGGAGGTTTATTTAATGAAAACCCTCGGCATGGACGAAAGTGATATATTTCAAACTTCATGGACAAAAGTGTTGAACGAGTCATAGTTGAAGGACTAAATGAGATTTTTTCCCTATATACTAAAGGAATATGGAGAGGAACAGTGTGCTTCCCATTATACCCCTGCCAATTTTTCATATTTTCTTTTTTGCCCCTGCTGTCTTTTCTTTTATGCTCTTCTTATCTTTTTTTCTTCTTTCTTCTCCCCCCCCGCATCTTTTCTTCCCAGCAATTGTATATATATATATAATATATTGATTATTTTAGAATTCAATTGCTTAAGTAAATGTTGTCCAAAAAATGAATTCGTTAGTTGAATTATTACTGTATATTCAATTGGTCCATTGAATTATAAAAAAATCAAAATTTAATTTATAATTTCACATATGATTCATAATTTTATATATTGCTAATATTGACTTAAGTGACTGAATCAACTCAAATTTTATGATTTTTAAATTAGTTTAAATTCTATATATAATTGTTAATTTGTTCAGTTTCAATTTCATTTGGGTTTTAGTATTTGTTCAGTTTCAATTTGTTTATCTATTTTTTTCCAGCAATTATATGATGTTTATAACATTAAATTTTGAAAGAAAAAAAATCGAAATAGGTCATTAAAAGAAGTAGGTCATAAACTAATAAAGTTAGGCGTCCCTAAATTTGAGTAAAATTAATAAAGTGTAAAACAAATGGGTAAAATTATAACAAATGGTCAAATGACGGTTTGAATATTTCCCATACGTAATCCTTTGTATAGACGTTGGGGTCGATGAACAATAAGATGGAATAGACCTGCCAATATGCCTAAGGTCCCTAATGCACTATGTTTTCTATAATGTATTCCTATAGTTTATCCCTTTATTTTAACTTTTTTGTACTAAACATAAATTTTACCCCACATCATCTTGCAGGAGAAGTTGCTAGTATAGACTAAAAGGTGTGCATGCATAGCATTTTTTCCAAGTTTGGACTAGGGTTGTAAATTGACTCAATAGTCAATACAGCTCGAGTTCATTAGTGTTAGGCTCGTTTTTAGTTCTTTCGAACTCGGCTCGTAAATAAAAAAATTCAAACTTGAGTTCTGGTATGCTCGACTCGTAGAGCTCGTGAGCAACTTATATTTAGTCACGAGACAGCTCGAACTAAGTTTGAGTTCAGCTTGCTCTTTAAAACTTGGCTTGTTTTCTCAAGCTCATTTAATACAGTTAAATATTAAATATTTTTTAAATAATTTTTATTAATAAAATATATATTCATTATTCAAGCATTAGAAAAAAAAAATCAAAAACTACTTCTCTATTTATTGGTCTAGTCCCCCTCTTCCCTTTGTTTAATTTTCTCTTTTTTAATAAAGAAATTTACTCCATATAAAATAAAATATCATTATTAAGTCCAATCAAGTTTAAACTCGAGCTCGTTAATTAATCTCGTCAAGAAACAAACCAAGCCAAACTAAGTTTAAGCTTTGAAATAAGCTTGCAAGCCAAGTTCCAAGACAACAAATTACGTTTGACCATAAACAAACCAAATCTGAACATCTAATACTCGACTTGGCTCAGCTCGTTTAGACCCCTAGTTTGGATAGTGGATATCTCTAGTGGCGAGAGTTTATTGTAAGAATATTTAGGTTCCAATAGCCCTAAAATGCCCTTTATTGATAGAGATTAAGGGATAATTTTCAGGTTCACCCAACATTCATTCTCCTTCTCCACTAGCCAATCATACACGGACACATTTGCTCATATTAAAAAAAAAACTATATTTTTCTGTTTTGACTGTCAGCTAGAATTTTCCTAATTACTTTGAACACAAAATTTGTTAAGGCAATAGGACGATAATCCAAAACACTATATTGTACGGTCAATAAAAAATAAGTTGACTTAAAAAAGTAGTGACTGTTTGGTTACTTTTTCAATTTTACACTTGTTAATTAAAAAAATATATAAAGAAATCGACAAAAGTGTAAAATAAAAAAAATAACCAAATGACCACTGTTATTTTAAACTAACTCATTTTTAATTAACTACACAATATCATCGGTGAGAAATGCAGATACAGTTGCTAGTAATTATAAAAAGAAATTAAATCTCATTACATATGCTCTTCATAGAGTTGATGCTCTTAGACACCTTATCCTTTTTCTCTAATATCTCGGACTTGCATTTCCTTGTGTTTTCCTTCAATTTATTAATGTTCTTCAGACAATTCTCAATATCATCAATATCTCGGTTTTCTTCTTCCTCGATTACAGTGTTTATGTCCGTTACAACACGACGAATAAAATTTTGAATATCTCCCAGCCCTTGTTTGTGAGCCACAGTTCCGGATTGCATCACGCTAATTACAGAGTTCGAATACTCAAAAGAAGATTCTTCAATCCAAGCGAGAGTCCAATGCTGTCCGGCTAGTGTCGGGATAATAGCAGCAGCAACGGCTAGTGCAACAACTGGAGAAGCAAGAACTGCCGCCACAACTGTGCAAGCAAACTGAGCAGCCACAACACCAATGAACACTGCATGAGTAACCATCCTCAAACAGTGTTTCCAGGCACGAGCACAATCTTTCTGCTTCTTGTCATGCATCTCTTTTGTCAGTTCCTTATGCATATTTTCTTGCTTCGTGATCAAACCTTCAACCTTTTTGAACAACCTTTCACCCGCATAAGAATGCTGATTTAGTTTCCCCAAAACCTTCTTATAGCAGGCATAACTTCCTTCGCCTTTTTCTTCCATCTTCTTAAGTTGAGTCATGCATTTCTCAGACGACTCAAGCAACTTGTCCAATTTAGTTAAGAAATCCTCATCACGCTTGTAACCATCCTCATATGATGTCCATAAATCACGCTTGCAAACCTTTTTAAAGATATTTCGGGTAAACTTTATCACTCCCTTCTTGCCCATGTTTGTACGTGTGCGGCTGCAGCGCCTCTACTAACCCCCACCTCTGAATTCACAAAAGCATTTCGATCTCAACTTAATTGCATGTGACAAGAAATTTCACTATCCAAGTGATTTTCTCTTATTGGAAAATGAACACATGCAGATGAACAATATAATAGAATTCAATAGCGCAGTAGTTCTTAATAGGAAAATGATTATTGACCTTATTTAAGGCCTAAACTTTTTGCCCTTAACATATGTGACATGTCATGTCAACCACTCATAATTGCTACATACCAAATCATATATATTGCTTAATTGGCACATCATGCCTAAAAGCCTATCATACGTACCCATCTCTAATCTAACGGTTCTTACTTAATTATTATAATGTTTACAAATTTATTTTTTACTAGAGTAAGACTTTCAATAAAATACACAAAAGTGATGCTCTTTTATTTTTTTTATTTTATTTTTGTATTTTTTCTTTTATTTTTTTTCTTCATGCCACGAAAAGTATCAATTCCTTAAAAAAATTATTCAGGTCAATAAAATCTTTCGATGACAGTTTCGTAATTTTTATAAAATATATAATATAGAAACATAAATTGGTCAATTAATGGGCCGGGAGGGCACCGTCTTTTGTTGTTGTCCTTAATGGTAAATATTTGACAAAATTTGTCCTTATGGGTCAAGAACCCTATATAAAAACTTTTATATGGTAGATGAACTATCACCAAATATAATTTTTGGTACATGAACTTTCATAACGAACCTAGTGATACCTGAACTATTTCTCCGTTTGTCATTATAGTACTTACCGTTAAATACTTATGTGACACGAGTAAAACTTGTAATTTGATGACTAGAGTATGAGAAAAACAGTCATTGAAGGTTTTTTACTAATAAATTTAAAAATAAAAATAAAAATAAATTATGCAAAATAAATAAATTTATATTAACATAATCAAATTAGAGTTTTTATCTCCAAACATTCAAGATTAAAGATTCAAAAATTATTTTTATTCTCAAATATTCAAGATTAAAGATGCCATGTAGGTGGTTTTATTATTAAATTTTAAAATTAAAATAAATTATAATTATTTTTTAATATAATAAAAAATTAAATTACTTTTTTTTAATATAGTTTATTTTTATTTTTTAATAAATAATGAAAGCACCTACATGGTAATAAATTATATGATAAAAATAAAAATAATTTTTCTCAGTTGTAATCTTGAATTGTGCATAATTTAACTAAATCTATTTTTTGTATAATATATTTTTAAAATAGAAAATAAATGAAATGACTGTTTTATCTATGCCACATAAGCACTTAACAAAATATTTAACTATATGTAGTAGAGTCTTGTTCACCTACTCAATAAAGTGTTTACTCAGTTTAATTATTTTACACCATTGAATTTAGATCCAAACGCAGTTGAGCACAACTGAGTAAGAAATCTATTGAGTAGGTGAACGAGACTCGTATGTAGTATAATAGCAAACATATGAATAGTTCAAGTACCAACAAGTTTTTTATGAAAGTTTAGGTACCAAAAATTGCATTTGGTAATAGTTCAGGTACCATATGAGAATTTTTCTCATATATATATTTAATTAAAAATGCTTAAAATGAAACGAAAATAAGATGATATAGATATATGAGAAAGGGATTATACCTTGTGCCGGCAACCAAGAGCTCTGCAGCTGATCGAGCTTATCAAGCATTCCCCAGTGGATTGAGCAATGGATTGATCGATGATGTCTATGGACTTGATTGCTGCAGCTTTTTATAAGGAAAGATATAAGCTATGAGTATTGTTGTTATTGGTTAAAACTACTCATGCAATTCAATTAAGAGACAACATGCATGGTGATTATGAGAATCTTAACTTAATTAATCTTTCGCTTCGCTGGTTTGCATGATCGATGCATCTATATTTTAACCAAGATGCATGGTTGCCGTTCTCTTGAATTATGATTCCTCGCAACCACCAGTAGTGTCTTTTGCTGACTGGTAGAGTGCAGTAGATCAATAGAATCCCGGCCAGTAGTACTAGTCGACCACTTTGCCTAGCTGTACGTTAGTCTGCACTATCCTACAAGTTTTGTGCTTCATTATTATTTTTGGTCAATTATGCGGTTGTTGTTTCATATGACTCAAAGGTTGGTGTACGTAAATACAAAAAAAATATAAAATACTCCAATAATGTATACAGTCCCACAGACTTCCATAATGAGATTGTATTATATGACAGGAAGGTTCCATGCACATACAAAACGTAGACTCCAGTTAATAATCATAATTTATAGAATACGAGAAGTGTATAATACTGAAAAAGTATGCAGGTGTATTATTATGACAATTTCATCTAATAGTTCTAATAGTTCGTTGAAAAGTTTTGGATAGCATTTTTTAATTAATTTGTTAATTTATTTTTAAATTATAAAAATGTAATTTTAATTCATTTTTGTTTGATATTATGAAGAAAATACGAAAAAATGAAAATGTAAAATTTTGTGTACAATAGTATATTGTTTGGGGAGATTCTCTAGTGAGGACCATTATAATGAGGACTTGGTGATGACTTTTCGATTAGACATATTTTAAAATTACATATCGACAAATCAACCGTTCAATATTTAGATATTTATGAGTAGATCACTTATACAAATTTTCAATGAAATCTAAAATCGTTAGGTCATCTATAATTGTGATTTACCATTTATGAATATGAATGGTTCAAAATTAACAGATTTGGTTCGTCCATTTATTTGGTCTATTTCGATACCTTAATTAACGATTTCAAATTTTGTTGAAAATTTGTAGAAGTGATCTACTAATGAATATCTTAACATTGAACGGTTGATTTCTTGAGAAGTAATCGAAAAATAGATATAACAATCATTAATAAAAAAGTCCTCACCAAGTCCTCATTATAGTGGTCTTCACTAGAGAAGCTTCCGTTTGGTTGTACGTACAATATGTTTATAATAATTTTGGATTCAAAATTACAGAAAAATGAACCATTCCTTATAAAAAGTACGGAATATGAAATTATTTTTGAAAAATACGTCTACATATATTATTCATGTTGTAGAATATTGAAAAGTAAAGCGAGAGAGTAAATAGCACAGGAATAGAGATATCTTTTATTGATGAATAGGTGCCTCTTTATATAGAGGAATACAAGATACAATCCATAATGGAAAAGGATTCCTACTCAATACATTCCTTATGCAATCCTAACTAGATTCTCCTAGGTTGACAAGCACACACAAAACGGGTATCCTTCAACACTCCCCCTTGTGCGGTCAACACTAGGTGGTGCTCCTCGCGTTGCCTCGTTAAAAACCTTGCCAAGTAACAAAAAACCCAGTGGGACAAAAATAACCTTGGTCGAAGGGAAAAAGAGTGCAACACACCACTTCACATTTGGCATAGCAAGACAACAGACTCCCCCTCAAGCCTGCGTCTCCCCCTGATTCTGCAATCATGGGAGGTCAGATAGTTTACGCAAACCAATACTTTTGACATGCTTCTCAAATGTGGATTTAGGCAATGACTTAGTAAATAAGTCCGCTACATTGTCCTCAGAACGGACTTGATTCACTTGAATCTTGAGAATTTCTTGTTGTTGCTGATTATAGAAAAACTTTGGAGCTATATGCTTGGTATTGTCGCCCTTGATGAAACCTTGCTTCATTTGCTCAATGCAAGCAGCATTATCCTCATAGATACATGTAGGTTCATCTGTGGTAGACCTTAAACCACACGTACTTCTTATGTGCCCAATTATGGATCTCAACCAAATACATTCACGAACAGCTTCATGAAGTGCTATAATCTCAGCATGGTTGGAAGAAGTAGCGACAAGAGTCTGCTTAGTAGACCTCCAAGAAATAGCAGTGTTACCCATGGTAAAAACATAACCAGATTGGGAACGACCTTTGTGTGGGTCAGAGAGATACCCAACATCAGCAAAACCCACCAAAACATCACTAGGTGTTTGAGAATATGGGGTAATTGATATACTGCCAGTAATATGTCCGGATGGAAGGAAAACATCCGGACGCGGGACACATGAATCAACAGTTCTGTTCGTCCGTCGACCGGTCGATAGCTGCCTGTCGACCGGTCGATCACCGTGTCCGACAGTATCCACGAAAGGTATAGGTTCCTCACCCATTTTTCCATACTTTCGTGCCTCTCTGTAGGGATAGAACAAGCCCATATCAATCGTACCCTTGAGATATCGAAAGATTGTCTTTACGCCAGTCCAATGGCGTTGCATGGGCGCAGAACTATGTCTAGCTAACAAGTTCACGGCGAATGAGATATCGGGTCTTGTGCATTGTGCTAAGTACAATAATGCGCCTATTGCACTTAGATATGGCACCTCAGCTTCTAAAATGTCTTCGTCATCATCCCTTGGACGAAACAGATCTTTCTTTGGATCTAAGCTACGACCAATCATGGGAGTGCTAACAGGATGGACCTTATCCATATTAAAGCGCCTGAGCATCTTATGGGTATAAGCTGATTGATGAATCGGATCCCACTATCACGGTGCTCAAGTTCTAAACCGAGACAAAACCGTGTTTTCCCAAGATCTTTCATCTCAAACTCGGATTTCAAGCATTCAACGGTGTCTCTTAGTTCTTCAAGAGTACCAATAATGTTCATATCATCAACATAAACCGCGACAATTGCAAATCCGGAACTTGTAGTTTTGATAAACACGCATGGGCACAATTCATTGTTCACATACCCTCTTCCAATCAAGTAGTCACTTAGACGGGTATACCACATCCGCCCAGATTGCTTTAATCCGTATAGTGAGCGTTTCAACCTTATTGCAAACGCGCTCCGTGGTCGGGAGCCACTTGACTTGGGTAATGAAAGTCCATCAGGAACTTTCATGTATATTTCCGTATCTAGATCCCCATAGAGATACGCAGTGACCACATCCATAAGCTGCATATTCAGTTTTTCGGAAACTACCAAACTGACAAGGTAGCGGAACGTGATGACGTCCATTACGGGAGAGTAAGTCTCCTCGTAGTCGATTCCAGGGCGTTGAGAGAAACCTTGCGCCACAAGGCGAGCTTTGTATCGTACAATCTCATTCTTCTCATTACGCTTTCTAACAAAGACCCATTTAAATCCAACAGGTTTTATTCCGGAAGGAATTGGCACAACAGGCCCAAATACCGTTCTCTTTGTTAGTGAGTCCAACTCAGCCTGGATCGCATTTTTCCATTCAGGCCAATCTGCTCTACGTTGGCATTCCTCAACGGAGCGGGGTTCAATCTCATCAGACTCTATTAACTCTCGTGCACAAGCATATGCGAAAACATCGTCAACTACGACGAAGTTTCTATCCCACGTCCCATGTACACTAGTGTAATTAATTGAGATCTCTACATTCTCACGGATAGGTTCTTGCGGTGGAGCGTCCTCCATAGATGTCTCTTCGACATAACCATAATCCGGAATGTTCTCATGGGTCGGATTTTGAGTATCAATGATGAGAGGGTCGTGTGCCTTTGCAGCCCGCTTCCTAGGGCGCGAATCCCTTGAACCCTGCGGCCTCCCACGCTTCTTTGGAGGAGCCGCGGCCTGTGTCACATCACTTCCTTCAATAGGAGTGGCGCCAGCAGTGCTCCGCCCAATCTTCTGGGTAGCACTTGCGACGTCTTTGAGTCCGAAGCCCTTTTCAGGTACTTCCATCCTTGCAGGTACATTTGCAGCAGGTATATGAGATCTAGTCACTTTAGCAAGATCAGAGAAAGCGTCCGGAAGAGAGTCGGCGACTTTCTGCAGATCGATAATTCTACGCACCTCAAGTTCTCTTTGTGCAGTAGGGGGATCATGATGAGACAAAGTGGGGACAGACCACGACAATTCTCGTCGTTCCTGTTGAATGTTATCATTCTTATCTCCCCCTAACGACGGGAAGATTGTCTCATCGAAGTGACAATCCGCAAATCTAGCGGTAAAAAGATCACCTGTCAAGGGTTCTACATAGCGGATTATGGATGGGGACTCATACCCAACATAAATACCCATTCGTCTTTGAGGACCCATCTTGGTACGCTGTGGAGGCGTAATAGGCACATAAACGGCACACCCAAATATGCGTAAGTGCGAGATGCTTGGCTCGTACCCAGTCACTAGCTGTTGCGCAGAGAATGTTTGGGTGGCAGTGGGCCTCAGACGAATAAGCATAGCTGCATGCAATACTGCATGTCCCCAGGCAGAGAGAGGAAGATTGGTGCGCATTACCAATGTTCTCGTTACCATTTGAATCCTCTTAATGGCAGCCTCTGCGAGACCATTCTGGGTATGGACATGTGGGACGGGATGCTCGACATCTATCCCAATAGCCATGCAGTAGTCATCGAAAGTTTTCGACGTAAACTCACCAGCATTATCAAGCCTGATAGATTTAATGGGATGATCCGGGTAGTGAGCCCGCAGGCGAATAATCTGTGCCAAGAGTTTAGCAAAAGCAGCATTTCGAGTGGACAAGAGCGCGACATGTGACCAGCGTGTCGACGCATCAACCAATACCATAAAATACTTAAATGGTCCGCTTGTTGGTTGAATTGGTCCACAGATGTTGCTACCATTTCATATCTTTACCGGAATAGACCCGAAGTAGCTCACTATCACCGGGAGCAGCCTCCGTGTAGCCCCATAACCGACTCGGTAGGGCTCCCTACCGAGAACATAATCTCTCGCAACGCCCCGGCGGCATCTACCGACTCGGTAGGGATCCCCTGCCGAGTATACTGCCCCCCGACCGCGGTCGAAGCCACCGGCGATACCCCGCCGGTACCGGTAAGACCAGGCCGGGTGTACCGACCACAAGCTCTCCCCTCGGCTCCACATGGACGTCTCCTGACCAGGTACCGGGCGTGACCAGCCCCACCGGTACCGACACGGCCAGCTGGCACACGTGCTTGTCCACTACCTCACAGATCGCACTAAGTCGCGAGCCCATGCCGCACTAGGCGCCGCCGTCCTTCGATGCGCACATCGAGGTAGTGGACCAGAGAATATTCCTCGTGTCAGGGGATGTCCCCCACGCCAGGGAAGCTTGTCTCCGACCTCACCTCATATATAAGGAGTCCTCACTCCTTATTCAGGTACGTTCTCTCCGAATCCCAAACTCTCTGCTCTTCAACACCAATCGGTACTAACTTGAGCGTCGGAGGGTCTTCGGTCGGTACACACCGACCTCCCTGACCAATCTTGTGCTTTCAGGTATCCGCACACGACACTACCGGGCAGTTGGGAAACGGCAGAAACATTTGGCGCCGTCTGTGGGAACAATTCCACCACTTCATAACCAAAGCATACTCACCCCGTGAGGTGTTCTACCAGTCAAGCAATGACAAAATCGGCTAGCGATGGCTCACAACCAGCGAAACAAACCAAGAAGTCCAAATCCGCGAAGGAAACCTTGACTATAGCTGGTCTTGGGCCTCTTCCGGAGGAGGCACATGCAGCGGCCCACTCTACCGAGTCGGAGACCCCGAGTCCCACCAGGTTGAGCCCTCTACGGTGGCGAGGCTCGAGGCCATGATCCGAGAACTCCGGGAGAGCAATGAGCGATTGCGCCGCGATCGCCTCGGCGCTCGAGGCTAGTGCCCGGGAAATCGGTCTGCTGAAGGAGCGCTTCTCCGGGAAACCGACCCCCGGTCCGATCGGTGTCGGCACCACTCCCGAGGGTTGACACCCCTCCGCGACCGAGGCACCGAGTACCGGAGAGGCGAGCCGGGCCCCTACCGACTCCCCCGGTCTCGTTCCTTGACGGCGAGGGGCGTGGTCCACTCCGCGGACGAGGGGGATACCGACGAGGATCGCGACACCATCCATGAAGAACCTGTCACCGCCGTTCCCAGGCCACGGGTGGGGGAAGACACACTGACCAGCCTCTTCCGAGAACTGAACGACCGCCTCAGGAAGGTCGAGACCGGTACCGCTAGGACCGTGCCTAGCCTCGGCATGGCCAAGAAACCCATTGGCCCCTTTACCGGGAGGATTTATGCCCACAACCGGGACTTCAAGAATCTGAAATTGGATCCTTACACTGGCAAGGAAGACCCGGTAATGCACGTGACCGCTTTCCAATCTGCTTACAACGGCAGGGGCTACACCGATGAGGACTGGTGCCATGCCTTTGTCAATACTCTGACTCAGGAGGCCATGTTATGGTTCTATCAACTAGAGCCGGAGTCCATCGACAGCTACGAACAGCTAGTCAAAGCCTTTACCACCGAGTATGCCACCAAGTCCAGTTCTTCTACTCGGTAGGGGAGCTCACCGGCTTCCAAAGAAACCACGGGCGAACGGCCGGCTGACTACATGGAACGGTTTAAAGCTGCCTACCGGCGCCGTAACACCAAGGATGACATCCGCGCAGCCCGGATCTTCCGGGATGGCTTGGAACCGGGAGAGTTCCTCGGGAACCGAACTCCACGAGCACGGTATTCACCTATACCGAGCTCGTAGAGCGGAACCGGCCCGTACGCCCGCGCCTACTATCCGACCTACGAGAGGAAGTCCCACCTCAATGAAATGCACAAAGGGAGCGAGGCCTCCACGGTGACCGTGGACCTACCGGGGATACGCGCAAATCGGAGCAGGTCGGCGCGCCCAAGGTCGAAGAACTGGCGGGATAACAAGCGCGACCGGGCAACAACTACGGGGAAACAACCGGAACAATAGCGGGGAACCGAATAACAATCAACGGTATGATCCTCCCCTCGGGAGCGGAATCACCAATACCAAGCCCCCGGAACAACCAATATCGACCGGTATATCGGGTTGACTCCGGCCACGGCGAGCCGGGAGTACCGCCTACTTCCGGTCAAGAAAACCGGGGGCGAGCTCCGGCTACTCGGCCCGAGCGCACCCCGGCTTACCGGGGTGGATGGCCGTGCACCCCGTGCCGGCGTAAACCGGATAAACACTCCAAGCCACGGCGGACTGAAACCGGGTACGACCGGTACCCCAGAAAAAGAATTCTTGGAAGCGGGAACCGGTCCAAAAGTCCAACCGGCGAGGATCTTGCCGATGATGGCCTGCCGGTGTGCACCGTGTTCAACAAACCTATGGAGGACATCTACAAGGAGAACCCCCGACTCTTCCCTCAACCGTGGAAGAGGCCACCGTATGCCGACAACCGGGTCGACACCGGTAAATTCCGCACCCACCACCGGTCCGGTACTCGCTGATGCGAGGAGTGCCAAGCCACGAGGGATGTTGGCGAGCGGTTGCACCGAGACGGAAACTCGCCCGGTATGTTGGCCAAACCCCTCGGGGTACCGAAAGGAAATTTTCACCATCGGTGGAGGCCCTACTCTTTTCGGTACCACTCGCTCCGAACACGGATCGCATGTAAAGGAGGCTAAGCGGCACTGCGGTGCTTCTCGGTACAATCTGCGCCGGTGCGAAGAAACGAAACGAGACCCTTGGAACATAGGATTCTCCGGCGAGGAGGAAACCGGTATCGTGACCCCCCACGATGACCCACTCGTAATATCGCAAAGGTCCATACCGACCCGATGCACGAAGTGCTTGGTCGACGGTGGCGGCTACGCGATGTCATCTTCGAGTGCCTACCTCGAGTGGACCTACCCCTCGAGAACATCTCGAGGACGGTGAATCCACTCATCGGTTTCTCGGGAGACCTTGTCCAACCCCTCGGTAGCGTTTGGCTCGACGTCGAGGTCGGACGGTACCCGGTCCCGAAGGTATCGGCCACATCTTGGTAGTGGATTGTGAATCCTCCTACAACTTCATTCTCGGTAGGCCCATCCTGCGCCAAATCGAGCACTGTATGCTACTACTTGCTCGTACTAAAGTTCCCTACTCCCGCCGGGGTTGCCTCTATCGGGGAAGTCGGCCCGTGGCCGGTCTGCTACGCCCCGAGACGAAGCCACGACGGTCCTACGGGACGTGTGCGGTGTCGCACCCGGAATAACGCGGCGGCGGCGGACCGGCCGGATGATCCGGGAAGGGGCGGTAGTCATACGAGGGGAAGCCCCACGAGGAGGTAGAACAGTTGCTTTGTTCACGAACGACGACGGGGTAGTCAAGATCGGTACCGGCCTGCGGTCGCCTGGCGTGCTGACTTGATCAAGCTCCTCCGGGACAACGCCTCGGTGTTCGCTTGGTCCTACGCCGATATGCCGTATCTCTACCACAACCATCTCCCATAAGCTTGGGATCGATCCGCCTACCGGCCGGTACGGCGAAGAGGCGCGTCGGGGACCAAGAACGGTACGAAGCAATGAAGGCGAGGTCGATAAGGCGTTGAGTATCGGTTTCATCCGGGAAGTTCAATACCCCCGATGGCTAGCCAACCCGGTGCTAGTAAAGAAACCCAACGGGAAGTGGCGAATGTGCATCGACTTCACCGATCTCAACAAGGCATGTCCCGAGGACGGCTTCCCTCTGCCGAGAGGATCGAGCGGCTTGTCGGCTCCACTTGCCGGTCGCGAGGCCCCGAGCTTCGTGGATGCCTATTCGGGCTACGACCGGATCAAGCCGGATCCCGAAGACCGGGAGCACACCTCCTTCGTGACCGACCAAGGTCTATCTTGCTACAAGGTCCTGCCCTTCGGATTGAAAAATGCGGGGCCACCTATCAACGGTTGGTCGGCCGCATGTTCTCCGGGCAGATCGGGAAGACCATGGAAGTGTACGTGGATGACATGCTCGTCGAGAGCTTAAAGAAAAACGACCACCTTACCGACCTACGGAGACATTCTCCATCCTCCCGGAACTATGGGATGAAGCTCGATCCCGAGAAGTGCGTCTTGCGTAGGCGAAGGAAAATTCCTTGGCTTCATGGTCGGCCACGGGGTATCGAGGCTAATCCCGAGAAAATCGGAGCGATCTGGACTTGGAATCTCCCAAAACATTCAAGGACGTCCGAGCCTTAACGGTAGGATCGCAGCTCTCTCCGGTTCATATCACGGTCCACCGACCGGTGTGCCCCGTTCTTCAAAATTCTGAAGACCGGGAAGAAGTTCGAGGGCTGGACCACCGAGTGCGAGCAAGCCTTTGCTGCATTAAAGGCATATCCGGCAGCACCCTTTGCTCGGCCCGACCGGTACTAGGCGAACCTCTCTTCCTGTACCCTGTCGGTATCGAGAACTGCTTGTGAGCTCGATCCTAGTCGGGAGCCACAACAAGGAGGACCTACCGGTAGACTACACAAGCAAATCTTTCGTGGATACCGAAACTCGGTACCCCGAAATCGAGCAGCTCGTCCTCGCACTCAAGATCTCGGCCGGAAGGCTTCGCCCATACTTCCAGGCACACCCCATTGTGGTGCTTACCGATCACCCACTCGGGTTGATCTGCAAAAGCCGAGGCATCGCGGACTCGTGAAGTGGAGCATCGAGCTCGGCGAGTTCGATATCACCTACCGACCTCGACCGACGATTAAGGCACAGTGCTGGCGACTTTGTCTACGAATTCACCTCTGTGCAGTCCACACCCACATCGGTAGAGGGGGCGGCTCGGCCGAGACGGCCCGAGCCACCGGCGAGGAAACACAATTTGATCCCGCCCTACCGACACCGGCAATTATATGTGGATGGTGCCTCGAACACCCACGGTAGCGGGGCGGGACTCATTCTTATCACTCCCCACACCGGTAGTCCCGACACATCTCGGCTCGAGAGTGCTCTCCGGTTCAATTTCAAGGCTTCCAACAATGAGGCCGAGTACGAAGCACTCTCGGCCGGCCTGCGGCCGGCCGGCACACAGGAGCCCGGCGGCTCCGAGTCTTCGGCGACTCACGGCTCATTGTCGACCAAGTCTCGGGGGACTACCGGGCCAAGGATCCCATCATGTCCGGTATAGGATGTTGGCAAAGAGCTCACTGCCGGTTTCTCGTGCTTCAAGCTAACGAAGGTACCGAGAGAAGAAAATCAAGGGCCGACGCCTTGGCCGAATAGCCTCCGCTATTGACCCCAACCACAGCGAACTCGGTACCCATCGACATCTTGGAAAGCCGAAGCACCGAGACAATGCCCACCGAGGTCAACCACCTGCGCACGGAGGAGGCGGACTGGGATGACACCAATCCTCGAGTACTGCGTGATGGCTCCCTCCCGAGAGATAATGATGAGGCCAAGAAAGTAAGATTCCGGTCCTCCGGTACCTCATCATTAACGGCCATCTCTACCGACGAGCTCACTCCTTGCCATACCTACGATGCCTCGGACCGGCCGAGTCCCGAGACGCCATCGGGGAGGTACACGAGGGCATCTGTGGCAACCACCGGGAGGAAGAGCATTGGCCCACAAACTCATCCGCCTTGGTTACTTCGGCCAACACTCCTCCGGACGCTATATCATTTACAAGGCAATGCAAGGCCTGTCGGTTCAACGCACCGAACGTACCAAAACCATCCCGGCCCGCCGGAGACGATGGTGAACCCATGTCCCTTCGCCCGGTGGGGAATCGACTTAATCGGGCCCGTACCCCGAGGGTACCGGTGGTGTTGAACACGTCGTAGTCGCCACCGACTACTCCACCAAGTGGACGAGAGGCCAAGGCCCTTAAGTCGATCACTTCCCGGCAAGTACAGTCCTTCATTTGGGAAAACATCATCTGTCGCTTCGGTATCCCTCGAAGTCATTATCACCGACAACGGTAAACAATTTGACTCGAATCCTTCGGGGAAATTATCTTTGGGAGAAGGGCATCACCCTTTTCTTCGCATCGGTGGCCCACCCGCGGACCAACGGTCGGGTGGAGGCGGTTAACAAAATCTCGAAGAGAACTATGAGGACCAAGCTCGGTGATAAGAAAGGCGCGTGGCCTGAACTACTACCGGAGGTTCTATGGGCGTACCGCACCTCGTACGAGGCTGCCACCGGCGAGACGCCATTTTCCCTTGCTTTCGGTGCAGAAGCCGTGGTACCGGTTGAAATCAACTCCACAACACACCGGATCGACACATATGATCCAAATGAAAATGAAGAACAGTTGTGCCTCAACCGGGACCTACTCGAGGAACGTCGGGAACAAGCCAACCTCCGGAATGCGAAACACAAAAACCAGCTCAAGCGCAAGTTTGACGCGAAGGCAAAGTGCCGGTACCTCAAACTGGGGGACTGGGCACTACGAAGGGTAAGGCAAAGTACGAAGAACTCAGCAGCCATGACTTTCAACCAACGGTGGGAAGGCCCATACCGGGTAGTCGAAGTCCTCAAGCCAGGAACCTACCGGCTCATGGACTCCACCGGGTGCATGCTCCGCACCCATGGAATATTGAGCACCTTCGCTACTACTACCCATAGAAAAATATAAAGCCGGGACATACCGGCTAAGTGGACCTCACCACTTCTCGAGCAATTGTAATTATCATTTACCATAGTGGAACCCCTACAGTGGACGTAACCTAGGACTCGCATTGAGCCAGGTGAACCACTATAAAATCTGTGTCATCATGAATGCTTGTTCTCCTACCGATAATGCATAAATGCCAAGAACAAAAATGAAACTTCTGTAAGACATGTGGCCGGTACCAGCGACCCCCATGCATAAGTTTTGGCGATATTATTAAGCATGTGGCCGGTACCGGCTACCCCGTGCCAAACTTCGTAAGACATGTGGCCGGTACCGGCGACCCCCATGCATAAGTTTTGGCGATATTATTAAGCATGTGGCCGGTACCGGCTACCCCATGCCAAACTTACGTAAGACATGTGGCCGGTACCGGCGACCCCCCTGCATAAGTTTTGGTGATATTATCGAGCGTGTGGCCGGTACCGCCACCCCGTGCCAAACTTCGTAAGACATGTGGCCGGTACCGGCGACCCCCATGCATAAGTTTTGGTAATATTATCAAGCATGTGGCCGGTACCGGCTACCCCCATGCCAAACTTCTGTAAGACATGTGGCCGGTACCGGCGACCCCCTACGCATAAGTTTTGTTACGATAAATTCGGCATTCCACCGAACCAATTACCTACGTGATATGAATACTAAAGAAAACAATACGGGAGCGAGACTGAAAAAACCAGCCCTCCCGGGTAAGCACTTGGTATCATATATATAAAAAAAAAAAACAGAATTCATAGAATAAGGCGAAACACGCCATTGTTCAAAACAATAAATAAGAGCCTTATGGCCAATTCAAGTCTTGCCTCCCGATAGGGCACCCTACCGGGAGTGATGTTCAAAAAAGGGTTTAAACCCCCGGCAAAAAAAAAAAAAAAGGGAAAACAAAAATTACACGGCCCTTGGCGGTACCACCCAACATGGGGGACTTCATTCCTCCGCCGCCTCTGCTGCGGCTTGCGGCTCGGATTGGCTAGGACCACCGGCTAGCCTGACGAACCGTCAAAGTATGGGGTAAGTAGATTGTGAAGGGGGTTGTCGTTCCAACGGAGGATCATGGGCTCCCCAATCCCTTGGTGGTGTGTGTGGCTAAGTGCTCTAACTAGATGGAAAGGTGAGAAGTGGAAGGAGTGAAGTGTGTGGTTTGGACAATGTGTGAAGTGAAGTGGTGTTAAAGTTTGTGTGGAAAGTAATGATGCACGAATAAGATAAACAAAAAGCAAGTAAAGTAAATGCAAGCAATAAGATAAAGAGTGTGGAATGTATGGAAATGTTGGGGTTTTCGGGCAAACCCCAAGTCCAATGCAACAAACAATGCTATAACTAACTCAATCATGCCAATGTGTCCACAAATCAAGCTCCGTATCCTAGCCATGTTATGGGTCTAGGACCGTGTTTCTTAAGGTATTCGAATGCCTTATTAGGGTCATTCCAACTCTCTAGGTGTCATAGGGGATTCCTCTACGTTACCTAATACCGAATCCCCTATAGTGCTTAAGAGGCGAAGAGCACCGAAACTAGGAACTCAAACAAGTTACAACTCATCACACAAATTGCCAATTGCCTAGAGTACAAATAAGCTACCAACTCATCCAAACTCATGCAAAATAGACCAAATGCATATCCAAGAAGTGGTAAATTCCTCAAACACACATTCAATACATATTAAACTAGACAATTCACATACTTATGAAACACAAGGCATTTTATTCATCAATCGAAGCATCACAAAATCACATTGGACTAGGGCACACTGACCTAGTCCCCAACATAGGTCTCTACTCATTAATCATCTCAATATACATCATCAAATTATAATATGAAGTGCAAAACATAAGGAAAAGAGAGAGTAGAGGTGAGGAATGCTCGATAGGTGCTCTCTTGCTCCTCCTTGGCCTTGATGATGAAATTGGTGACTTGGTGAGGATCCCCCGGCTGCCCAAAGTGGTGGTGGAGGTAGTAGACGTCGTGGTGAGCAACTTCCATGAAGGGTGGGAGAGGAAAGGAGTGGTGGAAATGGGTGAAAAGTGGTGGAGAAGCGGAGCGGCTGCCGACGGTCGACCGGTCGACGAAGGGACGTCGACCGGTCGACGAGCGAGCCGTGGGCAAGTCTAAGGGGAAGGAAAAGAGGGAGGAAAAGGGAGAGGGAAGGTGATGGGTGATGGGGGCTGCTTTGGAATGTGGGAGATGACCTAAATGTGGCTAAAACTAAGCTATATATAGGCGAGAGGGGGAGAGGATGAAAGGCTAGGATGAAGTAGGGTTTAATCTAATGGCTATGAAGTTTAATGAAGGGTAAAGGGGTAAAATCCTGTAGGAGGCAAAAAGAAGGAATAGTCTAGGGGTGACCTCACCATATCTAGTATACTCCTTGATGACTTGGGTGCTCATGTGGATGAGTCACAAAGTTGACCTTGACTTGGACTTTGACCTTCGGAGTTGACCGTGGTTGACTTTGCTTGACTTCTCGGTTTCTTGATCAATCTTCCGGAATTCTCTTGCGACTCACTTCGGGACTTCATGTTGACTCGTTGACGCTCTAAAGTCGGGGTTGACCACGAGTTGACTTTTGACCCTCGGGTTGACTTTTCGTCCTTTTGCGGGAAATCCACTAAAAGCTCCAAAATGCATCCTTTTTGCTCCCGATATCATTCCGATGCTCGATTTACCTACAAGTGTGCAAACAAGGATTAAAGACCCACAAATGGCCATTGGACAAGCACAATAATGATGATTAGAGGCCTAATTTGTATGCAAATCACATACAAATCACTAGCTCATCCTCGATCTCCTGGAGGATGCCCCGGTGCTCATCGTCGACGTGATCGTCGGTGAGCTCGGGTACCGGAGCCGACTCCGGTCCTGTTCCGGGAAGGCCTCCTTGATCTTGCCAAGGATGTACACACCACCGTCGAATGTAGGCGGTGGCCTGCTCCACGCTCGACCCGGTCGCGACGGTAGGCAAGGATGGCCTCCTTCTTGGCCTCGCGAGAGCCACCTCCGGCGGCGATCGAACTCTACTTGGAGGCGAGCACTCTCGGCCGCCACCGCAGCCTTGGCCTTATCCTCGGCCTCTTGGACAAGCCTACCGGCTTCGCCCTTTGTCCTCTCGAGCTCGGCCTTGATCTCGTCGGGGCGCTACCGCCCGCTCCTTCGGCGAACATGGTGTCGTAGCCATTCGCGGGTTCGCCACCTGCCCACCCGGCGTTTGCCATTCGTTCCAAAGCCGGCGATCCGGGGCCAGCTCTTCGTATGCCGGCTGCAGCACCGACACAACAAGGGGTAAAAAAAAAAAAAAAAAAAAAAAAAAAACCACACAAAAAGAGGGGTAAAGCGACGGTACCCTCTGCATGCCTGGAAGAGCAGGTCCCTCTGGTCCCTGAGGTTCATCTCCGGGAAGACAGCAAGGCGGGAGACCGGGAGCGGATCCTCCAGCGCTTTCTTCACGCAGCCGCGGAACAGCGCATTGTTCTCGGCCGGGATCTCCCTCCCGAAGATTGACACAGACTCCGAGCTGTGCATGGCCAAGGTGGTGCCGGTACCCGCCGCAACCTGGGTCACACCGTCAGCAGCAGCTGGCTCCTGCACCTTCTGCTTCTTCCGGTGGTCCCTCACCTGTTTCACGAACTACAACAATGGTTAGCGCCGGTACACAAATTCAATAAAATAAAAGGTGACCGAAGATTACCTCCTCCCGGGCGGTACGCTTCTTGGAGGACCCATCCGGGCCCTCAGATGCAACCTCGGTCTCGGGACCGGCCTCCACCTCGGCCTCCACCTCCACCTCGGTGGTAGACCGACCCTTGTGGGCTTTCTTCTTCTTCCTCTTCGGTACGAGGTCGGCAACAGCGCTGATTAGAAGATTTTTACCTACGGTCATTAATTATTACCTAAATTCCTAACAATTGTCGTTGTAAAGTATAATGGGAAATAGAGGTTTTTCCCACAGAAGATTGTTATATTTACTTTTTAATGTCACGAAAAATTAAATTAAATAAAGAATTATTATTAACAAGTATAAAGAATAAAGAATATATATATATACAAAATTAAATAAACTATACAGTATTGTTTCTATTTACAAAAATATACATTATATACAAAAGTATTTTTGGGGGTTTTTGATAATTTTGAAAACAATAAAAAGAAATATTTTTGGATTTTTATTATTTTTGAAAACAAGAAACACACACAAAAATATTGTTTTGAAGATTAACTAACTCCCTAGCCATGAATCCGAAACTAACACATGTAGAATGCCCACGCAGGTTATCATTCCCCAAATAAACTTCTCCCATGAAATCAACCTAGTGAACGCTCATCTAGATTAAACATTTAAACATGCAAAGGTAATTAATCTAAACATGTCTAACGCATAGAAAAAGAGTTGTTAATTCAAGTGCGCGACCTAGCGAACGCTCGTCTATCCGCGATCCTTATCATTTAGTTTCAACATTAAGTTAAAACCAAACAAACAAAATTCACATAAGCTGCTAGAAGAATTAATTAACTTCAATCCAACAATTATTACACAAAAATAGAAAATAAAACAAACAATAACATTTCCCAAAATTATTCACGAATAGTTAATTAAACAAAAATAAATTATAATAAATAAACGAGTTTGGGAAAAATGTTACTGTTGTGTCCATGAAAATGGACACTGTCTGGCAGGCGAAGGTGGCAGACTCAGCTATAAAGATCGTAAATTGCATTTGGATGTGGCGGGTGCACGGGTAATTGGGCCCAACAGGCTTGGGCCTATGAATAGTGAACAGATCTGGGCATTAGAGACATTGGGTTTTTGGGCTTAGGCCCAAATCAGAAAGTGTTGACCGGTCTCTTAGCTGACTTTGACTTGTCTCTTCTTGGTTGACTATTCAACCACACGTCAGCATCATCTCCTCTCTATTTCATCTTCATTTCGTTTCTTCTGTTCTGTTTCATTCCCAGCCCGTGCTAGGGAGAGAGAGAGATCGTGAGAGAGGACGCCGGCGAGGTACGGCAGAGCGGGGCGGCTTTGGGTGCGGCTGGTGGCAGCGGCGAAGATCGACGGCGCAGGTATAGGTGTGCTGATGCGTTGCCGACAGGATCGATGGGCATGGCTGGGCTCTTGGATTTCTGGAATTGATCGGCGAAAGTGGACGGCAGAGGCGCGGCGGAAGTGGATCGAGCTTGATGATGGCTGGGCTTTGTACGGCGTTAATAGCTGCTCTGAAAGTTGAAACGACGCCGGTGAGCATGAATGGGAGCACGGCCTGGCAGAACAGAGGCACGGCGGGTCTTTGAAGAACACGGCCTGGGCTGGGCTCGGTGATAGTGATGCCGGCGAGATTAAATTGAAGAGGCACGGCCTCATGGCTGGCCGGCAGGAACAGCAGGGAAGAGAGAAGCGGCGCCGGTGAAAGCACGGGCTGGGTATTGCAGCGAGCTGCTCCAAACCGTGGTGGAATGGTGATGGCTGCCATGGCAGAGGAGAGGCTTGGCTGCTGCAATGGGTCTGTAAACCTGCAAAAGAAACACATAGATAATTAGAAGATGATTGCTGTGATTAAACCTTGCAGGGACTCTCCTTAAATAGGAAATGGAAATGGGAAGGAGCCAAGGAAGAGTGAAGCTCGGTGGTGTGAACTTGGAGAGCTGGAGATGCTGGGAACACATGGCTGGTTGGTGAAGTGGACTAGGTAGGTGGCCGGCAGTGGAGGAAAACCTGGAGGAAATTGGATTGTAGTGTGATGGTGGTGGAGATGAGATCGGTGGTAACATGGGTGGCTGCAAACATAATACAAACAAAACAAAGAAAAGAAAATAAAATAATAAAACAAAAGAAAAATTAAATAAATATAAAATATAAACATGAGAAAATAAAATGAAGATTTAAAATATAATCTGCCACCGCGTGTGGTGGTTCTGCCGCCTGATATGGTGGTTTGCCGACAAATTGTCGGGATTCGGAACGGTTTCCGAAATCTTCGTACATTAACTGGACCCACATCCTCAAAATGACCGGTGTCATTTTGACATCTGAAAAGTCACGGTTGACTTTTCGGAATTACACTGAAAATCTCCAAAATTCACCTGTTATGTGAAAATTAGCATTTTTCTCATATTTTCCCTAAAAACACAAAAACAAATATTATACAAACAATTAAGCTTTCGGAATAGCAAAATCCAGTAATTAAAGGCACTTTGTGAACGTATTTTACGTTCACATCAAGCGCCAACCTCAGCACCGGTACCAGCTGGCACCTCCTCCACCACCGACTGAGGCTCCGGTGCAAGGTCCCCACCGACAGCTTTCTTCAGCTGGTAGAAGTCCTTTCGCTCACGGACCATGCTGGAGTCGCCTTTGAGGGTACGGTACCGACGGTACTGGTAAATAACTGCACAAGAACCACCGGTGTTAGGTGCGTCCATAAGTTGGAACGTACAAGGGTACCGGGCAATACTTACATGGGTTTGGTGTGGGGGCTAAACCGGAGCTATCGAGGGAGTACCGATTCAGGAGCACCGTGGACCTTCTTAGCACAATTGAAATATGCTCCCGGATCCACTGAATCTCTTGCTCTTGCCTCTCGGTAAGCCTCCTCCAAGACTGATCCACTGCAAAACAAAAAAGAACAAGGGTCAATACCGGTAACGGCTAATCATACTATTACATGTCTATAATCAACAAGGGCTACCCACCCGGGGCATCCTTGAAACTATGGGGGACTCTCTTCTCAGTCGGTACCGAGCCAGCCGGGAACTCCCACTCCCCACCGATGAAGAAGTATTTGCTCTTCCATGTCGCCGGGACGTGGGATTGCCAAAGACGAGCGGGTCCCTAACTATCTCGGGACTCCCAAACTCGTGGCTCTCCACGTCGTGTGTACCGGTCATACCCTCCGGGCAAGGGCCTTCTTCGCGACGGCATCGGATCACCTTCTTATATTTGTGGCTGAACTCCCTCCACTCGGTGTCTCGGGGAGGATCGGTACACGGCTTCGATCCGACTTCAACTTGTACCGGCCCTTGTCCGTCTTGGAATGCTCCTCGAGCGCCCATTGGTTGAAGAACACCGCCAGATCGGGCTCACCGAAACCACGGTGGTGGTAGAGGGTATACGGGGCGTTCGAGGCACCGCCGGTGTTTGGGTTCGGTGGGCGATGGCCGGGCCAACCTCGGCCGAGAACCGGCCGGTACGCCGGGAGGGAATCCTCGACCCTCGCCGAAGAAAAACGGGTGTACCAGGTTTCACCCGGTACGGCGGAAGCACTCCCCGAGCTCCCCCTTCTCCGGTAGGCGCATCGTCACCGACACGGGGATATTGAAGGCCTCCCTCGGGGCTACCGGGTCCTCCTCGGTAGACGCGCTCGATTTTAATCGGTCCACTGCAAACCCCTCCGGTACGGGACCCCTCTTACTACTACGGCTCGGGACTTCACATATGGCTGCGAAGCAAGGGGGACTAGGTCCTCACCGGTAGTGACACCCCTCGCCACCGTCCGGATCATACCCTCCCGACAAAAACGGCGGTTCTTGGCGAGCAAGAACTACGGTCCCGTACTCGAGCCGGAGTCCGAGCCGGCCTCCTCCACCGATACGCTCCTCTCGGCTCTTCACCGGAGAAGGCATTACCACTTGCTACCACTCTCGCTCCCCGAGTCGACATCGCAAAAATGGACCAAGGTTCTTATCGGTAGGGATAACCTATGCCTATGCCTATGCAACCTAGCTCGGTACTAAAGGCCGGACACGGTACTCAAACTACGTTACAAAAGCAAAGCAAAAAAAAAAACTAAATACAAGGGGTCAAGGCATCGGTACTTACGATTCCTGAAGGCTGAAAGTTGAGTACCGAGTGATCACACTTGCAATACCGATGCACGCTCTCGTTCTCCTACCGACGGCTTGCAGAGCTCTGGAAATGAAATTTGCAAGAATGAAGTGAAGTGAACTCTCTTCATGATGTGAACGTAAAATACGTTCACAAAGTGCTCTAAATACTTGGATTGAGCTATTCTGAAAGCTTATTTGTCAGTTTAATGTTTGTTTTCGTGTTTTCAGGGAAAATATGTGAAAAATGCTAATTTACACATAAAAGGTGAATTTTGGAGGTTTACAGCGCAATATCGGAAAGTCAACCGTGACTTTTCGATTATTTGATGACACCGGTCATCATTCGGAAGTGGAAAATAATATTGTACGAAGATGTTGGAAATCGTTCCAAATCCCGGCAATTTTGCCGGCGAACCACCACTCATGGAGGCGCAACCACCACACGCGGTGGCGAAATACATTTTAAAACCACCATTTTATTTTCCCTAATAGTTATTTCTTTTATTTATTTATTTAATTTAATTTAATTTTGTTATTTTATTTTACTTTTATTTTATTTTTAGTTTGTTTAATTTATTTTATTTTATTTTATTTTTCTTTTATTTTGTTTTTGTTTTTCTTGTGTCTGCAGCAGCCTGCTCCTTCTCACTGGATTCAAATCCATCTCCAGCTGTTCTTCACGTTACCAGCGCTAAAGCAGATCACCCACCATTCTTGTTTGAATTCAAATTTCTCTTTTGAATTATTCCTCCACTATTCCACTCAGCCGCCCACTTCAATCTTGTCCATCTTTCCACTTCCAGCAATCCCCTTCAAATACCAACTCCTCTGCTCATTATTGACAAGCCGAGACCGGGGGGTTTTCTTCCTTCTCTTCTTCTTTTTCTTCTTCTTCTTCTCCCCTGATTCTTTCTTTTCTTTTTCTTTTCTTCATTCTTCCCTCTGTTTTCTTCTCTTCTTTCTCCTCTCTACACCCTCCTCACTTCTCTGTTCTCTTCTTTACACCCACATCACCATCACAACAGCAGCCGTGCACCCATTCATCACCGCCACATCACCATCACCTTCGCCACTCCTTCCCCAAGCCCCTCTGTCCATCATCACCATCACCAATTCAAATCAAACCTGCAATCCCAATTTGAAATCAAAGTACCCAATCTGCAATTAAGCAAAACAGCAACTCAGAGCCCAGCTCTTCTTCGCCACCACCACCATCAAATCCACCACGAGCCCAACTCAATTCCAGCTCTTAATCATTGTCGGCGCCGCTGCTGCAAAGCCCAGCCATCTCCAGCAGCCACCGCCAGCCCGTGCTGCCGTCACTTCCACGACTGCAGTTCGCAAATCAAGGCCGCACCTCTTGCGCCTCAGCTCGAGCCCGTGCTCAATCACATACCGGCGCCGCAAAGCCCAGACCCCGTGCTCGCCTCATCTGCTACTAATCCTCGCCGGCGTCGTCTTCCCTCTCTCGGATCCACCTCCGATTAGAATCACCGGTCGATCCAAACTCTGCCACCATTGACAAAGCCCAGTATTACATCACTGCTGCTCTCCGCGCTGTTCCTGCCGCTGCAAGTTAATCACCGGAGTTACTCTTCTCTCACGCCGCCGAAGCTAGTGTTCGCTCGCAACCATCTCGCCGGCGTCGATTCCGACCGGCGACCTCGCTCTCTCCTCTCGGCGCTGACCTCGCTCTCACTTCTCAGTTTAATAAGCATCTCTCTCACTCACTTTAATTATATTATTTTTATATAAGTATATTTGTATAAGTATAATGATTTATTTAAATAATTATTACATATGTATATAAATTGTTTTGTTATATGTATTTTGTGTTTGGTATGGTATTTTAATTGTGAACTTTTGGTTTGTGCAATATTTATTAAAATCTAAAATAAATTGTGAACTATATTCTTTGTTGTGAATTTTTGTTTATTTCCATAGTTTAATTATTTCCATTTTTGTTTGTTTAGATTTGTTTATTAATTGTTTTCTAGTGTTAAGAAAATTAGTTTATATTTTACTAATTAGGTTTTAGGCCTCCAATCCCCGTGGTTCGACAATCTCGAGTCTAAATTACTCATCACTATATTTTGATAACCAATCAAATGGCGCCGTTGCCGGGGATTTAGGTTTAACTTTGATCTATTAGTATTTGTAACCGATTTTTTTTCTTGCAATTTTCTTGATTTGTTTTATTTTTGTTAGATATAATTTTTGTGTGCAATTTTTGTATTTTATTTTATTATTTGGTTCTTGTTTACATTTTTCTTGGAATTTTTAGGTACATATTTTTCAACTATGGAACAGTGGAATTATTCTTGGGATGATTCTAGAAACTTCGAGCATCCGTGGTACTTTGAAAATCAATGCATCGAGCCGTCACACCCGTCACACCCGTCACTTTCTTTACTTGAAGAAATGGCAGCTCAATTGCAAAATTATTTAGCGGATCACGATGAACGGTGGCATGAAACTCAAGAAAGAAGTGCAATGATCAACCAATTGATAGAGCAATTTGAGGCCAACCGTTTATTTGAGCACGATCAAGAACTGACAAATCTGCAACCATGTGAGTTCTTTGATCCAAATCCCTTACTTGTGCATAATAGTGATTTTGATGTGCATTCATGTGGGGTTAAGAGGGAAGAAAATGTACCTCTTAACCATGTTGATAATACTGTTATGCATCATGATTTCATATTAAAGGAGGATGGGAACCGGGAGGAAGAATTAGTACTCCCGGGAAATGGATTGGTTGATTGTGATGTTGTGCTCTCAAAGAGTAAAAAGGGAGTGAATAAAGCTGCTGACAAGAAAAAGAAAAAGAAGAAGAAGGGGCTAATGACTGAAGTGTTTGACATTTTCACAAAAGCAGACGTGAATTCTCCTCTGCTATATCTTATCAGTCAGGTTCCAGCTTATGCAGAATTTGTCAGAAAGTTGTGTATGCACAAGAAGAAACTCCCAACTGATGGAAACATTGTGCTCAAGGAGGAGGCAAGTGCAATCATTCAACGAAGGGCATCACGTGACATTCATGATCCTACGAGCTTTGTTATTGGATGTAAAATTGGTGACAAGTCTTTTGATGGAGCTCTTATGGATATGTGCACCTGCATCAATATCATGCCTCTAGCAACGTTCCGGAAGCTAGCCATTGGTACCCTGCAACCTACTTCAATCTCAGTGCAACTTGCAGATGAGACATTTAGAATGCCAGTGGGAATTGTGGAAGACGTGTTGGTTAGAGTCGACAAGTTCATCCTTCCAGCAGATTTTGTGATTTTGGATATGGATGAAGACCCCAATATAGAGAGTGGATTGCCTATCATCCTTGGTAGTCCCTTTATGGCCATTGCCGGTGCAAAGATTAATGTTCAGAAAGGCACCGTGAAGCTCAAAGTCTTGGGGGGAAAAGTCAAGTTGCAAGTACTCCAGCCCACCTTTCCACTTAATGTCATCAATGAGGTGTTTTCAGTTGATTTGGTGAAGGGGAATCAAGCAAAGAGTGAAAGGATTTTCGGTCCTTTAAATCCTCCCAAGCCTAAAGTTGAAGTTCATCCTTCTATTGTGGTTAAGAAGCAAGAGCTACCAGAGCTCTCTTATTCTGATGATGATGACATGTTTGATGAGTTTGTACACTCATATGTGCATGATGATATTGATTTTACTGCTTCTACATATGAGTCCGGGCTTGACAGTTTTAGTGTCCCTCTGCCTGTTCACAAAGTTGAGGCATCATTAGCTTGTGTCCTTCCTGAATTGGACATGGATCCTCACTTCATGTGTCAACAAACTTCAAGCTTCGAACAAGTGCACAAACCTGTTGAGTCTCTATCTACCAAAGGGCAAGAAGTTGTGAAGCCTACTTCCACCATTCATGAGCATGATCGAGGAATACCGCCTATACCTTATATTCCTCCACATAGGCGAGGATTATTACCTACCCCATTCGAGTCATTCAAGATGAGAAGCCCACCATGCAGTGAGGTACAACTCGAGGCGATCCAATGCCTTAGAGAGATTTTGGGGATTGGAGTAAACAGGATGAAGACTCATGAATGTCATCCATATTTGAGCTGTTTAGATGGAAGACAAATGTATTTTGCACCACCTTGACCCTAGAGTGTGAGAAGACCGGCTTTGAGGTCTATAAAAAGAAGCGCTCATGAGGAGGCATCCTCACATTTGCTCTTGCTTGAAGTCTTCATAGTTGATCATCACCAAAGGTCGTGAGCTTATGGATTGCAAGGCCTCGAAGCCTTGTTTGTTGGTGATTGATGGTGATTATTTCGGAAAGCATGCACTTCAAGGGGGAGCATTTCTATCCTTTTCTAATTTATTGGTTGCATGTTTATTTTTCGGTTATTTATAAAAAAAAATGTGTTTTACTATTTGTAAATAATACTTGTAGATATTTTGTTATACTTACTAATTTTACTTGTAAATATTTTTGTTACACATACTTAGTAATAATTTTACTTAGGTGTCTTTTGTATAGTTGATTATGTAAGTTGTTGTAAGTTGTAATTTGAGCGGAAATAGGTAAGGTCCTTTTATTAATATTGGCCTAAACCCTTCATTTGTACCTTTTTAAGGTCACTTGAGGTTGAGGGCGGCCTTTATTAACACTTGGAGAATTGTCGAACACTTAAGTGCTTTCTCAACTGAGTAAGGGGCACATGGATGGTGTCTAGGTCGAGACCCTGGGTGACAGGTTTTGGATTCAGAGGACTATAGACAGACGAAAGTCGATAGGGGCTTGCCTCCGTAGTCCAATAAATGAATCCTGCCCCTCGCCTATTCTCATATGATCTGGCCATTCGCCTCTGAAAACACGGAAAGTCATTTAAGTCAAGGCATTGCACCTAGGCCGCACGTCCACCTTGAGTTACCGTTTGGAATCAACTTTATTTTTAACTATATTTTGGACAATTTAACTTTACATGTAAATAAAATTTACTTAGACATAGGAAAATTTATTTATTTTGTATAGATAATTTGTGATATTTTCTAACTTTGTAAATATTTTGTAAATTTTATTACTTGTGTTTATTTATTTTTACTGTTTATAATTTTGTTACTGTTTTGTTTTTGGGTTTGTTGTGTGTTTGTTATTGGGCCTCATGCCCATTTAGTGTGTCGGGCTTGTTAGTTTTTAGGCTCATTAGTTTAAGCCCACCAATAATGGGCCGGAGATTTCTTTGGCCCAGGCCCACTTTAAGGCCCAAACCATTTTGATGGCCCAAGCCCGTTTAAAGTGTCGGCAACCGTCAGCGCGTGCGTCTCACGCGTTTTCACTGTTCACTTTACGACTTTTCGTAAAGTATTAAAAAAAAAAAAAATAAAAAAAATAATAATAAAAATTGAAAAATCGTTATTGGGCCGACACACGACTTTGTCGTCGGCCGAATAATAAACAAAAAAAAAAAAAATTAGTTAGTTTAATAATTTTCGGACGCGTGTGCACTATTGTCTTTACGACTTTTGTGGCACGCGGTCGTTTTCGTTCCGACTTTTGTTGATCGATCCGGAAATTCCGGATCTGTGTCTGTGGCACGTGTGCGTGCGTGCGTCCGCTCCTCTCCCCTTCCCTTCTGTTTGCGCTAGTTTCCTTAGGCATTTCACACGTTTCCCTTAGTTTCTCTCTCATTCTCTCTCATTTTCTCTCGTTGTTCTTCATCTGTTCTTCGTATTCTCCCGTTTTTCCCAGAAAACTCTCAAACCCAGAAAAGCTTTCCTCCTTCCCAACCCACAAATGGCCAAAAGAGTTAATTCGTTCAGCGAGTTGTTTCAGGCAGGTCCTTCAGGGAGTCAAATCTTTGAAGGTCTGGATGAAATAATTCCACCGAGCATGCTCAATAGCGCCGATGCTAGCATGCCGACCCAGCCACAACCACAACCGCAGCCACTACCCCAAGCACCAATCCTGGTTGCTGATCCACCCGCCGAGCCGGAAGCCGCTCCTGTCTATAGGAGACTTCCGAGGACGAAATACACCAAGGCTCAGAGAGATGCACTAGCAGCTTTCTTTGCGGTATATTCTCACCCCACGAAACCACAACGAGAAAGATTTGGTCCAAAAATCGGACTAGAAGAAGACCAAGTCTATTATTGGGGGTCGAGAAATAGGAAGAAGTTCGGTATCCAGACGTCTGAACAGCGTATTGCCGAGCTAGAAAGAAGAAACGATCAGCTGGTGAGCAAGAACGAGGAGCTTCAAATGCAGAATCAAAGACTCGTCGATGCTCTCCACAGCGGCATCTGTCCCAATTGCGGAGGTCCTGTTCCGCATTCTGATGTGCCTAGGCGAAGGCTCGAAGTTGTTCCTCCACAACAAGAGCCTCTTCTCGAGTTGTCCGATGATTCGATCGACTTGGACCACTTGAGACGGGATGTGCGGAGCCTCATGCCTACACTTATCGAGCGCCCATCCGTACCTGTGCCATCTACTCTTCCGGACCTGCTCACTGATCTTGTCGGAGTCCACACCGACTTGATCTCGGATATCGCCCGCAAGGCCAAGCACGAGCTCATGCTCGCGGCCCTTCTGGTTTTCCTTTGTGGATATCTTCACCGACTCCCGACACTTCTATTCATCCCGAGACTCTAAATAGGGCCGAGTACTTGCGAGTGTTTCAACGTGGCGAGCCTGCGCCATACTTCAAATCGGAATCCTCGAGACACTCTGCAACCATTCACCTTCATCCGACCACCATCGTTGAAATCTTAATGGATGTTGGTCGATGGTTGCCCGTCTTCTGTAGCATGATCACAAACGCTCAAACGTTGGAGATCCTACCCTCTAACAACGCAGTAGGCTACGAGGAGCGGAAGCAAGTGATGTCGGCCGAGTTTCTGGTGCCATCTCACATCGTTTCGACTCGTGAAGTCCAGTTCGTTAGGTACTCCCACCTACAACTGGATGGAAGTTGGATCGTTGTGGATGTCTCTGTGGATGAACTGCGCTCAAATCCGAAGCCTTCAGTGAGATCGATTTGCCGAAAGCGCCCCTCCGGATGTTTAATTCGAGATTTGCAGAATGGATCTTCCTTAGTCACTTGGGTGGAGCACGTGGATGTGCGCGAGAAGGAGATGAAGGCCATTTTCGAACCATTTGTTCATTCAGGGTTCGCTTTTGGTGCAAAGCGTTGGATCTCAACTCTCCAACGACAAGCCGAGCGCTACATGTGCGTCACAGGGATCCACACTTCACCCGGTGACTCTATCATTTCGCCCGAAGGAAAAAGAGGCCTAGCGGAAATGGCAAACCAGATGGCGATCTGTTTCTTCAACGATATCAGCAACTCCACGTACCACCACTGGACTTGTTCGAACCGAACAAGAGACACTCGAATGGAGGTCAGGACCAACAAGCGAAGGGGAGATCCGAGCAAGCCCCCTGGAGTCAATCGTACTGCTGGTTGTTCTGTCGTGCATCTTTCCCATCACACCAGGATCTTTGAGTTCCTCAAAGATGTGCATACGAGACCGCTATGGGATAGTATGTCGATGGACAGCTCGGTACGTGTGTTAGCAAATTTCACCATCGGTCTTGACCCGCGAAACCAGATTTCGGTGCTCGCCATAGATAGTCACAACGACTTCCTCATTCTTCAGGAGTGTTGCACCGATGCAACGGGGTCGTCTGTGATTTATGCGCCGATTAACCATTCCATTCTCCAGTGTTTGTTATGTGAAGTTCAACCGGAACCATTTCCGCTTATGTCTTCAGGCTTCTCCATTCTGCCTAACGTATCCGGAGCCATTCTTGATGGAACACTGCTGACTATGGTGTTCCAGATCTCGGTGAAGGCTACATCAGTCAAGTCTGCCGTGGAGTCGGCAACTACCCTCGTCCAGGACACACTTCAACGGATCAGAACCGCAGTTAACTAAGGAGCAAACGTTGGATGCAAGGCCCTGCTAGCCTTGTTTGTGACTGTTGGTGACTTGCTTCGGGAGGAGCTTCACGATCTACAAAGGGGAGTTTTTCTTTAACCTTTCTGTTTATTTTTGTTTCCTTTTTCATTTGTATAAATGTTGTGTGTTTATTTCTGTTGTGTGTTTAAATTCAATAACCATACTTGATTTTTTTCTTTTCGTGAAATATCTGTCTAACATTGAGGACAATGTTTAATTCAAATGTGGGGGGAAGGTTTATTAAAAAGAAAAGAAAAAATTTGAAAAATTCAAAAATTCAAAAAAATAATTTACTTGTTTTCGTTTTCTACTGTAACGGTATATCGACTAAATCATACTTACTCCCTTGGTAGCGTTGAACCTACCATTGCACTAAGTAAGTCACTGTGGTCACGTATTGTTACGTAAATTGAAAAAAATCAAAAAAAAATCAAAAAATCAAAAATTACAAAAATATTTGCTTCTGTTTCCTGTTTTTGTGTGTTTATTTGTGATATGTTTTGTTCTTTCCAATCCCAATGATGAATTGAGTTTAATTGCTATGATTTGGAAAATGTTGATTATATGGTAAGGCTTTGTGTGATTTGCTTTGGATTTAATTTGCATAACTTGTGATTGCTCGAAATTCCATGTTCACATAGCCTGTGTTAATTAGTTGATTGCAATCCGAGAAGCACATTTGAACATACATTGTCATGCATACCCAGAAATTGTGACAATTTGAGCCTGTTGAATATTCACATGTATGTATTATTCATACATTTACTCGTTCTTCATGTGTGCACAATTCATGAGTTTTTGAACCTAGAACTTGCTCATTGACCTCTCGAAACTTTTTATTAATCTGTGATGAATTGAAAATGATTAAGGCATTAGTTGAGCAACATGGCCAAATATTCACCATCCATTTAAACACGAACTTTAGGAACCCCTTTTGAACTGATAACTCTTTAGCCGCTTCTTTTGTTCACCCACACCATCTCACCCATGTTTTATTGTGTTTGCAAGACGATGATAGTGACTTCTTATATTCTTATGCTTCGGGTTTTGATTTGTATGGTAGTACCAAAAGACAAGTGTGGGGGTGCATTTTATTTTGTTGTATTTATTCAAAGAAAGAAAGAAAAAAAAATCAGAAAGAAAAAGAAGGAATAAAATTCCTCAAGAAAAGAAAAGAAAAAAAAAGTGGAAAAGAAAAAAAAAATGCCACAAAAATAGAGTTATTTTCTTGTATTGTTTTCAATAAAAGGTTGGAGGAAAATAGGAAAGTTGTTTCGGGTTTAGCATAGGTATGAGTTTCAAAGTCGTTGATTTGTCTTGCAAACATGTGGAACATTTATCATTTCTAGTCTTTCCCTTCCATTTACCATTTACCATTCATTCACCATTCATTCACCCTTTGGCCCCATTACACCATTGAAAGCCCTTATGATTTAATGATTTATGGATTAATTGTGGAGAGTTGGTTGATGAGCAAGCTTATGGGAACATTACTTGTGTAATTGTTATGAGAGTAAACACTTAACCCTAAACACTGAGCGGAAATATTTAGTGAATCTTGTGAGCTTTAGTGGTTAATGTTGTTCATATGTGCCTATTTGATTGCTTGAAATTAATTGTACACTCGGTTTTCACACACTTCACGCGAGCACGAATGAGATGTCCATGTTAAATACTTAGCAAATTCGTGAGCCTTGGTATATAGTTTTTATTCTCCTGCTTATAACTCTTGTGAACTCGTTGAGGGTTATGGTTGAAAAGAATTTCTGTTTTGTGTTTCCCTTTCTGTTTTTGTGTTGTTCTGTTTTTAGTTCCGTGTTTGCTAGAGGACTAGCAAAAGTTCAAGTGTGGGGGTGTGATGTGAACGTAAAATACGTTCACAAAGTGCTCTAAATACTTGGATTGAGCTATTCTGAAAGCTTATTTGTCAGTTTAATGTTTGTTTTCGTGTTTTCAGGGAAAATATGTGAAAAATGCTAATTTACACATAAAAGGTGAATTTTGGAGGTTTACAGCGCAATATCGGAAAGTCAACCGTGACTTTTCGATTATTTGATGACACCGGTCATCATTCGGAAGTGGAAAATAATATTGTACGAAGATGTTGGAAATCGTTCCAAATCCCGGCAATTTTGCCGGCGAACCACCACTCATGGAGGCGCAACCACCACACGCGGTGGCGAAATACATTTTAAAACCACCATTTTATTTTCCCTAATAGTTATTTCTTTTATTTATTTATTTAATTTAATTTAATTTTGTTATTTTATTTTACTTTTATTTTATTTTTAGTTTGTTTAATTTATTTTATTTTATTTTATTTTTCTTTTATTTTGTTTTTGTTTTTCTTGTGTCTGCAGCAGCCTGCTCCTTCTCACTGGATTCAAATCCATCTCCAGCTGTTCTTCACGTTACCAGCGCTAAAGCAGATCACCCACCATTCTTGTTTGAATTCAAATTTCTCTTTTGAATTATTCCTCCACTATTCCACTCAGCCGCCCACTTCAATCTTGTCCATCTTTCCACTTCCAGCAATCCCCTTCAAATACCAACTCCTCTGCTCATTATTGACAAGCCGAGACCGGGGGGTTTTCTTCCTTCTCTTCTTCTTTTTCTTCTTCTTCTTCTCCCCTGATTCTTTCTTTTCTTTTTCTTTTCTTCATTCTTCCCTCTGTTTTCTTCTCTTCTTTCTCCTCTCTACACCCTCCTCACTTCTCTGTTCTCTTCTTTACACCCACATCACCATCACAACAGCAGCCGTGCACCCATTCATCACCGCCACATCACCATCACCTTCGCCACTCCTTCCCCAAGCCCCTCTGTCCATCATCACCATCACCAATTCAAATCAAACCTGCAATCCCAATTTGAAATCAAAGTACCCAATCTGCAATTAAGCAAAACAGCAACTCAGAGCCCAGCTCTTCTTCGCCACCACCACCATCAAATCCACCACGAGCCCAACTCAATTCCAGCTCTTAATCATTGTCGGCGCCGCTGCTGCAAAGCCCAGCCATCTCCAGCAGCCACCGCCAGCCCGTGCTGCCGTCACTTCCACGACTGCAGTTCGCAAATCAAGGCCGCACCTCTTGCGCCTCAGCTCGAGCCCGTGCTCAATCACATACCGGCGCCGCAAAGCCCAGACCCCGTGCTCGCCTCATCTGCTACTAATCCTCGCCGGCGTCGTCTTCCCTCTCTCGGATCCACCTCCGATTAGAATCACCGGTCGATCCAAACTCTGCCACCATTGACAAAGCCCAGTATTACATCACTGCTGCTCTCCGCGCTGTTCCTGCCGCTGCAAGTTAATCACCGGAGTTACTCTTCTCTCACGCCGCCGAAGCTAGTGTTCGCTCGCAACCATCTCGCCGGCGTCGATTCCGACCGGCGACCTCGCTCTCTCCTCTCGGCGCTGACCTCGCTCTCACTTCTCAGTTTAATAAGCATCTCTCTCACTCACTTTAATTATATTATTTTTATATAAGTATATTTGTATAAGTATAATGATTTATTTAAATAATTATTACATATGTATATAAATTGTTTTGTTATATGTATTTTGTGTTTGGTATGGTATTTTAATTGTGAACTTTTGGTTTGTGCAATATTTATTAAAATCTAAAATAAATTGTGAACTATATTCTTTGTTGTGAATTTTTGTTTATTTCCATAGTTTAATTATTTCCATTTTTGTTTGTTTAGATTTGTTTATTAATTGTTTTCTAGTGTTAAGAAAATTAGTTTATATTTTACTAATTAGGTTTTAGGCCTCCAATCCTCGTGGTTCGACAATCTCGAGTCTAAATTACTCATCACTATATTTTGATAACCAATCACTTCACCCCCATATATATAGCGGGAGTCAACCCATCTTGACCGTACGACGTGAACCGTCGCGGCCCAGGATGGCGACACGTGGCAACGCGACGGTTGAGCTTCCCCACGATTTTCCAAACCGGCCAGGGCGTGACGCGTGTCACCCCACTACCTCGGCAGTTACGCTGAGGAGCTCAACGGCCACGACGCTTCAACTCCCCTTGAAACTCGGAGCGGTTACAATTCCCAACCGGGAGGAACCCCCTGTTCGGGGACTTGGGGGACTACGTAGGACGGTACCAAGCGTCGCCTCGGCTGCCCCACCGACACTTCGCTACATCCCGATATGAACTTCGGATTAAGTCCCCGACCACGAGCTTCCTCTTGCTCGGGACTTGGGGGATTTCTGTTGCTACCATTTCATATCTTTACCGGAATAGACCGAAGTAGCTCACTATCACCGAGAACATAATCTGCGCAACGCCCCGGCGGCATCTACCGACTCGGTAGGGATCCCCTGCCGAGTATACGCCCCGCACCGCGGTCGAAGCCCCAGCGATACCCCGGCGGTACGGTAAGACCGGGCGGGTGTACCGACCACAAGCTCTCCCCTCGGCTCCACATGGACGTCTCCGACCGAGTGCGGGCGTGACCAGCCCCACCGGTACCGACACGGCCAGGCCGGCACACGTGCTTGTCCACTACCTCACGGATCGCACTAAGTCGCGAGCCCATGCCGCACTAGGCGCCGCCGTCCTTCGATGCGCACATCGAGGTAGTGGACCGAGAGAATATTCCTCGTGTCGGGGGATGTCCCCCACGCCGGGGAAGCTTGTCTCCGACCTCACCTCATATATAAGGAGTCCTCACTCCTTATTCAGGTACGTTCTCTCCGAATCCCAAACTCTCTGCTCTTCAACACCAATCGGTACTAACTTGAGCGTCGGAGGGTCTTCGGTCGGTACACACCGACCTCCCTGACCAATCTTGTGCTTTCAGGTATCCGCACACGACACTACCGGGCAGTTGGGAAACGGCAGAAACAACAGATATCCCCTTGGATTCTCTGTAAGAATGGGAGAAGTATCTTAGAATCCTTTGCATAGGACGGTCTCGGTCCCCATTTCCCTAAGGAGCAGGCTTTGCAAAACGAGCGAGAGGCCCCAGAGGCGTCCGAAGCATAAGAGGATGTGAGCATTGGAGAGAGGGATCGAAGATCATCGGATGTCGACCGGTCGACGGGGGGGTCGACCGGTCGGCGATCCTCTCGGGACGGGGGCGACCGGTCGACGAGAATCGGCGATCGGTCGACAATGCTCCTGGGATTGGGTCGACCGGTCGGCAAGTCGGGGGCGACCGGTCGACAGGCGTCGGACAGCAGGAAAAGATCTCTTTTTCGAGGCTGTCCCATCCTCTTGAATCGCCTTTCGATTCATGCTTTGATTAGCTCGAAAGAATGGATGTCCGTGTGAAGTTTTCAGTATACGGATCATCAAATCACGACCTGGGTGTCCCAGTCTATCGTGCCAAAGCCAATATGTGTTTGAATCAAGGAGGTCATCCCGAATGACATGGTTTGATTCAATAGCTCGAATAGTGGTAGAATATAACCCACTAGAGATACACATAAACTTCTCTAAGATGCGCTTTCTACCGCAATCATTAGAGGTAATGCAAAGGAATTCTTTCCCACTCTCATCATTTGTTTCAGCATGGTATCCATTGGCTCTTATATCTCTAAAACTTAGCAGAGTTCGGTTACCCCTTGGGGCATATAGAGCATTTGTGACTTCAATAATGGTGCCATTAGGTAAGAGGAATTGAGCAGATCCCCTTCCTCGCACAATATTTGATGTCCCGGACATCGTAGTCACGAGTGGAAGATGCGGCGTAAAGTTCGAAATAATTGCCTATGTCGCAAAATGGTATGCGTGGTTCCACTATCGGCGAGACATTCAAGTTCTCCGGAATTCATTCCTAGATAAAAGCTCATAATTAAAATAAAATTGAGGAAGGTAATCAAACTCGAAATTTTATTAAAGATATAGCCAAAATGGATTACATCCAAAGTCTCAATATGGTTCTTGACCAAAAGCTAAATCAAAATACAATGGAAATAACTAGATTTAAGCGAAGTCGGGTGTTTCATCATTCTTCCCGACTTTAAAATCTTCAACCCTCAACTTGACATTTTCTTCGTCAAACTCTTGCTCCAAGTTGTGAACTTCGGTTGCCTCACGATATAGCTTGTATGCATTGGCAACACTCACGTGTGCCCTACAAGTCTTTGCCCAATGTCCGTTTTGCCCACACCTAAAACATGTAGGGGGATTTCCAGAATCCTTTGATTGAGAGGCAGCTTTCGCATGTGGTGCAACCCTATGAAGGGGCACGGCGTTGGCTCCTGTGGGATTCACAGGGCCGGCGGCGCCATGGCCTCTAGGGCGGCCACCACGGCCCCCACGGCCTCCCCCTCGCCTTGTACGGCGACTACCTTCTTGAGCGGAGCGATTGTATGGACCGGGACGTCCGAGATTGTCCCTAGGTTTAGGGTTTCGCTCGCGGCGGCCTCCTCTTGGGGCGCCACTATAATGGGTCTCCGGAATTGCTTTCGTTCTCACGGGCCTCGCATTATAGTTCTTCACAAGAATCTTCTCGTGCTTTTCGGCAACGAGAGAGGCGAGATAAGCTCGTGAAATCTCGTGATCCGTCGATTAAGCACTTCAATGCGGTAGTTCTTTGCAACTACTAAATCTGAGACGGGGAAGGTAGAGAGGGTCTTCTCAATCAACATCGCATCAGTTATGGTCCTCTGACAGAATTCCATCAGGGATTTGATGCGGAGTGCTTCCGAATTGAAATCTAGGACCGAGGAGTAATCACAGAAGCGCAGATTTTGCCACTTCACCTCAAGGTCAGGAAGCAAGGATTCACGGACATTGCCGAACCGCTCTTCGAGTGCAACCCATAGTCTACGGGGATCCTCTTCATTGAGGTACTCGGATTGTAGAGATTCGTCCATGTGGCGAATCATGAGGATGATAGCTTTGGCATTCTTAGCCTCTAAATCCTCAGCGGCGGCGCGGGCTATGGCAGCTGCAGCGGCGGCACTCGTTGCTCCTTGAGCAGGTGCGGCATCGGTTGCAGCGCCAGAGGCTGCGGCAGCGGCGGCAGCAGAGGAGGTTGCGGCGGCTGATGGTTCTCGGATGGCCGAGATGATTCCCTTTGCCTTTAAGTGGTTGCGGACGTCGCGAACCCACTTGTGGTATCCGATACCAGTGGTATCAAGAGGTGTAAAGTCCAACTTGTTCAGGTTGCTCATTCCTGAAAAACACAAGAGAATTGAGGTTAGTTTTCGGAATAGAATCTTCCCACGAAAACACAATATAGTTTCTGAGCTATGCTCCCAAGAAAACTGTTTCCAAGTATTAGATTTAGGTGAGACGTTTGGTGTAATATGGTCGTCTCTTCTCTACGGATAACTTGTCCGGAGGTTTACAATGAACACCATGTTCAAGGTCTCTTCTTCTCTACGGATTCCTTATCCGGAGGTATAGCTCGAATCCCCACAATTCGGCTCTTGAGAATATCACCAATAGCATGATGATATTAGAGGGCTCATGACTTACATATATCGCAAGCGATATAAAGCTCGATCACCCACTAATACTTCTCATAGTTTGGTGAGTCTCGAAAGGTTATCCCACATGAATAAGAAGGGTAAAAACCCAATATAGTACCCAAACTATGGAGAAATGTATTTTTTGGTACCTACAAATTTTTTTTACCCAAAATGGTACCTGAACTATTGTATAATTACCCAAAATGGTACCTCCGTAGTTAAGTCATGTACCATTTTGGGTAATGACCAATAGTTCAGGTACCATTTTGGGTAATGACTCAATAGTTCAGGTACTATTTTGGGTAATTATCAATAGTTGATGTACCATTTTGGGTTACGGAGGTACCATTTTGGGTAAATGTACAATAGTTCAGGTACCATTTTGGGTAAAAAAAATTTGTAGGTACCAAAAAGGGTTTTTCGCAATAGTTTGGGTACTATATTGGGTTTTTACCCGAATAAGAAAGTGGGAGGTAGAAGAAAGGGAGGTTGCAAGTCCCCGATGAAAAACACAACCGCAACAGCAGAAGAAAACAATAGTTTTAAAGTAAATACTTACTTGGAATAAACTTTGTTGAATTGCGATTGATGAAAAAGGAGGACTGCAGCAAGAGCAGAAAGCTTCGGGCAACGATCGTCGACCGGTCGGCAGGGGAGGATCGAACGGTCGATGGTAGTCGGCTGGAAATCGGTTTTCTGATTTTCGGGTTTTTCTTTTTCTTCTCAGGGCTAGAGGCTCGTGCTGATAACGTGTTGTAGAATATTGAAAAGTAAAGCGAGAGAGTAAATAGCACAGGAATAGAGATATCTTTTATTGATGAATAGGTGCCTCTTTATATAGAGGAATACAAGATACAATCCATAATGGAAAAGGATTCCTACTCAATACATTCCTTATGCAATCCTAACTAGATTCTCCTAGGTTGACAAGCACACACAAAACGGGTATCCTTCAACAATTCAAGTATTATACAAAAAAACTACCAACCAAGCCAATTATAAAAGGCATATTGACCCAACAATAAAGACACAATATCTCAGCAATAAGAAAACATACCAAATTACCAATAATAGGTTTGACCAAAGCACCCATAAACAAAATTTGCAAAACCTAGTATTCTAAGTGCTAGTCACCATATTGTTTTAACCAAACAAATTATATTCTTAAATTACCTAGTTAATTTTCTCTTCCGAAAGAAAAGAGGCTCTTTAATTCTCGGGAAACTAGGGTTTTCGAGGGTGTCTGAAACTAGGGTTTCCGAGGGTGCTCGTCCAGCGGCATCCTTGTGCCTGTGTAGGTCTTGGGCCTTGGCAGGGTGGGGTGGCTGCTGCCAAATGGGTGTTGGCTGCTCTCTTGTGAGTTAAGGTGATTTTTAGCAGTGATAGTTTCTTTGGGATCCTTGGTGGCCGACGGAATGATAGTTGGGTGGGTTGGTGGCTACTGTGCCTTGTGGTCGACCTAGGTTTTTAGCTGAGGCCTCAAGGTTAGTAGTGGTAGTTTTTGGGCGGTTGGCAGGGCTGGGGGGTAGAGGGTGTGTGGTGTGTTGATGGTGAGATCCAAAACTGGCAAAGGGAAGGCTGCAGCTGTTTGTACCGGTCTGGCGGAGGGAAGCCGGAAATTCTTGGTCGTCCGATGGTGGCTCCATGGAGTTGGGAAGCGATTTTTGATGATTTATTTTTGGTTTTTATTAGGGTTTTTTTGTGTGTGGTTTAGGTCTAATAATAAGTCCATACTTTTTTGAGCTAGAGTTTGAGAGTCTTGGTCGTCCTGCTACTGTGAAGATAACTAACGCTGCCCATGTTAGCGAGGGTAACTAACGATGCATATCCATGCTAGCATGACTAATGATGTATATGCCCATGTTAAGGATGTTCACGATGCCAATACGATTTTTCAAAGTCGAAAGCCTATAACATTCATAAAAAATTAAAACAACCGTAGTTCACAAAATAAAAATAAAAGTAATTAAAAAGCAAGGTATTACAACACCCTTCAACTTCAGTCCATACCAACAACAAATCGTCGATTTCCTTTTCATCTCTCGAACCTTTGTTTCACTATTACAACATGGATGTCTTGCTATGAACTTTCCACTTTCCACTTTCCAGCCTATTGCCACAATGGTAGCTGAAGAGAGATTGACAAATGATTGTATATAATTGGTGATATATATAGTTTTTTGTGTGAAGAAATCTGAGTTTATTGAAAGTGGTGCAAGTGCTAGTGGTCTAATTTTTGTTACAAAGATGATTGTAATATAAAGATTCCTTTGAAATCTGGTGGGAGACTGGACTCTACGGTCCACAAGGTCTAACACTTGATGAATTATTGCATATATATATATATATATATATATACACACACACATATATTAAGTGTTTCTGAGCTTCCCACAATCAAAATCAGCCTTCTTCAAGAGAAACGTAGGCATGAATGGACCCAAAAATTTGTTCAACAAGGTAATCAATTTTCCTTCACTCCCCTGCATAAGACCAACCACGTAAGCTGAACTCATCAGGTCAAAGCTTCTCCATCTCCTCTCATTGGCATACTTGTTCAACCCCATCTGAATCTTCTTACTATATTCCTCCAATCCTTCTTCACCTTCATCTGAGTTCTTCAACAAGGCCTCGCCGATACACCTTGCTAACACAACACCATCTTCCAATGCAGCACAGCCGCCTTGGCCAAGGTCCGGGGTCATGGGGTGGAATGCATCTCCAGCAACACAAACATTGCCTTTGCTAATGCTTCCCCAAAGAACCTCCCAAGGAGGTCTATATCTCAACGGCGACGAAATGAAAGCATCCAATTCAGTGTTTTCTATAGCAGCCTTTACTTCATCAGGCATCTTTCCTAGCTTGCTTAGCACAAATTGCCTCAACTGAGCTGGGTTCTCTTCCATCCCTTTCTCTACAAGACGTGTGCAATAAACGAAAATTCTAAGGATCTATCTTAAGTTGGCACCTCTTAAAATTGTCTTAAAACAAGGGATCATGGAAGCAAAAAAGCCGGAAAATTGTGTGGAAGGCTTAAAAATTACCTTGGCTGGAGGGATCCCAAGTGAAGTACCAATAAACAGTTTTGTCATCACAAGGGATGACACCAGATCTAACACCATGCCCAAAGAACCGCATGGATATGGGATCAAACCCATGATTGCTCTTGAAGTTTGCCTGACCTCTAAGAGCGGATTTTCCTGTAAAAGCCAGTTGCTTGAATCCCAGCCATTTTGCCACCACAGAGTTCACTCCATCACACCCGACCAAGACCTATTGAATCACAGCATTGATACTTGATAGGGTACGTGATAGAATCCCACATTGGAAAATGGAAATCATAGCCTTCCATAACAATAAATTTTATCTTGAGCCTCAGGATTCAGGCACCAATTGGTTTTGGATTCGATGCTCTAACTTCTATATAAAACAGGCATGATTAGTACTATACCTTGGCTTTGAGGATGGTTCCATCAGCAAGATGCAGCAGCTTAAAGTAGCCTGATTCTTCGATAGAAACAACTTTCGATGAGAACCTGATTGTGCCACTTGGGAGTTCGTTTGCAATGGCTTCCAACAACAACTTCCTTTGCACACAACGAACTTCGTGGTCTCCTCTGCCAATCATGTAGTTGTACGTAGTATGTACACTCTCAATTATCAAAGCGTGCTTGACTAAATTGAATTTTATTTAGAAAACAATATGCATGGTTTCCATTACTAGTCCAGCATTAGGCATTACTAAATTAAGGGCCTGATCGAGAAATGTTTTCTAGAACAGAAATAATAAAACTTTAATAGACTTCTTACAGAAACTAGAAGAATATATACAAGCTAGTATAGTGTTAAACTTACTTTTTTCCTTTGGCCTTAAGTGACATCCCAAAAACTGGAAGCCCAGAAATTGTTGAGTAAGCAATACTCCTGCATTTGAATGACTCAGATCGATAGTTTGGCCACATAACATTGCATAGTAAACAGCATTTCGATCATAGACTGTAGCAAGTGCTAAGCTAGAGTGGGCGTGAGATGTATAAAAAGGAAAAGAAAAGAAAAGGGATCAATGCTAGAGTTATAATTAATTACCCATGAAGTCTCTGATTTGTTAGCCGAAGAGCATCAGCAACGCCAATGGCTTCTAAGGCTTTCCAGGCATTTGTCCATGTTGTCAATGCAAACCCTGTTGTCCTCAAACCATCCCATGATTCCAATACTAAGCTTCGAATCCCCAGCCTGAACCCAAAAAAATTAACCTCAACCAGTTTTGGTTAGAATGATCATAATATTAGTATGTGTATGTCACAGAGAGAGAGAGAGAACCTGTGAAGTCCTAAGGAGGTTGTAAGGCCAGATATTCCAGCTCCCACAATCACAACATCTTCTTCTACCACTTCCATGATATCTGATTAATATTAGGCTTTTACTTTGATTTTTGTGGAAACAAAAGCACAAAGATAAGGATGAAAAGCACCACTACACCCAAGTGATAATATCGACAAGAGCAGCATTGTTTTCCTTTTAGGTGACTGCAATAATACAGCTCAATAATGCAATCGACGCTTTGCATTATTAAGAAAGCAGCTATATATGAATTTTTATTCTTTTTCTCTTTCTAATATTTTTTTTCTTGAACTATTTGTCTCTTTTACTTAAAATCAGCCATCTTTGGGTACTAGTACAGTGTCCCTTACCCAGTAGCACCTCTATTAAGATTGAACCTCCAACAACGCACAGCTTGTGAACATGTCTCTTATATAGCCATTATTGCTAAAAAAAAACAGCTTCACTTAAGACTTAATAGCAAGAGTTTCTGCCGGCTGGTTTGAAGGACCCATTGTGAGGGGCTTCATGCGTTAGCGTTCGAGAGATTAATCTTACATTAAGGTTGTGCCTCCCAATATCCTGATAATGGGTGAGCGAGATGGACTGTTGGGATACTAGTCGGGAGCTTCGGCCCAAATTTACATGTGTTCTTAGGTAGATGTTGGTTCATGACCGGCCCACCTCCCATGGATAAAAAACAAAACAAAGTGTTTCTGCCTCTATAGCAGAGACTAAGCCGGCATAAATTGTTAATTTACACTCTGAATTTACAATTGATGAATTTGACATCTAACTTGGCATAAATTGTTGATTTATCCTCTAATCTCTCCGTTAAAATTAACATTTTCCATCCAATTTTTGGTGACATGGATACATGGTCCACTTCTTGTTGACGTGGATGTTAGTCTAGAAAAAAAAAACTTCTTTTTAAAGTTTGTACTATTTAAAAAAATGTTACAGGAACTAACCCAAAAAAATAATGACCTTACCAACTTTGCTTGCATAAGTTGTGCTGCTGCCTCGTAAAAAAAATTCTACTTCACTCTTTTATTATAAATTATTCGAAAAGTTAAATAAAAACTTCATTTGACAACTTTGCCCCAATTTTTAATGATAAAGTGGACGGAGAAGTACCAAAATGAGTAATATAGCAATATTTGAAATACTAGGATGGTAGTTTTCAAAATTCAAAAACCAAAATTTGCATTGGATTATTTTAGGTACCATTTGAGGATTTTTCTTAAAAAGAAATGAGAAACAAAAGATCGATATTTCAAATTTTGAGTTAGAGGTTAGATGCATACCCATGGGCGGAACTATGTAGAGACTTAGGGGGGCTTAAGCCCCCCCAAGATTTTGGCCAAAAAAAAAATTACCTATATATATATAGTTTACTTGCAGAGCAACCAGAGCTAATACGAAGGCAAAAAGAGGAGGAAAAGAAAGGGAAGGGAAGAAGAGAAAGGAAGGAAGGAGAAGAAGAAGAAGAGAGAGTGATTGGTGATCCCTTAGAAGGTAATGGTAGGTGTTGCGAAGAGATCGGAGAGGGCTTGGAAGACCATGAACCTGCAATTGCAGCTGCCATTGGCTTTCGTTTATCGGAGTCAATTTGATTAACAGACAAAGCCTAATGGAAGCGTTGTTACTTGACAAAGAAAGAGGAGTTGAGCAAGTATTTACCATACTTATGACTTGAACGGCCATGAAGAAGACAACTCAGTGGTTTTAAAAAAAAAAACTCGCCTATTGGCGAGATTCATTAAAAAAAATTTGCTTTGAAAATTACCTAGCCCCCCCCAAGTTTTTTATCCTGGTTCCGCTACTGTGCATACCCATTATATGCAAGAGAAAAAGCATATGTGCGATATAAAGGCCATGCAATAGAAAATAATTATCATATATGCAATAAAAAAAAATTGAATCTAAAACATTTTGCATGTACGAGCGCGGCCTTCTATCTGTGCATTGCGTGGGCAGAAAAATGCTAGTAGGATATAATACAAATTTTGATTTTTGTTTTCTTTTGAAAAGAAATAACTTTATTGAACAATCAACAATGTGATACAATGAAAGTGGATAAGAAATCCACAAGCAAGATGGAGAAAAAAGCAAAAACTAGAAAGAGAAACAAAGGAAGCTCTTAAATGGAAATAGAAAGTACTCTCAAAGAAACTAATCCTCGACTACAACAGCCCTCGTTTGACCTTGTGCACTCCAATAGTTATTCTTGGTCTTACAGAGGATATATGATTATTGAAATTACAAAATATGATTGATATATAACATTACTAGATACAGAGGATGTACCACTGCATTTAAGGGCTTCTGAGCTTCCCACAATCAAAATCAGCCTTCTTAAACAGCAATCTGGCCAGGATTGGAGAGAAAAACTTGTTCCTCAAGAAAGCCATTATTTTTCCTTCACTCTCTTGTATAAAACTAACCGCATAAGCTGTAAAAGTCAAATCAATGCATCTCCATTTCCTCTCACTGGCATACTTATTCAACCCCATTTCAATCCTCTTATATTCCTCTTTTTCTTCTTCACCTTTATCTTTAATTTCTTGCTTCTTGTTCTTCAACAGCGCCTCACCAAGACACCTTGCTAATACAACACCGTCTTCTAATGCAGCACAGCCACCTTGGCCAATGTCTGGGACCATGGGGTGGAGCGCGTCTCCAGCAACACACACTACCTTTGCTAATATTTCCCCAAAGAAGTTCCCAAGCAGGTCTATACCTCACATGAGAGCATCTAAAGGCATCCAATTCACTGTTTTCCATAACAGCCCTTATTTCATCTGGTACCTTTCCGAGCTTGCTTAACATATATTCCTTCAACTGAGCTGGGTTCTTCTCTAGCTCTTTCTCTACAAGACATGTATAGACAAAAAATGAGACCTACACTTACGGCTTTAGGTAACTACATATTACGGATGCTACGTACGTACATTCATAAGGTTTCTGAATTAATACATACTTTCAACCTTTCAAGTTGTCTTAGTAAAATACTATCAATCAATTTATCATTGTTGTTTATTATCTGTTATCTCAAGAGAAAAACACCATTTTCAAAGCAAGGAAGAAAAAGGCCTCTAAGGTTACTATACTAAAATCTAAAGGATACCAAATGGAAACAATGAAGCCCTAAAACTTCTGTAAAAGGCTTACCTTGGCTGGTGGGACACCAACCGAAGAACCAGAAAACAGTTTTATCATCACAAGGAACGACACCAGATCTAAAACCATTCCCAAAGTACATCATGAAAATGGGATCAAAACCATGACTGCTCTTAAAGGTAGCACAACCTCTAACGCCGGATCTCCCAGTAAAGACTGGCTTCTTCAAGCCCAGCCATTTTCCCACCACTGAGTTCACTCCATCACACCCAACCAAAACCTATGTAATCACAGTGTTCATATTATAAGTGGTGGGGTGTTTCAGTCACAACATGTCAATAACTGGAAATTTTGCATATATATGATTATGGTTTCTCTGCTATAAAAGATTGATAGTGATAAAAAAGAAAATAGTACTAGTCTACCTTGGCTTTGAGGATAGTTCCATCTGCAAGATGCACCAGATTAAAGTAGCCTGATTTCTCAATGGAAACAACCTTTGATGAGAACCTAATGGTGCCACTAGGGAGTTCACTTGCAAGGGCCTCCAACAACACCGTCCTTTTCACACAACGAACTTCATGGTCTCCACTGCAAGAGGGCAAATCATGTAGTGTAGACTCTAAATCATCTGAGATGCTCGAATTCAATCAAACAAAGACAAATTGATACTAGCAAACAATCGATTCCCAGAATCAGGCATTACTTTAACTCGAAATTATAAGTGACTTGTTATGAGGATAATATTTGGGGTTGAAAAGTAAGCAAAATGAGACGTAGTAATTAAATAAATTAATATCATCTACATAGTGAGGCTCTTAGACTAATGCCCTAATGGTAGACTTACTCTTTTCCCTTGACCTTATATGACCTCTCAAACATCTGAAGCCCCGAAATTCTTGAGGAAACCACCTTCCTGTATTCAAAAATCAAAACTATGTAATCAGTTCCATTGCGTGCATATTAAAGCAAGTAATAACAAATCTCACAAATTAAGAGTCTCTGTCTATTGTCTAGTGAAATATTCGTAAGAGTACTAGGTAGAGTATCAAAGGCAAATGTTCCTTGTTTTATACTTTAGTAGAACCCAGAACTACCTAGCTACGATCTCAATACTTCAATTTTGTGGAGGGAAATAGTTAAATAGGCAATTGATGCATATGGATTGATAACAGGATTTCTAGCTGTAAGATCTCATATATATCTAACAAAAATTGTCCAAAAAAAAACAATATATACATATATATATCTAACAAAAGGGCATATCTCATCCCAATGTTGATACACAAGATCGTAAATGAAAAGTCTTAAGAAGGCAAACTTTAAGAGAATAATATTGTAAATTAGGAAGATGACATAATACGATTTGACAATATGCCAAACCTCAAAAAACTAGGGTGAAACGTTTTTGATACGGTAATTAAAATAATATAATATTTTTAAAATAATATAAAAAATTAAATTTAAATAAAAAAATGCCTCTTCCTACCACAAAATGAATTTGAACATAAATTTTTTGATGATTTCTCTACCAACATACCAAAGTAACTTTAAAAAAAAATTACCAAAGTAACTTAACAAAATGGTCATAGGAAATGATCGGAAGTAAAAGACACATAAACGTTATGTTATGTATATCATGCTTAAATGTGACATAACATTAAACTATTCAAAGATAATATATCTATATATACTATATTTAAGAGAACTCACCTTGTTAACCAAAACAAAAACAAAAACAAAAATTTAGTTTTTCCCTTTTAAATTATTTATTTTTCAGACTTGTGTATCTGAACTCTCTCTTATTTGCATACATTCGGTGATTTAGTTTCATGATCTGAATAACCTTTAAAGATCATGTTTGCAAAAAAAAATCTAAATTGAAGATCTTTAACTTATCCAACTATATCAAACAAATGAAAGATTTTGGTGAAAGTTAATATTCTCATGACCAAACGTTCATTTGTTTAATGCGATTGTATGAATAACGATTTATGTTTACGTTAAATTTTTGCTAAGATGATATTTAAATATTAATTTCAAAGATGAACAATTTAGATCATGGACTAGACCGCTGAATGTATGCAAAAAAGAGAGAGTTCGGACACACAGGTCTAACCTGGTTCAGACCTAAGGTTTTTCCTTAAGAAAAATGTCGAAGGAGTGTTGTTTATGGCAGTCAAAGTCAAAGTTAACTAAGACAATCCGACGTGCGACACAGACAAGTACTTTATCAAGTAAGAGTAATATGATAAACAGAGGACAAGCGTGGCTCACTACTAACAATCATTGTATCGATATTTGTTGAGAAATGAAATATCTCACATCAGAAAAGTGACAAAATAAAATATAACTTATATATAAGTGAGTGATTTACTCTCAATTGTACCGAGACCGTTTGATAAAACTCAACACCTAATATGTGATTAAGTTAGAACAATATCGGTACAATAGTGAGCCACGAGCTACGTTTGTCATTGTTTAACAATATTGTCTCCACTCACTTCTATGTTGTCTTGAGATTCTCAAATCTTCAAACAGGAATAAATCCAACTTAATTACCCATGAAGAGTCAGGTGTTGCTGCCGAAGACAATTGCCAATACCAATGGCATCTAAAGCTCTCCACGCATTTGTCCATAATTCCAATCCATACCCTGCTATCCTCAAGCAATCAAATGATTCCAGCACTAAGCTTCTAATTCCCAGCCTGCATCAAAATTTCAACTTTGCTTACATACATTGCACAAGAATATATCCACATGTACTAGTATTCCACACACAGAGTCACAGACATGCACAGTGTGATCTTGACGTACTGTGTCTGAGAGAGAAAAGAGTACCTGTGCAGTCCCAAGGATGTTGTAAGGCCAGAAACTCCAGCTCCCACAATCACAACGTCCTCTTCTACTACTACCATGGTTTTTGATTATTCTCTTGGTTAGTGGAAAGTGGAAACAGAAGCCGTGAAGCACAGTTAATGCAAAGATATATCCAAAACAATAAATTCATTGGGTATTTATATCCTACATATGTATGTGATGACAATTACGATGACGATATATGACTCGGTCGGTGAGGATGATGGGGACACTATTGACTATTGTGGAGATGTTGATCGTAGACAGGGCCGGCATAGAACACGTCAAGCTGATTAGATATTCATGTCATACTCTTTACTACTGTTTCAACTGAACTTCTGGGTTTCCAACCATGCATGCGCCCAGCAACTACAATTTTGAAGTTTAGGTGAGCCTTATCGCTGTTTGGAATCCCAACAATTGGTGCAATTGTAGTCTCCTCAATAATTAACTAATAGAGATAATCACATGACTTCCATGCAATTGTAGGCTCCTTAATATTAAAAGGCCCTAGCCTGTGCTGTCGATGAGGATGACGAAGACACTATTATATAAAAGGCCTTAGCATATATGCTGCTTAATTTGTATATATTAGCAGGCTAGCAGCTCGTCATTCTTACCTCAGCACCCTTTTTTTAGTAGTGGAAGTGGATTATTGTGGGATTCCCAGCTATTAATACTTGAAATTACTAAACACCAACTCAGAATACCTTTCCCAGTCATTCAATTCAACAACTATAATCTTTACGTAGTTTATGAGTCAGAGTTAAGAAATTTCAAGTATTAATAGCACAACGTGTACCCAACGATAGTCGATCTACCCCCACTAAAAAATGGCAAGTACCGAAGTATGTACTTGACATGAAAATGGGTGGTTAGGTGAGCCTCATGGATGATTGGAAACCAAAAGTAGTAAGTACAGGTGAAGTTTATATAATATATAATTATATATATATATATATATATAATTCGCAGGTGCTTAATTATTAGATAATAAAGCATGAATCCCATGCAATTGTAGGCCCCTCAATATTAAATGGGTTCCAAGCCGGATCTGCGAACTCCCTGCAGCCTGAAAAGAAGCCAGAAGCCATCTCTGGGTTCTAGGACAGTGTCCATTAATATTACCCAGAGATCGAATCTCCCAAGAAGACAAGCTTCTGAAAACGTCGCTTAAAGGCTCCATTTAAGAGCAAGAACTTCTGCCTCTATATATAGCAGAGACAACTGACATTGATATTTTAATGTTCCTAAACTCTTCCATTTAAGAGGAGTCGAGGAGATAATACAAGTTTTGGTTTTAAACAGAAACCTTTTTCCTAGTGCACTCTGACGTGTCGTATAGTTCGCTTAAGAACAAGTGCTTTTACGAGTGTCAACAAATGTAAAAAAGCTTCACACGACGGATATAAACCGTCGTCTGATGGGAAAATTTTCCGTGGACTAAGGAGGCGACGACTATTGAGTATTCATACGACGGATATTTCCCGTTGTATATTGGTCATAGAGACGACCTAATAAAGTCCAAAACCGTTTTGATTTTATAGGCTAATTATCCATATTATACTTTTGATATTCATTCATAACATTCAATAAACTTCTATTGTTCTATTTCACTTAGAAGACTTTTATATGTTGCTAATTGTGATTCAAAAGACATTTCAACTCTAGTAACCATTTCTCATTTCCATTCGACACTTTTATTATGTACATTCATTCATAAACCACACTTGAATTTAGTATTTTGTAACCTTTAAAATAGTTATTGTACATTTAGATGACACTTTTTTTTTTTAATTTCTAATCTATATTAAGTTAATTTGTTTGTACTACCAAAACTAACCAAATGTACAATACAATTGATCCCAATATATTATAGTATATTGCTCTTATAATCCAATATAAATACCTAAATGGATTCAATAAGGAGTAATGCTTATTCATCCACAAAACAAGTTAACAAGGAGCACATCTCCCAACATTCACATTCAGAGATGAAACTTACAATACAAAATTATAGAAACCAAAAAAAACAATACCATTATAATCTTCAATTCTCTTTTTTTCTTCTCAACCATCTCATCATTAACCAAAATTAATCTGATCAGTAACCTATGCACATACTAATGAGTAATTTAATTAATAATAACAAATTATGTTCTAAAAGTATGAATCAAACAAAATATCAAAACAAATAATTCTTACGAATTTGAGAGTAATAGACACTTTTACAACAAAGATAACCCATCTAACTATTCAACACTTTACACATAAACAAACAATTCAAATACTAACCATTAAATAGTCGTATGCCAACAATACTCCCTCTCCAATTTTTAACTTAGGACAACATCAAAAAAAGATAATAAATAGTTTTATATCTTATTCAGACTAACTCCTATAGACAAATTCTAGACAAAAACACTTTTCACAAAAGAATATAAAATCTTCAACTACTTCAACTCCCTAAAACATTCACTTTCTTAACATTCTACTTTCCATACAATTCAAAAAAATTAACATACCGGAACACCCAAACACCTACAATATAAGTTTAAGTAGAAGGACAAGAGTAAACCTATAAAATAGGTAGTAATGCTCACAAGGACAACCAAATAGACAACTACCCACTAACTCCTTGTAAGAACAATACTTTCCTGCTCCACAAGAAGACTACTCGATACTTGCAAACATGGTAACCGCACAATAAAGCCAGATGCCTTTTCTATATCTTTAAGAAGCAAAAAAAAAAAAAAGAAAGACAGGACTCAGAACAGTGGTTGTGTACATGGTTTCAAAAATTAGGGCTTTCTTCACACAAAGCCAGAATCCTGATAAAATTTTCATTTTCTTTGACATCATAAAAACTAACGGGCACAAGAGCGAAATTCGAACAACGAGCCGAACAAAGACAAACAAGCGGACGACTTTAAACGCTTGAGGAAACAGAACTACCACAGGTCAAAACAAAGAACGGTTCCACACTAAGCACAAACAAAGCAGCACACTCTCTCAAACAAACTTAAAATATTTACCTCCTCTAGGCGAACCCGAAGCTCTGTGTGCATCATCACATCGAAAAATCCACAACGGGCAAGGGGGTTTTGCAACTATTGGCAACAACAAACCCCCCCGCCTAAACACAGGCCGGCGACATACAAGACCCAAAAGGCCCTTTGCCTCAGTTCGAACCGAACCTCAAAAAATCTAACTTTTGCTAAAAAGATAGTATATTAAAGCTTTAAACTTCTCGCGAAAGCACATGCATTATAAATTTGTACCTCCAACTTGGCCTCCACCTTGACGGGCCCACGGGTCACCCGCTGTCGCGGGAACAACCGGGTGGGTGGGTTTCGGAACCCCCCGCCCGAAAACCTCTCTAACCGGACCTGTGTCTGTCGAAACCGGGGCCCCCTTCTTCTCTCGCCCCCGCTTTTGGGGGCTCTCTCCGGCCTGGAAATTTAGAGAGAGAGAGGAGGGATGATTTGGAGGGGCAAAACTTCATAGAGAATAAAACGGGAGGGAGTGTTTGTATGATTGAGCAATTATCCATAAGGGTAGACAAAATTCAAGCCAAACACACCACAAACCTGAACAAACAACTTCAACTGTTAAGTTTCTCTTACGGGGCCAACTTCAAGGAAAAATCAGAAAAGGAGGAACTTTTAGATGAGGCTAAAACCCACAACCAACAAGAGAGAACATTACAAATCATCTAGACTAGAAATAGGAAAAGAGAGGAATAGAGAGAGAGAGAGAGAGAGAGAGAGAGAGAGAGATGATAACTCTTGTGAGTGGGAAGGGGAGACAGGGGCTGCCGCTTTCCTCTATCCTTTTGGATTCAACAAAAAGAAAAAAGGTGGAGGGGAATAAATTTGAAAGCCCAAAACCATGAATTTATTTCCTCGATTCGCTGTGTCTGGTGGAATTTGGAGGCGAGGCTGGGGATTTGGATTGTTGTGAAGGGGTCAAAAAGTAGGTGGTGCAAGGTATTGTTGCAGGGAAACGAAGAACCAGGAAAGAAGATTTGGAGGATCTTGCAGGTTTGGTTTTGAAACGAGGAGGAGGGGGAGGAAGGGTTTGGGGGGGGGTTGGGGGGTGGGGGTAATGGTTGTGGGTATTGTAGGGGGGTTGGGGGAAGGGAGGGGGGAGAAGAGAAGGAAGGGAAAATTTGGGTGGTAGCTGGGTAGGGGTTGTTTTTGTTTTTTCAAAGATGAAGCCTTTGAATTTAATGTCCCTGACACGGGCTTTAAATTTGGTTTGGTTAAATTGGGGTTTTTTCTAAATACAATGAGAAAGGGGGATGAACCAGTTTACCCTAAATGACTTTAGGAGGTACGGAGGGGGACAGGTTTTTTCAACCCAATTGAAACAGATAACCGGCCAAATCTAACAAACAAAAGGAAAGGTAGAGCAGGCCCAGCCCACCCCCCCCCCGGGGGGTTTTGGGGGTGGGGGATTTGGGGGGAAGGAAGGTAGAAGGAGAAAGAAAGGGGAAGAAGGGGAAGGGAGAAGATTGAGGGAGAAAAGGGAAGGAGGGAGGAAGGGAGGAAGAAGGGGGTGTGTTTAGGGAGGGATCCGCGCTGGTAAAGTTTCCCCGAAGGTAAACAGAAGGGAAAGAAAAGAAAAATGGAGGGATAAGGAAAGAGAGGGGAAGAAAAGATTTTCTTTCAAGGGCAACAACGCGTCGATTTAACCCCCAGGGGGGCGGGGGGGGGGGGTGGAAGGGTTTTTTCCTTTCGGTTTTGGAGTGGTTGGCTGTGGGGGGGGACAACCGGGACACTAGTTATTCTTGGTATTACAGAGGATGATTGGAATTACAAAATATGACTGATATTTAAGAATACTTGCAATCTTGATAAGCATTATACAAAGGATGTATCATTGCATTTAAGAGCTTCTGAGCTTCCCACAATCAAAATCAGCCTTCTTCAACAGCAGCCCCGCCAGGATTGGAGAGAAAAACTTGTCCCTCAAGAAAGCCATTATCTTTCCATCAGTCTCCTGTATAAAACCAACCACATAAGCTGTACTAATTATCAGATCAAAACTTCTCCATTTCCTCTCACTGGCATACTTATTCAACCCCATTTCAATCCTTTTATATTCCTCTTTTCCATCTTCGATCACCTTCATCTATAATTTCTTGCCTCTGGTTCTTCAACAAGGCCTCACCGAGACACCTTGCTAATACAACACCGTCTTCTAATGCAGCGCAGCCGCCTTGGCCAATATCTGGGGTCATCGGGTGGAGCGCATCTCCAGCAACACATACACCACCTTTGCTAATATTTCCCCAAAGAAGTTCCCAAGGATGCCTATATCTCAATGGAGAGGATATAAAAGCATCCAATGTAGTGTTTTCCACAACAGCTCTTACTTCATCTGGTACCTTTCCGATCTTGGTTAACATATATTGCTTCAACTGAGCTGGGTTCTCCTCTAGTTCTTTCTCTACAAGCCAGAAAGTATAAACAAAAAATGAGAGTTACACATGTTACTTTAGGTAACTACATATTATATATGGACGGTACGCACATTCGTACGGTTTTTTATGAGTGGATCGAAATGGAAAAAGGCATATATACTTTCAAGTTGTCTTAGTACTAAAATACTATCAACAATAATTATCATTGTTGTTTGTTATCTGTATGAGATTGAGAGCCGAATAGCATTTTTTTAAAGCATGGATCGAAGGAAAGGCCTCTGAGGTTACTAGTACTAAAATACTAAAAATTTGAGCAGCATGCAGTATCGAATGGAAGCACGTACAGATGCCCCATACTGGTGTAGAAGGCTTACCTTGGCTGGAGGGAGACCAAGTGAAAAACCAGTAAACATATTTGTCATCACAAGGAATGGCACCAGATCTAACACCATTGCCAAAGTGCTGCATGAATATGGGATCAAACCCATGACCGCTCTTGAAGTTAGCTCTACCTCGAATGGCAGATCTTCCTGTAAAGACTGGCGGCTTGAAGCCTAGCCATTTTGCCACCACTGAGTCACTCCATCACACCCAACCAAAACCTATTCAACCATACTGTTGACACTATAAGTGATCACTCAAACCTATAAATATAATTATATATGACCATCCAAATTGAAGATGGTGTTACTATACACCCATGAACAGATAGTCCAGTTAAAAATATATAGTATTAAATAATGATAATCATCAATAGCAGTTCTTATCACGTGCTGGTCATGAAACTATGCCTTTGGGAACTAAACTAATGAGCAAGATAATAACCAAATTAAAACAGCAACCTGTGGAAATTGTAGGAAGAGAGAAGAGTGCATGCTTTGTGGGCTTGCGGCCAAGGATCCCATGAGTCATGTAAAGATTATGTTAAGCTTGGTTCTGAGATGATAAGGTGTTCATATTTCATGATTTGCGGGACCAAATTAATGCTTATGGTATGTCAGTCAAAAGATGTCATAACTGGAATTTTTTTTGCATATATGTTTCTGGTTGCTCTGGTATAATAGGAATGCTCAACAGGTCAAATGTGAGAACCTCAAAAGCAGTTGTCACATTTAATTAGCCATTTGGGAGGGGGCAGGGCATTACGGTTGGGGTTCCAGTGGACTGCGTCGATACTTACTAGTCATGATTTTTACTTTAATACTGGAAAAAGTGATAAAAAGGAAGCACTAGGTAGCTAATGACCTTGGCTTTGAGGATGGTTCCGTCAGCAAGATGCACCAGCTTAAAGTAGCCTGATTCCTCAATGGAAACAACCTTTGATGAGAACCTGATGGTGCCGCTAGGAAGTTCACTTGCAAGGGCTTCCAACAACAACTTCCTTTTCACACAACGAATTTCATGGTCTCCACTGCACATCATTTAGTGGTACGCTCTAAATCATCCAAGGATGCTTGAACTGATCGAGTGTTAAAATATGGATAGTGGATGAACAAAATCAATAAAATAGAAACATACTGATATTCTCTAGCGAACAATTATATTAGACATCACTAAAGGTAGGAACAGTTATTTTCTATAGCACTAGCTTCCAAAATATAAGTGACTTGTTGTGAGTTGTTTACAAGAGGTTAAAACAGAAAATTAAAAATTTGGGTTTGAAACGAAGCAAAAATGAGATGTACTAAATAGCTCTCAGCTATATAGCGAGGCTCTTAGACTAATAGTAGACTTACTGTTTTCCTTTGGCTTTAAATGACATCTCAAACGTCTGAAGCCCCGAAATTCTTGAGGAAACACCAATCCTGTGTTCGAAAACTATGCAATCAGTTTCTTGCGTGCCTTTAAAATTAAGTGTCAATGAATCTCTCAAATTAAGAGTCATTGTCGATCTACTGTTGATTGCAATATTGGTAAAACAACTGGTTAGATTATCAAAAGCAAATGTTCATACTTGAGATTTGTGAAGGACCCAGAACCGCAATCTCAATTCTTCAATTTTGTGGAGGCAATTTATGCATCTTAATTAGTAATGGGTTGATGACAGACTTTCTAGCTGTAAGATTATATATGTATGTAGGCTACGTCGCTACGAAGCAATTACTTACCAAACAAAATAACATCTTAATTAGTAATCTTGTTTTTGGACAATCTTAATTAGCAATCTTTGATTACTTATCAAACAATAGGCTACTGTTATGACTTCAAAATCGTAAATGAAATGCTTTAATTTGAAAAAACAAATTCCAAAGGGCACATTATATATTGAAACATTCATGTTTTAAGTTGGTCATGCATGATATGATTTTCAAGTAACTAAAGAGTTAAAATTACCCAAGAAGAGTCTCATGTTGGTGCCGAAGATAGTCGCCAATACCAATGGCATCTAAAGCCCTCCACGCATTTGTCCATGTTGTGAATGCAAACCCTGTTATCCTCAAGCGATCAAATGATTCCAGCACTAAGCTTCTAATGCCCAGCCTGCACCACAACTTCAACTTTGCTTACATATATCATATACTATGTACATGAACATGTACAGACATCCAACGGATATGAATACATGGTTACGGGTCCCATGCATAGAACAACAAACAAGTGTATGAATTAATGCATTTTTCTTTTGCTCGATCACACACTCTTGGATTTGTAATCAAGGACTAAGATTAAAATCCAAGCACCAAAAAGTAGGGGAGCCTGACTCTGAGAGAGAGAGAGAGAGAGAGAGTACCTGTGAAGTCCCAAGGAGGTTGTGAGGCCAGAAATTCCAGCTCCCACAATCACAACGTCTTCTACTAGTTGCATATGTAGTTCTCTGAATAGAGATTCTACTCTTGGTTAGTGGAAACAGAAGCAGTGAGATATATCCAACAACAATGAATTCATTGGGATATATATCAAAGTGATGGCAATTAACATGACAGACGGACTCGGATTCTATCCACACCGGGGAGGTCATCTTATTTCCTCATGACTTAATCCTGGCCCTCCAATCTCATCTTGCGGCCAGAGGACTTGCTTATTTTTATTTAATCTCTCCTCCACCTTAAAGGCTTAAACTCTCTCTTCAAATCTCAGAAATTAATCAAAACCTTAATCTCTCCTCCACCTTAAGCAGAACAAAGGTACGTTACATATAACAATGACTATTTCAGGATCTCGTTTCTGAATGGAACAATGGGAGGCAAACTGATTCAAATTGATAAGAAACCATAAATACTCAAATGGATTAACAAGAAGCAAATGGAAGAAGATCGAAGATGCAAAGCAACAGAAGAGCATAACTCTGGCATATCACCCTCTTCTTTCTCTTCCTTTTCCTCTCGCTTCTCACTACGACATAAACCTAGCAATTGCTAAGCTAGACAAGCGAGAGTAGGTGTGAAATGTGAAAAAAGAAAGAGAAAGAAGAGGGTGATATGCCAGAGTTATAACCAATGAAGTCGCTTATTTGTTAGCCGAAGAGCATCAGCAACATCAATGGCATATACGGCTTTCCAGGTATTAGTCCATGTTGTCAATGCAAATCCTGTAGTCCTAAAACCATCCCATGATTCCAACACCACGCTTCGAACTCCCATCTGAAGAGAGGCCATCTTTGGGTTCTAGGACAGTGTCCATTACCCAGTAGCACCTCTATGAAGATTGGATATATCGAATCTCCCAAGAAGACAAGCTTCTGAAAACGTCGCTTATATACCCATTAAAGACTCCATTTAAGAGAAAGAGCTTCTGCCTGTATATCAGAGACTACTGACATTGAAATTTTAATGTTCCTAAACTCTTCCATTTAAGAGGAGATAATACAAGTTTTGGTTTTAAACAGAAAACCTTTTTCCTAGTGCACTCCAATATTTATTCTTGGTATTACATATTTACATAGGATGATTGGAATTACAAAATATGACTGATACATAATACTTGCAATCTTGATAAGCATTATACACAGGATGTATCATTGCATTTAAGAGCTTCTGAGCTTCCCACAATCAAAATCAGCCTTCTTCAAATACTGCCCCGCCAGGATTGGAGAGAAAACCTTGTCCCTCAAGAAAGCCATTATCTTTCCATCAGTCTCCTGTATAAAACCAACCACATAAGCTGAACTAATCAGATCAAAACTTCTCCATTTCCTCTCACTGGCATACTTACTCAACCCCATTTCAATCCTTTTATATTCCTCTTTTCCATCTTCACCTTCATCTATAATTTCTTGCCTCTGGTTCTTCAACAAGGCCTCACCGAGACACCTTGCTAATACAACACCGTCTTCTAATGCAGCGCATCCACCTTGGCCAAGATCTGGGGTCATTGGGTGGAGCGCGTCTCCAGCAACACATACACCACCTTTGCTAATATTTCCCCAAAGAAGTTCCCAAGGATGCCTATATCTCAATGGAGAGGATATAAAAGCATCCAATGTAGTGTTTTCCACAACAGCTCTTACTTCATCTGGTACCTTTCCGAGCTTGGTTAACATATATTGCTTCAATTGAGCTGGGTTCTCCTCTAGCTCTTTCTCTGCATGACATAAAGTATAAACAAGACAATGAGACCTACACATACATATTATGGATAGTATGCACATTCATATGGTTTCTGAGTTGAAATGGAAAAGGCATACTTCCATGCTGTCTTAGTAAAATACTATCAACAATTTATCATTGTTGTTTGTACTCTGTATGAGATTGTGATCTGAAATACCAAATTACCAATTTAAAAGCATAGAAGGAAAGGCCTATAAGGTTTACTAGTACTAAAAACTTGAGAAGCATGCAGTAACAAATGGAAGCACAGATGCCCCAAACTGGTGTGAAAGGCTTACCTTGGCTGGAGGGAGACCAAGTGATGTACCAGTAAATAGATTTATCATCACAAGGAACGACACCAGATCTAATACCACTCCCAAAGTACTGCATGAACATGGGATCAAACCCATGATTGAAGTTAGCACTACCTCGAATGGCAGATCTTCCTGTAAAGGCTGGTGGCTTGAAGCCCAGCCATTTTGCCACCACTGAGTTCACTCCATCACACCCAACCAAAACCTATTCAATCATACGAGGTTGACACTATAAGCGATAACTCAAACCTATAAATAAAATTATGCCCATCCAAAATGAAGATGGTCTTACTATTATACCATGAACAGAGTCCAGTTAAGAATATATAGTACCAAACAATGATAATCATCAAAAGCAGGTCTTATCGCCTGCTGGTCATGAAAGTTTTCCTTTGGGAACAAAACTAATGAGCAGCCTGTGGAAAGTTTAGGAAGAGAGAAGAGTCTAGGGTGCATGCCTTGTGGCCAAGGAATCGGTGAGTCATGTAAAGATTATGTTAAGCTTGGTACTGAGAAAATAAGGTATTCATCTTTAATGATTTGCTGGACCAAATGCTTAAGGTTTGTCAGTGATCAAATGATGCCATAACTGAAATTTTTTTGCATATATGTTTCTGGTTGCTCTGGTATAATAGGAATGCTCAACTGGTCAAATGTGAGAACCTCAAAACCAGTTGTCACATTTGGGAATGGGGCAGGTTAATACTGTTGGGGTTGGAGCGCAATGCATCGATGCACAGTAGTCATGGTGTTAATTTTAATACAGCAAAAATAGTGATAAAAGGAAATACTAGCTAGTGACCTTGGCTTTGAGGATGGTTCCGTCAGCAAGATGCACCAGCTTAAAGTAGCCTGATTCCTCGATGGAAACAACCTTTGATGAGAACCTGATGGTGCCGCTGGGAAGTTCACTTGCAAGGGATTCCAACAACAACTTCCTTTTCACACAACGAATTTCATGGTCTCCACTGCACATCATTTAGTGTTACTCTATAAATCATCCGAGGATTCTTGAACTGAATGTTAAAATATGGATAGTGTATGAACAAAATCAATAAATAGAAACATATTGATATTATCTAGCGAACAATTATACGAGGCACTTCCAAAATATAAGTAACTTGTTATGAGTTGTTTTCAAGAGGTTAAAAGCAGAAAATGGAATATTTGGGGTTCAAAAGAAGCAAAATGAGATGTAAATAGAGCAATATCAGCTACATAGTGAGGCTTACTGTTTTCCTTTGGCTTTAAATGACATCTCAAACGTCTGAAGCCCCGAAATTCTTGAGGAAACCACATTCCTGTATTCAAAACTATGCAATCAGTTTCTTGCAAATTAAGAGTCATTGTATACTGTTGATTGCAATATTGGTAAACCAACAGGCTAGATCATCAAAAAGCAAAATGTTCATACTTCAGAAGAACCCAGAACCCCAATCTCAGTTCTTCTATTGTGAAGGCAATTTATGCATCTTAATTAGTAATGGGTTGATAACAGACTTTATATATCTAGGCCTATGAAGCATTTAATAACATCTTAATTAATTAGTAATCTTTTTTCGGACAATCTTAATTAGTAATCTTTGATTACTTATCAAACAATAGGCTAATGTTATGACTTCAAAATCGTAAATGTAATGCTTTTGAAAAAACAAATTTGAAAGGGCATATTGTATATTGAAACAGACATTGATGTTTTAACTTGGTCATGCATGGTATGATAGTTCAAGCAACTAAAGAGTCAAAATTACCCAAGAAGAGTCTCATGTTGGTGCCGAAGATGGTCGCCAATACCAATGGCATCTAAAGCCTTCCACGCATTTGTCCATGTTGTGAATGCAAAGCCTGTTATCCTCAAGCTATCAAATGATTCCAGCACCAAGCTTCTAATGCCCAAGCCTGCACCACAATTTCAACTTTGCTTTACATCAACATGTATAGACATTGCTTTTGCTCACACACTCTTGGATTTGTAATAAAGGGCCAAGCTTAAAATCCAAGCATCAAATAACAGAGGTCGACTCTGTGTGTGCGTGTGTGTGAGAGAGAGAGAGAGAGAGAGTACCTGTGAAGTCCCAAGGAGGTTGTGAGGCCAGCAATTCCAGCTCCTACAATCACAACGTCTTCCTCTAATGCTTGCATGGTATTTGATTATTGTCTGAATAAAGCTTCTACTATCTTGGTTTAGTGTAACAGAAGCAGTGAAGCACAATAATAGAGAGACATATCTAACAACAATGACTTTATTGGGTATTTATATCAAGTGATGGAAAGTAATATGACGAAGGGGATGACGAAGACACTTGGCAGACACAAGCCGTCTTTGATTGCACTTTCTCGTTCTTATATCGCTCAAAACCGATGAAGCTGTCTACTTTGGATTGGGGAGGCAATCAAATTAAACTGGCAACGGGGATGACGAAGACACTATCAAGGGTCGCACACACTCGCACAAGTCGTATTTGACTGCCCTTTCTCGTTCTTGTATCGCTCAAAAGCCAAAACCGATAAAGCTGGCTACTTTGGATTGTGGAGGCAATCAAATTAAACTTGGTAACGGGGGCTTCCAATTAGCAGCCATTTTTTAGTATTTTCAATTTTTCAGAGACCCCATATTTCAACATACGCAAACATTATTTCCACCCATTTTAAAAATTTTTTGGTTGGGGGAAAAAAAAAAACCCCCCCCACACGACCCAAAATAAATAATCCCCAATAAACGGCCCAAATCCAGAAAGCCTATTAAAATCACCCTCACCACCCCCCCCGTGTATAACCGTGTACTGAAGAATTTTCACTGCTCTAATCGACTTGTATTATTTCTCCTCGCCCTTTTCCTCTCTTGGATGAAATAAGAATTAAAAACAAAAACAAAAACCCAAAAAATATCAGTGACAAAATTCATTTTGAAAAAAATACCTGAGAGATGATTTTGGCATCGAAAGTCCGTTTGTTCGAATTAAAACTCGAATCCTGAGCGAGGCCAAGAAGGCAAGAAGCAGCTTGTAATAATAGTCAACAAGTCGATAAAATCTAGTACCAACACCCATAAATAAGAGAATAACTGAAAAAGTTCGACAAAAGGGAGCACAAATTGGTTTACAGTCTGTAAATTCTCATAGCACTGACTGAAAATTTCCAAGTGATGTACATCTAACTTTCTTATCCCAACATGGCATTCTTTCTTGTTACACAAAAAAGCCACGAGGACAATTAAATCCTCCCCCGCCTGAAAATTGGACAGAACAGGCCCACCTGCCTTTTTTCACATTCCCAATGTGCAAATCCTACCGGCTCTCAGGGAATTTAGTCTCATAGGTCTGAGGCAACTGCATGAATGAAGTCATTTTTATCATAGAGAATATGGAGCAAAATCAACAATCTATAAACAGCCATCATAACATGTAATTACCATGAACGTTGCCGTGATCATCTTCCCAGCAAACCATCTTCCATGGAGAACTTGTCGAGCATTTATTGCAGCTTGTGTGTTCTCAAATCTCAAGTACACGAAACCAGCGGTATTCCTGCTCATTAATGTAGAATGTGAATCAGACATAAAACTATAAAAGGGAAGAAAGGACAAAAACACCAATGCAAACAAAACTTACTTGTCTACAAAAATATGGTTCAGCTTCCCGTATTTTGAACATTCCTCCTGAACATCTTCTTTAATGTCCACATCAATCTCTGGTTCTGCCTGCTCAAAAAGGTCGACAACAATTATATGATACAACCACCAATGGAATCAAAAAGATGAATTTTTATTTAAGGCATCCACCACAAACCTCAATTTCTTTGGGATCGAACATATTTGTCAGCAGTAAACATTCGCTTGGAACACCAATTGTATCTACAGAAGGAACAGTAGCTGTAGGAATTTGAAGACCCGGAACACCAAGTCCAGATAGACCAGGAACAGAGGCCATGGGAGCAACAAGAGAAGAAAGCCCTGGTGCAGCTCCCAGGATTGGTGCAGCTGGAAGTGCCACTGGTAGAGAAACACCAGTGCTATTGACAGCAAGACTGCATAGATAGCAAAATGTAAGACCTAGCAAAACAATTAAAAATACAACAATCAGAAAAGACAAACCTTGACGCACTGCCGCTACGATCCAATTTCTGCATAAGAATTGCTCGCGATCGGGCATTCAACGACTGTAACATTTTAGGCACATTAAGTCAGTTATATTGCAGATGAACCAAAAAATAATGCAGTGCAGAAACTTGGTTCAGTGTTTGGATTAAGAGATCAGTCAAGCCATCTCTTTTTAATCCAAATCACTACCTTTTGGATTTGTAGTCCTGAACTCCTGATGCTGCACTGCCTTAGGAGATTATGTATTTCTTACTAGTTAAACCAAAGGGGTCAACCAAACAAATTAATTCAGAGGTGGCTAAGTGGTTGGATTAAAAGAGTAGTAAAGCCATCTCCTTTCACTCCAAACCACCGCTCTTTGGATCTGTAGCACTGATGTCCGCAATGTCTTAAGAGACTATGTGCTTCTTACTAGTGTTAAACCAAGGGGGGAAGAGTGATGAGCCCAGTAAATAGGTTAATAGGATGCGTGCTATCCTGGATCCTCTATCTCAACTTTCATTACTTGCTAGCAAACAAAATCATAACCTAGCAATCTTTCCGGTATCAATGATTAAAAGTCGACAGAAGTAAAAGAGACAGCAATCTAAATTAACTTTTTCACCATTTCAGTTTGGATAATTAACTCTAATCATTTATAAAAGGAAATATATCCTTCATAAGTAAATAAGAAGATGACCACCACAGAAAATACGAAGCAGACTCAACCAACGAAGTACCATTATTTGGTTTCCTTATCAAAAAATGATATAGGATAACTACCATTAGCATCGAACAGAATGACATCTTAAAAGCAAAGGAGGAGCAGCTTCCACACCTACAACAATTACTCCTAGACATTTTATTGGGGAGAGCAAGCAGTTCCATTTTGAGTTTGTTAATTCTAATCAAAAAGAAAAAAGAGGTCTTACCAGACCACCACCTTCATCATCATCAAAATCACCAGCATTTGCTCCTACATCTTGCATTCCAGCTTGGTCAGTTACAGCCGATACCTAAATGAAAATAAAAATTTGGCGGCTTAAACTTCCAAAATATATGCTATAGCAAAAAAATATATCAAAATTATGTATGCGATGAGATTTTAAATCAAATCTTCATTTTAGGAAGCATAAGAATACACCACTAAATAGCACTCTAACGACTTCTCAAAAGTTGAGTCTAAAGAATTGGCCCGAGTGGCAACTCTGATCCACCAAGTAAATCTCAGAATGGTAGCAGTAAACTGCCACATCACTTCCAACATTACAGCAGATATGAACAATTCAAAACACGAGCAAAAGGAACTTCACACCGGAATAACCTACAAGCACTATTGAGACAGCAATACCAATAAGCCGAACCACTATATTATCCATATGAAATTTTATCTGAAGTCCTACTCGAGACAAACATCCCTGCAGAAACTGCTACCCAACACTAACATCCCTATAGAAAATATGAACACAAACAAACCCCAACTGATTCCATAAGCTCAGCTGGGTTTGACTATTCCCCTAAACCAAAGCATCACTAAATTGACAACAAGAACGAACATACCAGACATCATATCCTACCATTATAAACTTTAAGCAGAATGGTGAAGAAATAGCAGACACAGCCTAATTGATGAATTAGGATAAACAATTCAAGAATTATTTGGAGAAAAAAGTACAATCACATTATAATAAATTGCAATTACCTTAATTACTCGACCTGCAATCTCCAATTGGCCATTCAAACTTAGTGCATTTCTAGCATCTTCAAGCCGTTGAAACTGCAGGAACATAACTACCTCAATGAGTTTGTTTAGAAAATACAATTACAAGGAATTCTTATCAAGATGATAAGGACATTTGAATGGAACTCATCAAGATAATGCTTGAATTGGAAAAAGAAATACACATAAATAGTCATTCATCCTCATCAAGACTTCTAAGCCATTGGGCCTTTATGTTAAAAAAATTTAGATTTGATACTTTCAAATGGATTTGCCCCAAGTCAAGACCCAATTGACAACCACGCTGAACTCGGCTTTAATTGGGTTCAGTTGGCTCGGTTCTTATTGTTATTCGAACTGTTTCCAGTTGTAAGAAATTAGAACCCTAAAATGTTGGTTGAGCCTTGACCCAAATGTTCCCACACCAAGGAATTGGCAGATAAGATAGACCAGGAGACCACCTGTTCATAGTTTTGGTACTCACACTCAACAGTTTTGAGTTGAACAATATTAGGAAGACCTACTTCTTTTTCTTCTTCTTTTTTAGCATGGCTTGTGTTAATTGAGACTGGTAGACAGATTTGAGTGATTAACACTAGATATTGGAAATACTCTAAAGTAAATCTTGTTTTCCTTTTCATTCTGATGCAATCCAAGACCCAATGAAGACAAAAAAAAGTGTCCTTTTGTTTGGAACCAATTATCTCAAGCTGCAACGAACTGGGGACAACATTTTTACATCTTCAAGGCTTTGTGAGCGTTAAAAGTCTATTCCCCCACCCCTTCTTCTGGGTGACGTTTTTCTTTTTCTTATTTCAATGAATTCGCTGTCTCTGTGTATTTAAAAAAAAAATTAAAAAAGCAAAAAGAACAAAGTTGGAAACTGGTTGACAGGTTCTTTACTTTTATTAAGCCGTGTTGCACGGCTAGCTTGAACTTCAGTCCAATATAAACATATAGGTACCTGAACTTAGATATATTTTATACATGTGGGCCACTTAACCTGGAAGTTTTAATCAAACACACCTGAACGAATCCAAAACCTTTGCAGTTGTTAGTTTCGTCTAGAGGCAACTGAACCAGTTCTACAGGACCAAAGGCTCCAAAAACCTGCATAAGTATATATTATAGATTAAAGGTTACAAAGAAAGTCAAAACGAGAAATATGTCAATAATACCCCCAGAATAAAATAGTTTCTTTAGGAATATGAGCAAAAGTGCTTAAACCAAAAATCTCTTTTTTGTTTGTCCGAGTTCAAAACAAAACTCTCCTACAATCAATATCAATTATCTAAGACTTGTGAAGCCAACATTAGAACAACTTCGGAGAATTATTCACCTGGCGGAGATCATCTTCTTTTATGTTAGTGTGTAGATTGCCAACATACAGCCTTCTGGCTCCACCAGAATATGGGCCTATCATCCCACCTACTCCGCTAACCACAGAAGTTGACTGAACCAGATTCTTCTCAGCCTCAGATGGCTTCACCATCACTGGTTGACCGCGAAGAGGCTGACCAGAGAGTGCAATAGCCATAGGTACTGACATCGCATCATAGAACTCGATATACCTACAAACCAGAAATCAATACGATCTTGAGTAATCAAAAGAAAATGATCCATATAGAAAGATATTAGCATAATATTACTGCAAGCCTATCCAATATATTAGCTCATCTTGACAAGTTAGTACAAAGGAGCAACTTTAACTTTTCTAGGATAATGGTGCCAATATCTGGCATTGAGAAAAATGTGATGATTCCTCTTATTGCAGAGGCAAATCTTAGAACAAGGATGCAGATACAGCCCTCAAGATGCATTTTGAAGCTAAGTTCCAAAATTAACCAAACAATAAAAATGACAGCGTTATTTTCACCTTAGAATGGATTCATTAGTTTCTAGTCAATGCCAGATAATAGTAAACAACCAAGTAACTTGGCCATTCTCAGACTATCTTATTACGCCCAACCAACGAGTGATTCTTAAAGTGAGTCTTCTCATCAAAACAACTCAAAAGCTTTTGTCACCAAGACAAAACAAAAAAACCTACCCAACTCCCTTAGAACGTCTTGAGTTGCGATCCATAATAAGGCGTACATCGCGGACCTGAAAAATATAATTTGCAGCTATTAGATAGATACTGATAGAAATATACCAAACAATTGCTTACACAAACTTAGGGGGAAAGGAGAATAAGAGACAGAAATATACATAACCAATTTTACTTTGTAACTGAGATATAGATAATCACTCTAGGGGAAAAAAAAACACCCTTTACTGGCTAAATTATCTAAAAGGTACATTTATAATTCTCATTAGTTGTATTTGTCACAGAGTTTGAAACTTCTTAATTGACATGAGAAGAAGGATAAGAATATACTGCCATACAGTTCATATATAGAAGTCCGTTAAATCAGCAGTCCATGATTCATTAAATTAACATCATAAGAATCAATGACAAAAGTATCAACCTTGCCGGCTCTTGAGAAGAAATCATATACATCTCTTTCGTCTGCCTTCAGACAAATCTGTCAAAATTGTTCACCAAAAATTCGTAATTGAAGACCTGAGAAATAGAGAAGTCATGAGAACAAAATACAACCGAAACACCACAATACTTGCTTTACCTGGTAAGCAAATACTGTCCTCTGATCTCTTTCAGGATCAGCCTCTGGTTCTGTCGCTTCTTCCTTTTTGTCTTTGTATCTTCTGCAACACAGAAAAGGAAAATTGACAAATAGTTGTATTATTATTGACAAAATGTTGACAAATGACAAGAACATGTCACAACAAAATATGCAAGAATCAAAAATAGTATATCCTTCGATCCAAAACAGATAAAAGAATAATTCCAAAATAGCAGACAATCTTTCTGCAGAATGAGTAAAGGCTGAACCCATGCACCATAATTCTGCAGGGAACTACACAAAGTTAGCATAAATTACCAAATTATGTAGATGGAGAAGTTAAGAGCCCTTGTCATCTTAGAAAGAATATGGAGAACAATATGGAAAATTCATGCAAGTTGATAATGCATTAATTAACAATGGATTCTGTACCTTCTATAAACAATATAATGTTAAATGAAACAGCACCATCAAGTTGTATGTATGGCAGTATCAAAGGACCTAGTTGCAATTATCTGGAACATGTTATAGAGCTTTTATTCCAGTGAAAAAATCACACATATAGAATAAAACATTTCACCTAGAAACTGAAAACACAGACTAATATCTACTTGAAAAGTTACAGTCAAAAAAAGATCGCATTAAAATGATGCAAAGTGTTTTTAACTATAAGTCTAAATGAAAATGCTTCTAAAATAAAATATATTGTATGGACCTAAAGCATCTAAGACAAGAAATCTACGAAAGTTTTACAGGAACAATAAGACTTGCAGGTGTACATGTGTGTGTGTGTGTATGTAACCCTCCACGGATCTATGCAGGTTTGTGCGTATACAGACTACAGACACAACGGTTAAAAAATGGCAGGTACCTATGCATACAAAGAACCATATAAGTCCCTCCAGATCCAGTGATTACTAAAAACAACTTCCAAGGATTGCGGATGTCATCTATCACCTAAACGCTAAAGGCAAGCAAGCAATCACACACACAAAAATTATATATATAATATATCTTGTAAGAAATAGTCAATCTTGTAACCCCTGAACATTGTTTTCCCACAAGCATCAGAAGATGAGCTGCTTCTCTAAGCAAAGCCCATCACTCCCTCACCAGCATTTCTGCAACAGAATAAATATAATTAAGCAACTGACTTCAGAGGGGGAGGATAACGAAAAGCATAACATGACATCACCACCGCGGTCAAAATCTCCAATATGAACCCTCACTCTTGCATTGCAAGCTTCTAAATAGAATCCTGAAAGTTTAGAAGAAATATTTAAGACCCATGACCAAGCTGTACCTGGCCCAATTGCCAGAAAGACCATCTGAAGATTGCTCTAGCATATCTGCGAGTTCCGAGAATCTAGGGTTCAATATTCAGAATTTCTAAGGCTATTAAATAGCAGAAGTAACTTATGAAGCTTAAGTATGACTAACTGAAATTTTATTTAAACAATGGCATGACCCCCTTTGTGCAAGCAAAAGTAATACTTTGGAGGAAAGAATGGACACTGAAGGAAAAATAATAATAATAATAATAATAATAATAATAATAATAATAATAATAATAATAATAATAATAATAATAATAATAATAATAATAACAATCTATAGCACTGAAAAAGTGAGTTTATCTTTAAAATGAATGCATTTCCACATCCAGACAGAAAGGAGTCAACAAATTGATCCCCATCAAGTGAGTTTACTGATTACAAACAAAGCGAGTTACCAAAACACATTTGGACACGGGTTTGATTTTCACTTACAAAATCTCCATCAACTTAAACTGGTCCTATAATGCAAAGGATTCTTTGTCTTTCGTGTATCAGATAATTTCTCCACAAGCTCCCTATCAACACTATATAATTAAAGTGGTTCACCAGCTTTTCAGTTTCAGAGTCATCAAGGTCAAAAAAAATTTAAATGAACTTCAAGCTAGAAAACCCTGCAACAAATTTCAGCAATAAAATTACAGAAAGAACAAGCAAGGCATCTTGTGAGGGAGCAAGAGACTGGGACAGAGAGAGGAATTTGTCCTACTGAGTACTGGCCATTATTAGCATCAGTTTTTAGCATTCAAAGTGAAAACAATGAAAAGCATTTCCTGTTACATAGATAAATAATGACACATTGACATCGAAAAGAACAAAATATAGCATATAACAGTATAACACACAGAACACACTCTCCCTAACCTTACACCCTAGCCATCCGACCTTTTTTTCTGAAATTGCCATATTGACACCAAAATGCATATAGCATCACAACAAGATGACTACAACCAACCAACCATGCCTGTCAGAGGTTCCAACATATACATAACCCACAAACCACAATGTCTCCTTCATGAAGAAAGAAAAAAAAACATTTTGGCATTTACAATATATAAATATATGAAAACTACTTGGCTCCTTACACGTAAGAAGCTATTCATGCTTACAGAAAATCAATACAACATATGTTCATTTCTTTTTCTTTCATCCTAATAACCGATTCCTACTTGGAACTCAACATCTGTTAAATTTGTGATTGGCTTGTAAGGAGGGAATGGCTCTTACACGTAAGGAGCCAAGCATTGCTCTAGTTTATAATACATATATACAAATATATATATAGATACATATTCTTTTAGGATCACTACAAACTGTAATACATTAAACCTAGTGCCTCAAGGATAACACGAATTTCAACATAATGAACCAAAAAAAAGGAGCAATAATGGAAGGCAGTGATGATGCCACCGAAAGTTGGAAAATGCCAGTAACAGAAATTGCAGAAGAAAAAAATCCGGACAAAGGGCTCTTGGTACAAGGCTCTGCAAGCCTCAAAAATTTTTGGAGAGTGCCTGGTCCATGAAGCATAAATTGAACAAATCAAGTGCAGATTTTGCTCACATTGTTCCAAAAACATTCCAGAAGCACATGACTCAGGACCAATCATCATAAGATATTTGCTATTCTTTCGACAAACATAGACTTGCCACCCATTAAGGTACCTCTCTCCACAATTAAGAGTATAATATCCCTTTAACTGTTAAAACCACAGTACCCTACAACTCCTTAGGATCTTAGACTTTGTAAAAGCATCCTATAGGATTTTCCCTTTTCAAAATCAGAGCTAGAAATGAAAATCCATAGAAAGTTACAAAAGAAGATGGGTACTAATGCAGTATTGCAACAACTATCCCGTTAAATGTAGAACTGAATATGAGTCTGCTTCCTACCTCTTACTATCAAAAGGAGCCAAAAAATCTCTTTCATGAGAACTATTGTTTAACGTCTATTAGGACAAAGGGAAAGTTTCCAACAATGATAAGCCTCTAACATAATTATGTGCAGCATATGCCTCCTCCCCCAACATAAAGCATGTTACAATGAGAAAACAATGTCATTACTCTGGAAGTACAGTTAATTTTAATCCAGTCCAAGTTGAAGTAGAAAAACAACCAAGCAGCACAAAAAGCTAGAAAGACAAACACATGAACTTTCCATATAATGGACCTCATCAACCAAGTTTGCCAGCTTGCAGATATATTGAGGTTCACTTATGCTATCATTATACATGATTAAGCCTCATGTAGACCATTAGTAAAAAATAAAAATAAATAAAAGTATAAAAAAATAACGCAGTCTAACAAAAAATCTAACATCTACAAGGAGTAAGGAATACCTGCTTTCTTTATCTCGCTCCCGTATATCTTTCTCCTTCTCCCTTTCTTTATGCTCTATGTCCCGGCTCTTCTCTCTTTCATCCCGATCACTTCTATGCCTTTCTGGATGACTCCTGCTCCGGCGCGCCCGTTCCTTCTCCTTCTCTCTGTCCCTGTCACTTTCGCGGTCACGCTCTCTCCTCTCTTTGTCTCGATCACGATCCTGTTCTTTATCCCTGGTCCTATCTCTCTCCCTTCCATTTCTTTCCTCCTTTTCTCTATCCTCCCTATCCCTATGTTCCCGACTACTCCTGTGACGGTCCCTTTCTCTATCTCTGGACTGTGAACGGTGATGAGAAGATCCCCTCTCTCTTTGCCGATCATGGTCATGCGACTCATCTCCAGATTTTGAATGCTTTGAGCGACGTTCCCCATCATGGTCTTTATCATCACTCTTATGCTTTGAACTTCGGCTGCGACCTTTTTCTCCGGATTTCAAAGTTTCCTCGCCGCCATTTGCATTTTCCTTTGATTTCTGAGGTTCAGGATTTTCAACCGTTTTCTCTAAATAGTCATACTCATCAAAATCCATCAGACCTTTCTTTTAAAGACCTCACAGATAGACTTTAATCCAGCTGATATCTGCAACTATCTATAAAAAAAAAAAAAAAAAAAACATAAATTAAAAAAACTACGATTTTGATATGAATGCTGCATTTGGTTGCTGACAGAAAACCAAAGGGAAAGAGTGGTAAAATATTTTAACATTTCAAACTCTGTAGTGTAGTTTGCAAAATTTTAACCAGAGAACATCAAACGCCACACACAACATCCTTTCTTTCTTCATCAAGAAAAATAAATAAATGGAAGCGATACGAATCCCATAGAAAAATCAATAATTCTTCAATAAATCGACTTGACATGAAACTAGAATTCACTAATGTCTAATTTATCTGCATTCTAAACAAAAAAACGACGAAACCTTACTTTACCCGAGTTCAACTCCATTATCAATCTAAAAACCCTATATATGAGAGTGAAACAGAATCGAAGCAGCCAAACCATCCCTAATTAGTAAATCACAGTCCAATTGTTGAAAGCTGCAACAGAAATCCATGCTTCCATTTTATTGTCTCCAAAAATTGACTAATAACCGAATACAGTGCTAGGGTTTAACTGGGAGCTCAATTTTTTTACCTCGTGTGAGTAGAAGCAGTGATAAGAAGAAAACAAGCAGAAGGAATAGTGAATTGGCGAGGCAGACGAAAGGAGAGCCCAATGAATTTGAACCCTTCAATTACAGATTCAGAGGGTGTATCACTGTTCTTCTGAGTGTCTCTCTCTCTCTCTCTCGCACTAGGGCAAAAAGTGCAGGCTATCATTTTAGGCGCCACGTGATATATATGGCCACGCCCGGCCCGGTTGGGTTGGTTTGTTTTAACCGGGTCTGTAAGTTGCATTAAGTAATAAGGGGCCTCTGGGCAGTGGGCACCTAGCTAGGCCTAAACAATATAGTTTGTTTTTAAGAACTTTATTATTAAATATTAAGGCACAGACAATTATTTTAAAATTGAAAAATTAAAGTCATTCCTAATATGTCAATTCACAATCTGAAATGTGTTTGTACGAGACCAAGCCAGATGTTACATCAGAGATGAGAACTCAAATTCAAGCAAGCATACGATCGAGAAAGCAAGACGTGCAATACTAGAGATCATGAGAAAATGAGATATAGACATATAGTGATTCACCCAATTAGTATGCGTCTACTTTCACAGCCGTCAATATATTTAAGGCACCCAACTTTTCTTGGAAACAAAATTTCGAAAGCAACATTTTTTTTTCGAAGTAGTTTTAAAACACAAATGAGACCCACATTTTAACGGTCGAAATTAATGGATTGGCTAAGAGTTTGACTAGACTGATTAAATTAGTAAGTACATGGATGTTGCTGATGAAATTGAAAAGGCAAGGATTTAATGATTTTTGGCCATAAGTTTAGGGTGGTAAACAAAATTTAATCATATATAAACATATACATATATACATTGTATACTTTTAAGGAGAGTCTCCAATGAGTATATTATATATATGGCTATATATAAGTATAACTATTATGTTGTATCATCGTTGAACTTTAATGGGTTTTTGACATTTTTTTTCAAAAAATATATCTATACTTACTATATTCAAGAGAAGAGGGCTCGTCAATTAAAACTGTTTTTTTTTATGTAAACAACATTGAAATATTAAAAAAACTTTGAAAACCAGTTTAACCATCAAGGACAATTGTGACATATTATAAAATAATTTTTAATAAAATAAATAAATAAAAATTAGCTCAAAACCCACTTTTTTCTCCTGTAATAACCATTTCACCACATGCGTAGCATGCGGGAGATTGCTAGCATTCTTATATTTTACCCATGTTGATGTTGGTGAGGAAGCCCTTTCCATGCACTTATATGGCAAGTATCAGAAGCCCAAAAGAAATTAAGATGACTGTGTATCCTGTGAAGATGGTGTTTTCAGAAAAGGGTGAAAAGCATAGATTCATGGTGACCATGTGAGTTGACAACGTGGCACATGGGGAAGTAGAGTTTGGTGATCGAGTTGATGTTGGTTGATGACAAACACATCGTTTTTTCTCCCATTTTAGTGCACTTTAACTAAATTAATTGTTCAGTAGTTCAATATATGGACTTGATCCACTTATTATTGTAGTTATGCATATATGGTACTTAACTAAGTATATAATATAAATGGAATGGATTATTGTCTGATTTCATAATACTACTGCGGGTTACAAATCAATGTGTTGCCTACAAAATCATCTCGGCTAAATTAGCCGAGGAGTTTAGGAACAAACGTCCTTCTAAAATGAATTGTAGGGCGTGGCAACACACGGCCGAACGGCCAAGTGTGCAGATGTAGATGTGGTGCGTGTGTATCTAATTTAGTCGAGCGATCATTAGCCGAGGAAGGAACTGAATCTCGGCCGATAGTCCAATGCCTTAAAGTTAAGAACTTGGTGGTTGATAGTTGGATGAATCGGTTGTGGTTGTGATAGTATGAGTAAACTTAAACTCTCGGGTGACGAGGGTATGGTCGAGCGGATCTAAATAAAAATATTTGATAACAAAGATTAATTTGTAACAAATATAATTTTCTAAAGTAATGGCAACAATATGTGTATGAACAGAAAATAGCATAATATAGTAAACAAAAATATAGGCAACTAAAAGCAAAGAAGGAATGATCAAAACTGAAAACCGAAGAGTTGAAATTACCTATTACTACTATGAGATAGCAAACGGATAACCAAAATCAATATTAGATTACAAGGAACCGGCTTGGAACTAGCAAACCTAACTAATGAATTCAAAATGATATTCTACCTAGTAATGGAACTAAGACGAGAATGAAAGCTTAATGCTTGATTTTCTGGAGTTGTGTGACGATGTGTGTCTCGAACGGTTGAGGGGTACATGCTCTATTTGTACTGATTCAGCATCTCTTGACTCTTTATGTGACAACTAGGGTAGTCCACTAATCACTATAAATTAGAAAAGATCGATTGATGTCCATATATTTATGTGACATGAAAATAATCAAATTTACAACGTACTTACAAGTATGTAATATGGAGGAGAATACAACTATATGCGATATATGTTCACCAAAAATGCACATGGAAGGTGATTGGTAACAACTACATATATATATATATATATACGATCATAATAATGCACATCGATCGTTAATTCTTAATATGGTAAAATGTGTAGTTGAAAATGTTAAATTAATATAGAGAGAAAGAAATCGATCGATATTCATAACTCAGAATTAGCAAAGCCAATTAGCTAGCAGCTGCGAGCATGTATCATTATCTAGTTTGAATTAAACTTGGTCGGTTGCTTACTTGAAACTCTATTGTCAACTGATCTTAATGTAAATCTTGTGAGCGGCTGAACTTGAATGGAACCCTCTCTCTTGAGTAGCTGGATTAGGATAAAACTTTATTTCGAAACGGCTGAACTTGACCTTGAATGGAACTCTACTTCAAGTCTTCAACGACTGCTTGTTGATCTTCAAACAATCAAACGGCAATTTAGAATGCAAACTCTTCTTCAGATGTCTTCTTACCAGCTGATAACTTCTTCAAACAGTAATATACTATTTATCCTCCAAGAAGTTTAGTTGGAATACACTTCTAATTCAAATGAGTCGTGAAACTTCCGGTTGATGGATTTGGATTTTGAACTCAATTTAACATTAACTAACAATGAGTTGTCCAAATAACTTTTGAAACCAACAGCCAAACCAACTTGGTAATGCCCAAAACCATACTTTCAATTACCGTCCAAATCAATACTTAAATATTTGGATGGCCAATATCTCTATTCTATCCATTATGGGCCAAACTAGACATTTAATCAATTACCGGCCAAAGTTGGATTGATCCAACTTGAAACATTACCAAAACTTCACTTATTTTGTAGTTCATAAATTGGACGACCGGTCGATAATTAACTTTATCGTTCGTTCATTGTCATTCTCGATAGGTCATAGGAGAAATTAGGGTGAATCGGCCGTTTGAACTTTTATTTGCCCGAACATGCAAATGTGGGTACAAACACAATGACAACTAGAAGTATAACTAATATTGTTGATGATGCGATGAAACCACATTTTTCAACTATAGCTATACTTATATATGTATATATAGCTATATATATAAGTATAACTGCTATGTTGTATTATCGTTGAACTTTAATGGTTTTTGACATTTCCTCTAAAATATATATATATAATTATAAGAAATGACACTTAAGTAAAGAAGTTCTTAATTTATAAGGTGCGGAGTTTTGATCTCAGCTGTCAAATCAGTCTCCTTAGTGGAGAAGCCCTATAACTATACGTATGTCATAATATAACTATGTCATAGTAATATACTATGTCATAACTATGTTTTAAAACATACAAAGAAGTATGTTTTAAAACTACTTAAAGATATAGTATGCAGGTTACAAACATACTACTTAGAGACATAATATGTTTGTAAGTTCTACCTACTTCATACTATGTTTGTACTTAGAGACATGTACAAACATACTATATATATATATATGGGACAATTCTACAATACTGGGATGTATGTCATACCTCCACTTACAAATAATCAACAAAATTTGATGTCATTATGGTAACAATAGTATTTTTTTTTTGTAATATTAGTTCTGTTAGAGGTAATTACTTCATCTACGATCTTGTTACAAGTTTGTGAATAATTTGTTGTCAAAGTTATAATTTTGATTCAATTTTATGTAAATAGTGTAAAACGAATGTGGTAACATTGTTGTTATTGTAGTAATTTAATTTGGTTCAATTTGATGTAAATAGGGGTATGACATACATCACCGTACCATAGCCTACCCCTATATATATATGTATCTTAGTACAAATATAGTACACTTAACTCAAAAGAAAGTCGGTTATGATGCATGGAAAATTTTGGCCAAAAAGCCTTTATTATTAGCCTAAAAATTTAAGATGCTTTTTGCGCATCGTAATCAGGCATGAAGTTAAATTTAATGAAAGCATAGAAACGACAAACGAGAATTTTAAAAGTAGCAAAGGTAGTTACTTCACAATTTTAATTAAACATAAAGGAAATAAAATAAATAAATCTCTATAATAATTTTTTCATTTATTTTTAAGTTTAAGTAAATTGAAAAATTAAAGCCACTCCCAACTGTTAGATTGGGTTCGTGGGGACTTAAATGATTTTTAGTCACCACGTTTGTACTCTAAACTCAAACGAAAGTGGGTTATGATGCACGGCAAATTTCTGCCAAAAATCCCTTACTATTAACCTAAAATTTTAGATGATTTTTTACGCCTCTTAATCAAGTGCGAAGTTAAATTTGATAAAATAAAAACGACAAATGAGAATTTTGAAAGTAACAAAGATAGTTACTTCACAATTTTATTTAAACTTAGAGATAAAAAAAATGGAATACCTTTTCCAACGACTTAGTCGTCGAGAAAAGTGTCCACTATATTGTTTCTCAGGCTTTGGTCATGAACAGTACTTCAACTAAGGGTTGTTTATCACGTTAGTACATGACATTTAAAAACTATCACATTAGCACCTGACATTTCAATGGACATTTCCTTCTCTCTCTCTCTCTCTCTCTCTCTCTCTCTCCTCTCTCTCTCTCTCTCTCTCTCTCTCTCTCTCTCTCGTTGTGGTGATAGATGACAGTTGTGAGAAGGAGAGAAGGAGAAAAAGATAGAGAGAGAACACAAAAAACTGAGTTAATACATGGAGAGACAAAAATGTTCATGGAAAAAAAACCATGTGAGCATAGGTTAAATAGAGGTATTGATGATGGGTACAAAATTGGTTGGGTTTGAAAGGTCATGTATTAAATTAATAGTTTCTAAATGTCATGTTCCAAAATGATGAATAGCCCTTAGTTGGGGTACTATTTATGATAATTTTTTTATCAATTTCTTTTTTAAGTTTAAGTAAATTGAAAAATTAAAGTCATCCTCCACTGCTAGAATGGGCTCCTAGCTGGGGTCTTACATAATCTCTAGTCACCACGTTTGTACTTTAAACTCAAAAGAAAGTGGCTTATGATGCATGACAAATTTCGGCCAATTAAAAATCCCTTACTATTGGCCTAAAAATTTTAGATGCTTTTTGCACCTCTTAGCCGGTTGAGAAGTTAAATTTGATAAACTGATAGAAATGAGAAGCGGGATATTTGAACAAAAAGCAGCGAAGATAGTTACTCCACAATTTTATATAAACAAAAAGAAAATAAAAAATAAATGAGAAACCTTTATTGACGAATTATTCGTATGTAAAAGTGTTCTCTATAATTTTTTTCATTTAAACATAAAGGTAACTATCTTCAATATATAAAGTGTTCTCTATATATAGTTACTTCACAATTTTATTTAAATATGAAGGTAATAAAAATTAAAAATAAATGGGTAACCTTTGCTGACAAACCAGTCATCGGTAAAAGTGTTTTATACATATAATTTTTTTCCGTTAGGTGTGAAATAGTGAATGAAGAGTATAAAATTAGAAATTTGGATGTATTGGGAGACAAGAATGCAAACAATGGAAAACTAAAAACAAAGTGTATGTTCTATATTTGAAATTAAATTTTAATGTGTCACCAACGAGGAAATGTATCTTGGCCAGTCAGACGCTTTATTCTTGGGACGACTATATTATAACAGAGGGAAATATATATGGCTGGCAACTCTACTGCAATTCATATGGTTTCCAATCCTACTTCCTTACCACTGCATATTATCATCGAAAACAATCACCAAAGATATATAGAAATCTGAACCAGTCATCTTCAATGATAGCATGGATGGAATAACTATTATTGCGAGAGTGTTGGCAATTTGGGGATTTGCTTCATATCTCTATCAGTACTTGTTGGCTTTTTGTCCAACATATGTGTTTCGCGACCCATTTCCCAATTTCTCACAGATCTCACAAGTTAACTTTCTCAAATACTTTCTTCTCAGATCTCAAATACTTTCCTCTCAGATCTATAGCCTCACAACCTCACACAATTTATTTACCCCCTCTAATCCCTCCTATTCATAGGGAGGATGAAAACGAAAATCCTAGGGAGGGGTAAATAAGTACATCACTACAAGTTATTGCCTACAAAATCATCTCGGCCAAAATAGCCGATGAGTTTAGGAACAAACATCTTTCTAGAGTGAATAGCGGTGCATGCTAGTACACGGTTAAACAGCCAAGTGCAAATGTAGATGTAGTGTGCGTGTATCTGATTTCGTCGAGCGATTGTTAGCCGAGGAAGGAACTAATTCTCGGCCGATAGTCCAATGCCTTAGAATCAAGGACTTTTGGGTTGTTCACGAGATAAGTCGAACGGTGATTGGTAATTGAATATTTATGTTACAACTACATACTCCTAGTGCAAAAATAGAGTACTGAAAGTAAGTGCATGAAACTAAACAACAATTGAGAAAATAATGAAAATTGTAAAGAGTGATAAGTAAAGTGCGAGAAAATAAATGACAATATTGAAAACGTACAGCTTGAAAAATTAACGATTGAAGAACTAGCGGCTGAAAATCTATTAACTATCACCAAAGTAGCAATAGAAACAGTTGAAATCATACTAGGTTACAAGGAAAATGGCTTGAACTAGTAGAGCTAACAACCAATGATTGAAGTAGATGTCTAACTAATCTGGAGTAAGAAAAATAAATAAAAACCCATGATGAGGTACATTGTTGACTGGAGTTGTGTGTAGATGTGTTATTTTTTGAATGGTTGAAGGTTGCTCTATTTATACGGATTCGGTTGGTACTTGACTTTATCTCTTGACTCTTTGTGTTTGAGTGCAACTATGTTGCTTGCTTACTTGAAACTTTATTGTCGGCTGATTTAATATAAATCTTGTGAGCTGCTGAACTTGAATGAAACTTTTTATTGAGCAGTTGAACTTGATTTTGAGGTGAGTTGTTTATGATGGAATTCTATCTTGAATGGTTGATATCAATTTTCAAACGGTAGTCTTGAACGAAACTCTTCTTCTAATATCTTTTCATCGGCTAATGACTTCTATCTCATCTCGAGTACTTATCTTCCAAGATATTACATTGAAATTGTCCTCTAATGTGAATGATTCGAAAAGCTTCCGATTTGGTGGATTTGGATATTGAATCTAATTTAACATTAGTAACAATGGGTCGCTCACAATGTAGTGAATGTTAATGGACCATCAAATGACCGAATCTTTCACAAAGAGTAAACGATTCAATAGAGTGAATGATCCAATTCTCATAAATCACTATTCATTTGCTCACTACTATTATTCCATTCACTCATTTTCATTCATACAACAATATTTCACTCATTCACTAATTCTCATTTTTGGTCATTCATTAGAAACTTGAACCTTCATAGATTGGATGACCAGCCAGTCGTTAATTCCACTAGTCATTCATCTTGATTATTGGCGAGTCATTTGGCAAAATTAGGATGAGTTGGCCATTGAGCCTAATTTTGGTTGGACATACAAACGTGCGTACAAACAGCACTATCTCGACAATTCGAACTCCAACCCTGAAGCTAAACATGTAAGTCTGTAACAGATTTTTCAATGATTCCTTTAATGAAAGAGACCAACTGCAGAGTGAAAACGAGTAGAGAAAAGGTAAAATTACGGGAATGAATTTGCTCACCGCATTAATTTATTGGTAATATCACCATTCAATAAATATTTGCCACATGTTAAATTTTTTTTTCTCTCTCAAGATAATTAAGTTGATCATGGTTAATCATAGTAAGTAAATTATTACACATAGCACCTCCATATTAAGTGGTTATATCAACACTTAGTGGTAGTGGCAAGCAAATTCATTCCCGAAAATTACCAGCTTGTTTCTTTTCTGTGAAGTCTACCTAGAACTTGTGTTATTCAAAGAAGTATACAGACTCTATAATTTCAGCTTTTCTTTTCTCCTACCTTATACGATTTAAATCATATGGGAACTTCACTGAAATTAATCTCTTAAACTTTTTTATCACAATGAAATCCCTTAAACTTGAAGGTCACCAATCCGTAGTTTTAACAAATGAAAATGGCATCACTGTGAAATTACTATTAATATGAATCAGTATTTACAGCAGTTGAATAGTTCTGACCCAATCCTCATGAAGTATGAAGTTTAGGAGTTCATAACTACATTTTAAGTAGAATAACCTGTAGAAGGTAAAAACTTGAGGGACGCAGAGTACATTGGAGGGTTAGAAACTATTAAAGTGACTACATGAGACCACCTACATAGTGAGCTCGGGGATATTTCTTCTGTAGCTGTGGCCATTGGACAAAGAACTGATCAGCTATGCGTAACTTGTAAAGAAGCAAGCCACTCAGGGAAAGCCTCTGTACTCTTGCTATACTCTCAACATAAAACACAGATGACCATCTGATCCCCACAACCTGCATGATATCAACTACGAATCAAAATTCTGAATTGATCACATGCCAAAAAACAACAGCCCAGAGAAAGAAAAAGAGAATCTAAAAGAATGCATACGAACCTTAAATAAGAATGCAATTACACAAAGTGGAACGCAAGTCCCAGGCCCGTTGCATAGAATCTGTGATTCCAGTTAATGATAAAATAGTTGATTTAAGACAACGTTCAAAAGCAAAAGAAATAGAAATGGGTAGAGAAACAAAAAAGTACCACTTGAGGTCTGACTCTTAGCATTAGCCAAAGCGCGTGTACCATAGCAATCAAAGTAGTCACGACAGAGGTTAAATAAGATTGACCCACTTCCCTACTTCGATAGATCTGCATGAACTGTGAGCGTGAAATCTCTTCCATCTTGACCTCAGTCTCTTCGAGCAAGCGAGCTTTCTGGAGACTCATATTGTCAGTAGCAGCAGCAATGTAGAACCTGGGGGAAAATCTGTCTTTTTGCAGCACGGATAACAGGTTGAGCATCTCTGCAGTGTGACCCCCTGAGCCTAATATGATGAGTGTACTAAGGGGTGGCGGTGCTAAGCCTCTGGTTTTGAGGGGTTTGCCAGTTCGGTGCAAAACATAGAGCAGACGAATCAAGATCAACATCGCACTTATGATTACCACAGTAATTGTGATGTTGCAGGCCATGATTAGGAAATCAAAAATCATTTTCTTCCTTTAAAGATGAGAAGGACAAGGGGAGAGGGAACTGAAGCAGGCAGAGTTGGAGCCAGAAATTGCCAAAAGAAAAGCAGGGGCCAAACAATCAATCAGTTAATGAAGATAGATCAAGGCAATCTTTAAGACTTGAACCATTACATAATTCTCGCCATCCCCACCCCCACAAAAAAATAAAAAAGGAAAAGCAAACACTTCAAGATTAAGCAACAAATACAAACCCGTATGCCCATAAAGGCATAAACATAAAAGATGCAAGGAATAAACTAGAAAGGGGAAAAAAAAATCAATCCACAGAATCTACTACAATACAACACCAAAAACAAATATGATACCAATCACACGGTATACCTAACTCACAAGAGATACATAGATCTATAGTTAACGCTAAAGAGTTGAAAGATACCAACTCTAATATCAGCTTTCACGTTTCAATGCAAGGAAAGTTATTTTCATTTTCCTAGGTACCGCCTACATCTCTTGAAAAGTCAATTGTCTTAATGGAAAAATTTTCTATTGAGCACTAGCTGCACTACCATGCTGGATAGAAACCAAGTTCTACACATGGGGCACATATCCATGCTCACGAAGTTGAGCTGTCCACGAATCCAATTCAGCATAAATAAAGTTGGCCTTAGGATGGGCCTTATCGCCATTGATAAAAGCATGCACACCATCCTTCAACACAGTCCAGCTACAGCCTGGTGCCTTCTTGACATTATGTTGCCTCATGGTAGGTCTAACTTCTGATACCTCTTCATATCGACCAATCTCTACGAAAAAATTGGACGTTAACACATAATTACCAGAGTGCCCTGGGTCAAGTTCCATCAGCTTCTGTGCAGAAACTTTTGCAATATCCGAATTCCTATGGAGTCGACATGCTGCTAACAGTGCCCTCCACACCACAGTATTGGCCTGAATAGGCATGTTTTGCACCAATTCAAAAGCCTCCTCCACATGCCCAGATCGACCAAGCATGTCAACCACATAGGTATAATGCTCAATGGTCGGAAGAGAACCATATTTTGACTTCATTTGTCTCAATAGTTCACGCCCTTCACTCACTAAGCCTGCATGGCTGCATGCAGACAAAACCCCAACGAATGTGACCTCATCAACATCAATCTGTGCCTCACACATGCGAGAGAACATATCTAATGCCTTGTTAGCATTGCCTTGCATGCCATAACCCATGATCATGATGTTCCATGATGCTACATCCTTATTTTTCAACTTATCAAAAAGCATATAAGCATTTCTCATGCTCCCACATTTTGCATAAATGTCCATGACCACATTGGTCATTAGCACATCATTAAAATCTTCCTTAGTCACATCCTTCCCCAACCCAATTTTTTTTTTGAATAGAAACATCTTTATTAAAGAAACATCAGAAAGATACAATGAGGGTGGATAAGAAATCCACAAAAAACAAAAGAAAGAAAAACCAAAACAAACTAACTCTAGACTACTAAAAAAGAAGCGCTAAAAGAAGGAAAGAGAAAAATCAAAGAAAACTAATTCTAGACTACAGCAGCCCTCCAATCAATCAAAATTAAAGAGGTGCTATAATCTCTAAATTCCACAGAAAATGAAGACCATAGAGCAGCCAAATATTTCACTCTAAGCCAAAGTTCCTCCAACCCTACCCCTCTGTAATCTTCAAAAATTCGTCTATTTCTTTCCATCCAGATCACCCAAATAACAGCAAGAACACTACTTCCCCATAGAATCTTAGCCTTTTTACCTCTGCCAAAACCTAATCTACTTGCACTTAAAAACTCACAAATCCCATCTGGGATCTCCCAAGACAAACCAGCCTCTAAAAATAATCTTTCCCACAGCTGAGAAACAACTTCACACTGTACGAAAACATGGTCTCCACTTTCTCCCTTCTTTTTACACAAAACACACCAATGAGGAGAGAAACAAGCTTTTGGTCTCCTTCTTTGAATTAGATCACAAGTATTCAATCTCCCATGCGCCACCAACCAGCCTAATACCTTGATTTTGGGAGGGACTTTTGACTTCCAAATCAGATTAGCAGGCATGAAGACAGGATCAGAACTGTTCTCGATTAGAAATCTATAAAAAGATTTAGAAGAAAAGAATCCCGAAGTCTCCAGTTTCCATCTTCTCGAATCCACTCTAGCAGCATCCAATTTGACTCTCTCTAATAACACCAGTAACACAGACAGCTCCCCCACCTCCTCGTCATTTAGACTTCTTCTGAAACCAAAATTCCAGCTCACCGGGAAGGTATTTGGAATAGCTAAGGATTCAATTATGGAATTACAGAACCTTGACAATCTGTAAATTCTAGGAAAAGTAAGGCTAACAGGTTGGTCCTGAAGCCACACATTTTAATCATATATCCATGAATTTCTCTACCATGCATCAACGCTGCTAGATGGGAGCAGGCTGGAACAACTATCGTGATAGTCACCAGATCAGGAAGAATCCCAGAACCTAACATTCTATCGAAAAGCCTGAGAGTTTCATCATAATAACCACACTGTTCAGCACTGCTATAATTGAGTTCCAAGAATATATATCCTTCTCAATCATCATTTCAAAAATATCCAAGGCATCTCCTGTAAACTTGCATTTCCCATACATGTCGATCAATGCATTTCAAACCTCAAAATGCAAAGAATACCCCATTTTCAATGCAAACCCATGCACGGCTCTCCCATTGTCAAAATCTCACATCATGGCACAGATAGACAGGACCCCAGTTACCGTAAATCTACTCGGCACAACCCCTTCCTCACCCATTACCCTAAAGACGACCAAAGCCTCGTCAAAACACCCAATCTGAGCAAACCCATTAACCATTGCATTCCAAAGCACAACATCTCTTGAAGGCAATTCCTCAAACACTTTCTGTGCCTCCTCCACTAACCCGAATTTCAAATATGTATCCACCAAAGCACTACCAACATACACATCTAACTCCAACCCAAGTTTAACCACCAAGGCATGAATCTTCCTAACCTCCAGTACCCCACAACAAGCTCTGATCACACATGGAAACGTGAATTTATCGGGCACAACACCTCTCAACTGCATTCTTTTATAAAATTCAAATCCATATCTAGCCAACCCCATTGCAGTGAACCCAGCAATGGCTGCATTGTACGCAAACACATTAACGTCATGGGATTTATAGTTGAAGGTAGATACAGCATCATTCATTTGGTTGCACTTGGAGTACATGTTGATAAGGCTGGTTATGGATAGAGGGGAGCAAAGGAAGCCATTTGTGAGCATATAAGAATGGATTTGCTTGCCTTTGCTGAGGCTCTTGTGGCGAGTGGATGCTTGCAATGAGGCTATGCAGGTGGTGAGGTCATACACGGACTGAACAGGTTGGGGTGCCGAATGCAAAAAAGGGTAGCTGAAACACAAAGGTAAGGAAGGTTTCTTGAGCAAGTTGGTGGTTTTGTTCATTTAACAGTCTGAATTGGGGAGTGTTTGTGTCTGATCACCTAGTACAGAAGTAGCAAATCGCCAATCATAATCTAACAAGATTTTTCTCACTACAAAGATCAAAACTTCTCGACAAATTAAGCAAAATGGCAACACAATTAAGCCTTATTTCCTCTGCCCGTCTTATAATGATTACAACTAGTTTAAAGAGCAGCAACATAATTCATACATTTCAGCTAAGTTCTTTGAAGCCCAAAACGAAAACCAAATCCGTTGTACGACTTACAACATATCAATGGGTCGATTAGGTGAAAAAAGAAGACCCAGAAATGAGAAAGTCAATTCCAAACCCTCAAATTTCATACAAAAATAAAAAACCCAACCGTATAAACTTGCAGATTACCTGATGCTGCTGCTGTTATTCTAGCACAAGTCCTCTCTCACTGTTGCCTTTTCTTGTCCCTCTAAAAACCTCCTCAACTTATTGCGTGTTTTGTTGTCCTCGTATTGCCCTTTTCTGAGTGATGGCTTCATACTGATGATGAGCTAAATGTTACACGCTGATACGTAATTTTGAGTCCAACTATCATATTATATTGTTTTTATTTTTTTTTTTTTTTTTTAAAATTTATATTAAAATTTAAAAAAAAAAAAATAATAAATTAAATTAAATTTAAATTTAATTAATAAATTTAATTTTAAAAAAAATTTTATAAATTAAAATTATTTTTTTTTTATTTTTTATTTTATATTTTTATAACAAAAATTATTTTAAAAAAAAAAAATAATTTAAAAAAAAAAAAGTTTGTTTTAAACATATTAAAATTTCTCATTATATTGATCGTTTTTAATAATTTGGTATCTAAATTGATCGGGCTAAAAAAGTTCAAACACCGTAAAAATTGAAACAAACAATTGATTGTAGGATGAGGCAAAAAACAAGGCAAAACTTGGAAGCTTAACTTTCCTTGGTATCGAGTAGTATGCAAAGTATGTAGATGAAATTATTTAACCATGAAGAAGAACAAACCTATCCGTCTATAATTGTAATTCCGATAATTGATGGAGAAGGAAAGAAAGAGAGGGTAACTTTCCCTCATTATTGTAGTACTTGTGATAAATTCTAAAGAATCCATGCATTGACGACGTTACGATTGTAATGATTCTTAATCAATGAATTTATTCGTTCTCTTAAAAAATAATAACTACACAAATTGGCCCTAAACCTGAGAACAATTCTGTGATCCAAGCTCTTTTAAGCAGGAAAGACAAAAAGATATTACATTGATGTAATGTAGTAGCCTTGAAGAAACTGTAAAAATAACCCATTGCATTTTTCATAAGTGTAAAATTAACAGTCTTTAAACATGTGGTTCCAGTCTGACAGGATACAAAATCATTGTAAAACTACAACTGAATGATTTAAATAAATACTATACAGAGACAGATCAAAATCTCATTCGGCCCTTTGCAAACCAAAGGGGATAAAAATGCAAATTTTGAAAAGGCAACACAACTCCCTCTGGGTGAACACGGTTACAAATAATTATTGGCACAAACAGCACGATACCTCTTAAGACAATCATCTAAACATGCATTATAATATGTCTGCATCTTTAGTTTGGCTTAGATATTCGGTTGGGGTCTTTAGAGCTCTCTCCACCAAAGATCTCCATCCCCCCTGTCCAAACTTACCAGTGCCTGTACCTGGTCTTTGGCTACTTTAAGGTCTTGAACTTGGTGAGTTTGGATTTGCCGGAACCCTTTCCGACACACCTTGTTTCGCAGAACCATTACCTGTTGGGGTGCTAAATATCCCATAACCAAGTCCTGGAGAACGAGAACGAGGAGAATTGGGGATGAATGGTTCTTGCCTGAGTCCTGGAGAACGGGGAGGATTAGGACTAGATGGTTCTTGCTTGGGAATACCGTTAGGAAGAGGAGCAGAGTTTCTAAATGCAGATGGAGTGGTCTCAGCTCGATTGGATTCTCTCATTGGCGAAGAGAAGTGTGAATTCATGGGCGCTTCTCTTCTTTGATATGGAATACGAGGATCTCTCATTGATGGTGAGAAGTGCGAATTCGTTGGGGTTTCTCTTCTTTGATAGGGCATATGGGGCTCTCCCTTATTTGTTGTCTCTCCCTTACTATCCATTTCTCTTGTTGGTGAAATCTGATTCCTTGCCTCAATTTTTCTGTACCTATTTTCAGCCTCACCAGAAGTTTCTTGTGGGGGGAGTGGAACTGTGTCTGATCTTGTAGTAACCCCAATACCATCATCACCACCCTTCTCGGGGATTTTGTTGTCCTCAGCCTTTGTTTTTTTTCCGCCACCCTTTGGTGGGCCAAACTTGACATGCCTGACCATGATAAATGACTCTTTTCCTCTTCCTGGCGTAGGTTCACATTCAATATATGCTGCGTCTTCTATCTGCAAATGGTAATTTACATCACAGTTGAAGAAAGGGAAGACGCATACTAATGACATGGACATTCAAAACAGTGACAAAAGAATATCCGGCAATACCAGCGCAATGAGACGAGAAAAAACTGCACCCAAGTCCCGACCCTCAGAATCCGAGGCAGTACACTGTTTCAGATTCATGGAACACAATTAGCCAATTAATAGTGGATTCCCATTAAAGTGTTTGAAGGAATCTGTGAATAGATCCATACAACAGATGCAGTTGGCAAAAGACAACCCAACTCTTCCCATGAATATAAGAAGGGCTTTTTTTATGGGGGGAAGATATATAATAGGTGCTTTATTCACTAAAGCATGCATATAGGAAACAAAACAACTAGGTAGAACGATGAATAAATAAGTACAGGAATGCATCTGTGTTTTTTTATGGAATAAGAGATTTGAAAATCACTCGTCAATTAATGAACAAATAACAGTACTATGTTCTCGGTTAGCTTATGATGTAGATTTTCGCTTTCCTTATTGGTCAACAGAAATATTACCCTTTTACATAAGGACTGGCTAAAAAGTGAGAGATGCAATGACAAAAAGGACACAAAAGACTTGTCTTCAACCGTCAGCCGTCATACATATTTTATTTTTCTAATTTTCATCTATTTCAAAGTCTCATCTATTCTTGTAACTGCATGACAGTTACAAGTATTTTGGTAACTCCGTAACAGTCACCATGTTTTTAGGATCTGATTGATCCATTATGGCTTTAGGTTTAGCGGTTTTTGGGATCTAACATGGCAGTTCTAATACTAAATACTCAAACATAAAACCTAAAGTAACACTACACACCAACTGTCAGGCAGTTAAAGTTTTCGTGAACTATAATTCTTACAATTGGCTAAAAGAAGAAGGGAAAAATTCTAACATACCGCGCAAAAAGCCCGGCCCACCTAAAAGTGGACTTAGTCCATTAACCCAGTCTAAATAACAGGTCAAAACCAATTGATCAAACTTAAAACAAGATGGGTCGATTGACCATTCTCAATTTCAATTTGGTTTTTTGACTCTTTGTATGATGATGTTTAAACAAAACAAACCTCGTCCTACATCTCAAGTTTACTATCAACAGAAATAGCATTCATTCGGTATCGTCAACACAATTTGAGGATAACCTGAATAGAAGCCAGTGGCATAGCATATATGAGATCCATGAAACTATTGCAACACTAATATCCCCAGATGCCAAAAGGTCACTCAAACTCCTGCATTGGAGAGAGTGGTGCATATATAATTATCATCTAGTAAAGACTAGGAACTAGCCAAACCTTCCCCCACCCCAAAAGAAAAAAGTTTCTGAAGTGTCATTTGTGTGATTGGTCACTAGAAAACAAAAACAACGTTTAGGGATAATGAGTTGAGCAATCCTTAACGTAAGACTATACAATCATTTCAATTGTTGCAATTATAATATGATGCAAACTCAGATTTGCATAAATCCTACTTGATGTTAACCAGCAGTGACAGATAGTACCAACAAGTCCATCGAGGGTGGGCAAAGTGATTGCAATTTAATGTTCTAAAGGTTACAGAAATTCATGGTTTATAGTTATTTGGATTTGAAGTACAAGGGATTCATATTGAGAATAATATGAAAGGACATTACGTGGGATGGCTATCTTGACTAATTTGAGGTTGATTGGTTTTAGATATTTATTAAAATTGTCAAATAAGCTTCTTTCTGCTGGAAATTTAACTATAAAATGGTGACCATTTGTATTATTTTTGAGAGAAAAAGTGCATGCAGTCTAAAAACAAGAAACAAAGGAACAAAAAGGAGCAGCAGTGCAGACGAGAGAGAAGAGCAAGCCAGGTGACTATGCCTTTACCAATGAAAACACTTGGTTTCACGCCAACATGCACTTAAGCTATAGTAATACTCATGATTCCCTTGATTATTAGAACTCTGACGACGAAATAGAAAGAGTACCTTCACCCGGTAACCCTTGTCCATAAACCTCTTCACCATATCGGCTTTCATCTTGAGATCCTTTGCCTCCTGAAATCAGAAGCAGTACATATGGTGTAACATCAGACTACCCAGTCTATTTCAAATCATGAAATCAATAGATGGATACTCAATAAATAATCGGCATATTCATCCAGAGAGAGGTAAATCAACAGAATGAGCAAAATCAGAAATTGTCCAGCAAGATGACACACACACTGATATATCACATATCCCAGAAGGTGATTACTGGTTCACCAATGAACACCGTGACATATAAAGTATGATAAATAAGATTACTTTTTGTCAGATATAGAAAGTAAAAGCAGAATCTTAATTTACTTTACTTATAAGATAGAGAAGAAACTTCCTAAATACAATTTAAGAAAAAAAAATATATTTGGGGTGTTCTTTTCCTATTATCTACTAACAGAGCATATGATTGGGTTAGTGGTTTGACCAATGATATCCAGGTCCAACATTCAGATGCACAAGTTCAATTTACAAACAGTCCAACGAAACAATAAATAGATAAAAGACATGGAGTTCGAGTTACAGTACAACTAGCAATATATTGATTGAACTGTAATACATTTTTCTTCGATAACTACTAGAAAATTAAACCTGAGGAAGGAGGTCAAGGGAGAGAACTGAGCAAACAGAAATTTCCAGAAAATCCATAATTAAAGAATGCTAATATACCACCAACAAAATGACAGAGCAAGCCCTTGCAAGACAGTGATCTTCTGAGTAAGTGAAGAGAACTAATACATTTTTCTTGGATAACCACTAGAAAATTAATCCTGAGGAAGGAGGTCAAGGGAGAGAACTGAGCAAACAGAAATTTCCAGAAAATCCATAATTAAAGAATGCTAATATACCACCAACAAAATGACATAGCAAGCCCTTGCAAGACAGTGATCTTCCGAGTAAGTGAAGAGAACTAAATAGTCTATCCCTACACTAAATTTTAATTCCTTGACCATTTTTCAATTCAACATCTTAGCCTCTATTTATAGAAATTCTCTCCTTGACAAATTATTTTCCCTTCAACAATACTTGGCTCTTAAATGTACGGAACACCTCTATTTACAAGCCAATCATATTTGACATGTGTGGACATACGAGAGGAAATTCAAATGAGAAGAAAAGAAAAGGACATGTATAGAATTGTGATTAACTTGTAAGGAGGAGTACTCCTTACAAGATATAAGGGCCAAGCATTTTTCTTTTCCCCAAATCTGAAATATCGAGAAAGGCTTCAAGGTGTATCAATCAATGGTGGAGTCAAATCAAGAACAGAACATTTCAAGAACTTACAGTTTTTGGAGAAAACTTGACTTCCTTAGAATCTGCACGCAAAGTCTTGACATTCTTAGACTGCATATATTACAAATTTGATTAGAACAACATCAGCACATAAAAAAAATTACATAATAATAACAATAATAATAATAATAATAATAATACTCTAACAAGACGGCACAGGAAGGCTATGGAAGACTAAAAACAAAAGGAGGGAAAAGGAATGGACCACCATGGAACAAAATATAGGTTACTACATTTACATCATACAGATTTTTAATAGGTATAACTTAAAACTAGAATCCAATATGGATTCTCGAATGCGAGTGTTAACACTGATTCAACTCTACAAAAGGTAATAAAGGGAGGTATTAATAACCAAGCTACCAGTCTGTTGCCTACTTTGTGAGCATCAGCTTAGCCATTTTGAGATTAGCCATGCAAATAGTATATTAATGAGAAATATGGGAGTTGTTTCCCCTTCCCCTGCCCAATACACTTAAGCTGCAAACGCAGGAAAAATAAGCATGCATGGGCCTTCATCTTGTTGATTTGCAATATTACCATCCCAATCTACAGTTCTATACCAGATAAAATGATTTGAATTGATTACAAAACTTTCTCAGATTTCTAACTCACTTACAAATCAAACATGAACCCTGTAACTACCCAGGTTAAGCTAATGCATCAAGATATTGGCCAAACTATGTCATATTTACGTGTCGCAGTATTATTGAGTCATGTGTGCAGTTAACCCAATGAATAGAAATTTATTCTGATAAATTTGGACAACTTATAAAAGATTTACATCTTAAAAATGAAACATTAGTTTTTGAATTCAGAGAGAGAGAGAGAGAGAGATTCTCCTCGGAATTGATTTTCTATTTCTTTTCACATCTAACGACACCAAACCCAAAGAACAAATACAAGTCATACCCTACCTTGCTTTTCATCAGCTCTTTCTCCCTTGTTTCTTTTTTATACTTCTCTTTATGGTAATCCATGATTTTACAAACAGGAGGATTAGCTGTGCCTTGAACCTGTAAAATATACAACAAAATAAATGGAATCAGCCAATAGAAGATGTAAACATGCTCTCAGTGTAAATCAATCAATCTGCAATGGAGTATTAACTTATGGAAGTTAAGTGGTTAACCATTCAATAATTCATCATAAGTAAAGGATTAATCCTAAATTTAGGATATCATAGCACAGATAAAGGAGAAACAGATATGACCTACACCCTCTCCTGTGTTTTTAGGAAGAATAGAGAATAATATCAATCATTGATTTAAGGCAAAATGGCAAGATCACGTGATTAAAAAAGTTTACCTCGACTAAATCAAGCTCAAGATTCCTTGCACGTTTCAGAGCTTCACTCTTTGAGATGACAAAATGTTCTGCATATATAAATAAATTAGAATGACATCTAATAGAGGTCCGGTGCACTCCTACAGTCCAACACCCCCATACAGCTCATCATTTTCTTTCTCTCTTTTTTTTTTTTTTTGAGAAGAAACAGAAATTTTATCAGAAAATATATATATATCAAAGTACAATAGAGAACAAGATCAGAACCTAAAAATTTCAAAACAAGTAGAAACATCAAAACTTCAGAACTAGAACAACTGCACTAATCATGTCACTGCAGCTTTCCAATCTAGCAATAAGGCCGAAAGGGAGTAATTTATAAACTCTAAGGTGACTGAGGCCCATAGAGCAGACCAGAAACAAACTCGATCCTAAAGCTCTTCCACACACAAACCGGGAAAGTGTTCAAAAATCCTCCCACTCCGTTCTTGCCAAATGACCCAAAAAACAGCCAACATTCTGCAACGCCACAGGGCTTTGGTCTTCTTACCCCTGACGACACGCTTAAAACAAATACTTAACAGCTAGTAGAACCCTTTTGGAATGACCCAACAGTTCATGGCTCATCATTCTCTTAAAACCACCGATTTTACAAAAACAAAATAAAGCCTTCCATTTTATTATATTTCTCCTTGACGCTTTGATCCTATAGCTCTGAGCCCCCAGGTTTTACCTACCAGAACATCTATGTGTTTTATAACCTCTCATTCAATCCCTATATGCAGCTTAAAACCACCAATCACAAGCCTTGTTGTGATTAGTTGGTGATAAACAAATTACAATTTGTAGTTTGTGCTTGTTACTTTTCCTCTATCAATTATCAGAAAACTGGTTAGTACTCCTTTCTGATTTTTGTGGCTTTAGCCTTGGTTTTGATGATGAACTGGTTAGTACTTCTTTTCCTTCTCATACCTTTTTCTTTGAAAATCTATTCACGCACCCTAAAAATAACTCTAACAGCATTAGCATCAACCTAATATAGTGTTATCATGGATAAAAACTTCAAAACCGTCAATACACATAACAATATCCACTCACACAAACTCATACATTTCTAATCACTTAGAAAAGATAATACCTTCGCCCATGACAAGCCTAACAACATTGGCTTTAATATGCTCATTCAACCGCGGACCATTCGTGCCCTGCTCTGTCTTCTTTACATTTGAATTGGAATTTGCCTAAAATTCAACAACACACTAAGTAAAACTGCACATCAATAGCATTGCCAAAACTACCACATGCCCAAACTAAAGTTGCAACGCCCCGATGAAAGTCCACAATATGTTCAAACTTTGTAATTAGTTACCTCAGTAGTATTACTAGTACTACTCATTACACAACAACAGCCTCGCAAAATCAAATTTTCCAAACCAAATAATCCTCAAAACAAAACAGAATGAAACAAGAAAAATAAACAAAAATTCAACCCCGGAAAAGAAAGAAAAAGCTACCCTTTACCGAATTACATAAAAGAATTTGATTGCTCAAATGATTACCTGAACCGGAGCAGCAAAGAACCTAACTTTACTGACAAAATCAGTGGGTAAACCATGAGAGATCAATGGGTTGTCTGCAACACATGCTTTCGAAACAGTGGGGTTCAGCAAAGAAGCACAAGGAATGTGATGGGCTAATTGCCTGAGCTTAGATTGGCCGAGTCTGCACCAAAATGCCATCTTTGGTTGTGGCTTCAGATATCAGATTGTGGCATTGCGATTCAGACAGTGGCAAAGGAAACCTAACAAGGAGTCGCGCTGCGGGTGTCTTCTGAATAAATCACGAACAAGAAGAAAGTATACACAGGTTCTTGTCGTTCTAGTCTGGGCTACATTAGACTCTGATTCGAACTAGGTAGAGATTAAACTGGATGATAGAATGGGCCTGTTTTAGGCCCAATTTCCTTTGCTTGATCCGAGTTTCCCTCCTAGAGTCCTAGTGTTCCCCTCGTTTGTTGGGATTATGTACACAACGTAATTCAATTATGATGTTTTTTTAGCGAAAAACATCAATGTATTAAAAGAGCAAAATTACACATTATGACTCTCCCTTAAGGGCAAAGCAAAAAGAGTTATAAGTTGTAACCTATTTTTCGATTAGAGAGCTAAAGAGAAGGGACAAACATTGCTCAAAAAAAAAAACAGAAGGGACAAACTTTGTAAGTGGTAAAAGTAAAAAGTTTGAACTCAAGGGCCTTACTAAGAGCATATATAACGGTAAAAGCTTAAAGTTAAGGTCTAAACTAAAATTTAAGCCTCAAAAAGACAAAAACTAAATTATTAACAGTTTTAGAGTTCTCTATGATTTTATGTTTTCACCAATGAGCTCTAAATTTATATTGATTTTTGTGTAAATCTAAGTCATTCTTTATATACAAAAATAGATATAGTCCATTGATTTAGTAAAACATGTGTTGGGCCCCACATTTTAGGCTAGCCTCAAACTCTATTTAGTTTAGCCTTCTCCAAAAATCAGCATATGTTTAGCCAAGTTTATAATGGTGTTGTTGGAGCTGACTTTTGGTATGTATGACATATATAATAGTTTAGCCTAGTTTATATTAGTGTTGTTGCACATGTTCTAAATGTTACGTTCTACTAAAAAAAGAACCAGTACCCCAAATCATAGTCCTAGGAAACCCTTGACACCACCAACCCCTTTTTTGTTGCAGTGATTAGAGTTTCATCATAGTACGTTTACGCTCCTTGCCGAGACTCATCATGTTCGGCCATTAACGCCAACCTTCAATGTACCACTTTGTCGTCAACAATTTGAGCAACGTGGCCGCGCCAAAAGTCGAACAAATCAGGAAACTCTACAATCCATATGCATAAGAGACAAGCGGCCACCACCATCCACCGATCTCAACCACAGAGGAGAAATATTATCGTTAGCGCTAAAGCCACTGTGAGGCCCAGAAAAAAATTAAGATATTAATTTGGAAGGTAATTGGGATTAAATTCGTAATCTCAATAATTAATAAAGAGTTTCAGAAATTTTTCAGAAATTTTCTTTATGTCATAACTTCAATATGAAGACTTGGAATAAAGTACACGCTACGACGATTCTGTGAAAATTTTTGAAGAATTTTTCGGACAACTGAGCTATTTATTATGATTTTCGGAAGGTTGAGACTTAAAGATTTGTTTAGATTTAAAGAAATTAAATTAAATTTTGAATCACCTAATTTTTTGCAGTTGATATTCCTATAACGACCTCAAATTGAATTGGTATATTCTTGAAGATTTAAATCGGTGCATCCAATTTTGCTGAAATGTGTGTTTAGATGAAGAAAAAAAAAAGATGAAATTTAGCCAAAAGTGAGGAATTCATAATTTCTACTGAAGATCTATTCTTGTTTCCTTCAATTTGATGGGGCTCCCAAATAGAAAATTGAGCACAAAACACCGTCATTTGAAAATTAACGATTCTAGCTTAATTGACTATGAGCTACCCTGGAGGCCTGGATATATCGAGGTGCTCAAAAAATAAATTACTACAATTTTCAGTATCACCACTTTCAAAAAAATTAGGCATTTCAAGAATTTCGGAAGACCTTTAATTACGGGTGCCGTAGAAATGATTTGGTACTAAAACACACGATTGTTCGAGAGGGAAAGCATTTCTTTAATAATAGGGGTGTATGCAGTACTGAAAACACTTTTCACTTTTCCTTTGTTTGGCAAGGACTTAGAATTATCCCCGGATGCATATTTTTCTTTTTTGAAAATGTGCAAGTACGACCACCCTCAAGTCTTGATTAATAATGAAACTTTATAATACAATGGGGGGATATAACGCCTAAATTCTAAACCACATGAAACAACGAGAGAACTTTCCAAATAAAAGCAGGAATCTCCACATATACTATGTATTAACATGCACCAACTAGCAAAAAATGCACAAACGGCTACTCTATTTACTTTACATGCAAAAGTGGTGACATACCAGAAAGATAACGCAATGTTATAATGCAGTTAATTAACACAGCCTTCCCACTTTGTTGTCATACATAACAATATTTGACGACATTTAGTCTCTTCCTGCCGCTAGAAGAATGCGTTCACATAATGGCACGCCGCCTCACTAGAGCACTCCAAGCACATAGAGTGCAAAGGCCGGGACAAAGCTTACATAGTCCTACCAGCCTATATATGGTAGCAACTTATTATTGGCTAGAGGCTACCAACTACTACAATGTAAAAGGAAAATAAAGCATGAAAACCAAAACAAAAGTAAAGTCTTGCATGTGATGCAAAATTGTCATCAAATATGATGAGTGAATGAGATCAGAGGGGACTTTTTACATGATGCAACATCATTATGATGTAGTGAATGAGATCAGAGGGAACTTCATTATTTTGCGTATATTATCAGGCAATGACCCCTATTTATCAGGAATAATTCTAAGTCATTTCCCTATATGTTGTTCTTCTTTTTTTTCCAAGAAAAAGTAGAAAATCAAGAAAATTGAAGATTAGAACCTCATTTGATCCGGGTGCATAGAGTAATGACTTTCTATTAAATCGGACGATTGTTCAAGTGCGAAACCATTAGAGTGAATGAGGTGGAGGAATCAAATTAAAATTATTATCAACCACATTATAAAAATGTTACGAGTGAATGAGGTCATGCATGATGCAGTGGGAAGAAAATTCCAAAGTATGTTTCATATGATCGAACTGATCATGGAAAATTGCAATGCCGGTGGAGGAATTAAATTCCCCAATGGCCGCCATAACACGGTGAAAACGTACGAAAAGAAAAAGAAAAGTACGTGAATGAGATCAGAGCTGGGGACTTAATTATTTTGGTTAATTGTCAAAAACAGGATACTGATCATCGATCATATATATCTAATGGCCGAATCTGCAAATGTCAACAAGTTTATTGTACTTGGATATATTTCATTGTCATTTTGTCAACACGTACACTTTGAGTTTTAACTCCTGACTGTTTAACTAAGGTAAGACCAGCTAGCTGATCTTACTTGAACCCTAGCACTCACCGTCAGTGCTTACCTACCTGCAGATCGAAACTGATCGAAGAAAACAGAACAAATATATCCCTTCCTTAATTAATTAATTAGGTAGATGATCTACCACTACCACGTTCATTCATTCAATATATATATATATATATATATAGACAACTACTTAATTTACGTCCAAGTATTGCCTCCCTAACTTTAATTTAATAACAACAATAATAATCTGATTCGTATACTATTAGCTACGTACGTACTCATTGCCTTTTTCTGTGGAACCCTTTATTCTGTTTTTCTGATTTAGTAGGCTTGATTAATCTCACATTCTCATATAAGACATGCATATTGTTCTTCATCTAGAAGTGCATGCGCGCCCTAGCCTTTAGAATATTCCATTGGATGAACCTAGAAAATATTATTATTATTTTTGGTTACAAAAATGGTGGCCGAGTGAGCTACCACTCCGAGCCGGGGAGGGGTTAAGGTTAAAGCTCTCCCCATGGGATTCTTTACAAACTAAAAATACCTAGAAAATATTATTGACAAACTAAAAAACTAGCCGAATGTCTTGGACTGCTTTATTAATTATTCACATGCATTTTCTTATTAAATTAGCTAATCATTTTTAGCCGACTAATTAAAGAAGATCATACATGCATGCTATTGAAATAAAGACATGTGGAATTGTGGAAAAGTTGCACGCACTAACCCCTTTTATGAATAATTAAGAAATACCAAAGTCTGCATTAGGGGCTACTTAACCTACTTTAATTTTCAGAAACTGATTGATCTGTGCTTATTCTAATTCTTCTAGAAAGAAAGAAAGAAAGGAAGATGAGGAAATGAAAAGGCCTGGGTCTCTGCAGATTCATGCAACTATATGGTGCTATATATGCACATTGGCATCTGCATAGTAAGAATAGTACTATCTGTACGTATATGACTTCGTCATTCGAGTTGAGACTCATAAACTTGCAAAAACGTTGTCAAAAGACCAAAGAGAGACGAACATAGAAAGAAAACAAACAAGTTTTGCCTATATGTATGCGAATTGAAACCATCAAATTAACAAACAGAATAATTTAATTAATTAACCCTTGATTAGATAGATCAATAGTATAGAAATGCCATTCACACTAGCATAGGTATATTCGATCTTGCAAAGCTCAAGGCACGACTAAATTGAAGATTTTTTTTATACGGAAATAACTAAAACAAACTACAAAAAGAAGCCTTTAAGGCATCCCGAACTAAAAAAATCAAAATTATAAGCATTAAGAGCCGGGAGAGGCAGACAACGATTCCAAATTTGACTAGAACTTAAGGTGTGACCGAACTTTACCAAACTACCAGCAGTGAAGTTAGCTTCGCGTAGGATGCATGTGAGTGAAAGATATTTCTTCAAAGGAGGATGAGAGCCAAATGATGTCTTCCACAATCTTCTTAAGACGCCAAGGAGTAGAGTAAGAGCCATTGAGACAATTAATCAAAACTTTGGAGTCACCTTCGACTTGGACCTTCTTGAAGCCATTTTCCAAAACTTTTTGGAGACCATCTCGAAGCGCTAAACCTTCAATCATGGGAATATTGTTGACACCAACATTTTTAGCACCAACAAGCAAGGGAGTACCATGGGCATCTGTTGGGTAACGATAGAGTATGCTACTCTGTTGGGGATTAACATTTAGGTAATTTTTCATCCCTTTTAATCTCTAAATTGAAGATTTAGCTTCACAGTAAGTGTCTTATTTATGGGTAACGATAGAGTATGCTAATCTGTTGGGCATTAACATTTAGGTAATTTTCCATCCCTTTTAATCTCTTCTTCCGTGCTTTTGGAGTGAAACACACTAAATCTATCGTTAATTAAGATGGCATCAATGACAATGCCTTTATATGCTTGGAAGTAGGGGTGGACTCGGTTCGATAGGTTCAATTTTGTTGTACTAACTGCTAACTGAACTAATAACTTTGGTTTTTCATTTTTCAAAACTAAAACCGCACCGCTTCGGTTAATTTCAACCGCGTTGACTTTAACAAATTGACCTCTATTTCTAACAAAAATATTTACTACTTAAATTATATTTTTAAATAATTAGTACTTATAAAATAAATATTCACTATTTTAATTTTAATCAAATAACAAGCATTGAAACACCAAAAAGATAATATAAATTTAAATCTATAAGAAAAACACAATCAAGCAATGTAAATTACCTTTACAATAGGAAATTAAGCTAGCTGCTACTAAAAAAAATATAAGTTCTAATTAGCAGTAGAAAATTAAACATCCATTGGACTAAAATTAAGTATAGTTAGAGTCTAGGATGATGATCTAGTGTTTGAGAGCCTACAATATAAATTAAAAATTAATAAAAATTAACCATATAAAAAAAATTAATTAATTATATTCTTGCGAGGGCGGTTTTGTTCGGTTTCAGTTAATTTTTGTTGCAGACCTGTACCTAATATGAGACTCAAGAGGTGGTTGCCTCGGGCCCAAAATTTTAGAAGGCACCAAACAAAATTTTTGTATCCTTTTTAATTATGTGTACGTGTATACTATATATTGTTAATGTATATTCAAATTTGTAATTATATAATTTGCAACTTATATTAATTGTATACATAGTAATTCAACTATGTTAACGTATCTCATACATATAATTATAACTTCTATTGTATCTTTGTTACTATATAATTATAACGGCACATTTCAATCACAGTCGTGGACAGCTGGGGTGACCGTCATCAGTTCTATTTGTATGAGGACCTTATTTACCTTAACAAAGACTTTCTTTCCTAATTATGTAAGAGAAATGTTAACATACCATAACCTTACTCATACTATATATATATTACTATATATAATAATATACATATATATATATATATACTATATACTATACAATATATATACATTCTATAAGTAAAGTTATGGTATGTTAACATTTCTCATACATCATGAGGAGAGAAAGTCCTTATTAAAGTAAATAAGGTTCTCATTAGAGTAAATTAAGTTCTCGTTTGAGTAACTAAGTTCTAAAAGTGGTAATTATAATATTTTACAACTTGACGACACATATTACAACTTTGACAACTCATGTGGTAACTATGAAAAATCTCTCGTTAAGGTAAATAAGGTCCTCATTAGAGTAAATAATTTATCGTTTGAGTAATTAAATCATAAAAGTTGTAATTATACGTATGAGATACGTTAACATGCATACTCTAGAATCTTTCACATTCTATATACTATATACTATATATACTATATACAATTAGTATATATATAGTAATATATATATATATAGTACTGTGATACTGCCTAATATAATTCTTTTTTTGGTTTGAAATATTTCAACTTTATTAGTTTTGATCATGCATAATATATATTATTTTGGAGATTATGTTTTGTTTATTATTTTTTTCTTGGATTTGTATTGTTTACTCTATTGTATCATTAATTATAAATAAATAAAAAATTATATACGTGTTAAAATTTGAGGGCACAATTTTTAAAATTCACCTCAAGTTTCAAAATCTCAAGTACGGCCCTGTACAATTTATTGGGAAAGGATTGTTGTTAATTGATGTTTTGGGCATACTTCAAACAACAATCCTTTCATCCCACAATTTTGTTTTGGGCAATGAGCTAGATACAGAGAGTTTTTGGGATGAAAGGATTGTTGTTTGATGTTGTGAATGAAGCGTGGGATCAGCTGATTATATAGGACGAAAAATTTACCATTGCCTACCAAAATGGAAGAGCAAGTATTGTTGGGGCCATAGCTTGTATCGCCATATCGAGAAATGATTGTTCATACCAGACGTTGTTCATCGTACATTTTGCAGAAAAAAAAGAAGTTAATAACTAGCTTGTTGCACGATTGATTACTCTATTGTATCATTGTAAATAAATAAAAAATTATATACGTGTTACAATTTGAGGGCACAATTTTTAAAATTCGCCTCAGGTTTCAAAATCTCAAGTCCGGCCCTGTACTTTGTCCTAACTCATTAGTCTTAATTAACTATCTTGTTAATCAACTTAATCAAGATTGGAAGCATGCAACAATAAACTGTACGTTCCCACTATCTCATATGACAATAAGTATAAAATTAATCACCAAACGTACATGGTTAAAGCCAACTCATGTTTCAGTCGATTGAAGAAAAACACTTATTTATTAATTGAAGCAAATTAAACACAGTAATACGTATATAGCAACTTTAGATCTGCATACCTAAATAAATTAAGCCTCATCGATTAGCCATTATTTTAGTGGGATACAACAACAATGACAAATTAGCCACAATAAGACATGGCAAATGTAGAGAGCTTGGCATGGCATGGCGCCCTGCAGATGATAGACTTGAAGATCGCTCAAATAAAACATGGGTGAGCAGGAAAAAGATTTTGAAACTCGATCACGAGGTGATATTCTGTTCCCATACTTTCATTTACCTCATACTGCTTAAAATGGATTACGTCGCCTTCTTGGGCTCCTCGGAGTCGGATGAAAGCTCTCCATTCTTTGGCTTGGAAAACTGGTTTGGGAGATGTACCTGCTCGTAAAATATTACAATTACCACTTTTAGTACTTAGTTATTCAATTTAGTTATTCAATTCTATCATTTGCATCCATGCCATGCCAAGCTCTACAATTGCTCTTGGGAATAGTCTGCTTATGTTCGTTTTCTTGCTTTTTTAGTACGTACGTACTATATATTGTGGCTTTAATGAGAACTTTATTTACTTTAATGAGAGATTTTTTGTAGTTATTACATAACTTGTCGAAGTTGTAATATGTGTCGTCAAGTCATAAAATATTACAATTACAGTACCACTTTTATTACTTAGTTATTCAAACGAGAACTTAATTTACTCTAATGAGGACCTTATTTACCTTAACAAAAACTTTCTCTCCTAATTATGTAAGAGAAATGTTAACATATAGCCTTACTCATACTATATATTACTATATATATATATATATATACTATATACTACACAGTATACATTCTATATACTATATACTTTATACAATTAGTATATATATAGTACTGCGGTACTGCCTAATATGATTCTTTTTTTGGTTTGGAACATTTCAACTTTATTAGTTTTGATCATAATATATATTATTTTGGAGATTATGTTTTGTTTATTATTTTTTTCTTGAATTTGTATTGATTACTCTATTGTATCATTATAAATAAATAAAAAATTATATACGTGTTAAAATTTGAGGGCCCTGTTTTGTTGGTTCAGTGCAGTTTGTCCGTTTCAGTTTCAAAAAATCCAGCTCTACTAGCTTGGAAGATGATCATGATCGAGCTCGAAATGAATCTGCATATCTACTCATCTTCAACCATATCTAGCCTAACATACGTCTAACCTCAATATCATCTTAAAAGAGTTATTAAAAAATCGATTTTCTCCGAATTGGAAACTAAATTTCATTAAAAAAATGAGTGTTTATATTGGAACCTCCAAATTTGCTCACTTGACCTCACTCCATTATGAATTATTAAATGACATTTATAACATCCTATAAAATGATTATTAACGACAAAAATTATACCAAAAAGATATGTTTATTTTCTCTAGAGTTTCCAATTCAATAATATTAGATTGCATTCTTTATTATTTTCCTTATCTATTTTGATTTTCCAATTTCACTACACACTCATTAAAACATTTATATATATTTAATAAGAATTAAAACTATGATAGATCATGTGACATAAAAATTTGTATCATTTGTTGAACGCATATTGGTGATAGAGAACAAAAGAAATTCTACTATGACCTAAATCTAAGTCTATCCATTATATTTGTAAAAAAAAAACTAGCAATTAAAAACAATATATAAAATATTTAATCATGAGGTACAAAAAATAGAGGAAAAAAACAAACAATAAGAATAAATGATTACTTTTTTTATTGCACAGCTAAAAGAGAAAAAAATAGTTAAATTTTTTTTTTAAAAAAGAATAATTAATGCTAAAGCATTTTCTTGTTGATTAGAAATTAATTAATGGATGTGTGGTGAGTAAATTCAGAATTATAGTAGTAATTTTGTATATTTAATGTGAATCATATTATCATGGTTATTTTAGGAATTTAGAAAAGGTTTAGTAAGTAAATCTTGTATTTTAAAAGCAAAAAAAATTTGCAAAGAGTATAAGAGCTCATGTGAACAAATTTGGAGATGCTAATAGAATTCCTTTAAAAAAAATATGGAGAAATATTTTAAACGTACAGTATATATAAGACTGCTAATTGTGGGAATCATTGATGTTGCCGGCCGTCAAAATCTATATATCATGAAAACTTTAGAAAATGAATATATAGGGGAAGCAGCCCTAATTATTCTCAATGGAATTTGCCTCAGATCATACCCTATATGGCTATATATATATATATAGTTGAATCCATAATAGTCTCGGTCAATCTGATGTAATGTTAACCTAAAATTTAAATCCAAAAACACTGTCGCACGCCATCATTTCAACACATGGGATTTCACATTTATATATGGATTAATTCCACTATTCGTGTTTGAAACATCTATCATATCCATTATATATATATTTGATTCTTCCAACAAATTAGTAGTCTTCTACTTTCGAAAATGACTTTCTTCGATCTAATTTAATTACTAATTATCGAGTACTTACTTACCCGAATAGCCACCATGATATATAGTTAGGTACGTATTGATACCTAATTAGTTCATCTTGCTGATAATATATGGTAGACTTTTGATAGGTCAAGTGTGCAATAATAGTGTGATCCATTTCTTGGTTGAGAGGGCACCTTGACTTTTATAGTGGTGAGTGGGATGTTACGTTAGCAATTTAGCTAGGGAGACAATATCCCCTCTTTTTAGCATGATCGATTATGATACATACATATATAGTGATGAGTTAGAAATTTATCTCAAAATTTTGTTTCTGGACTATATAAATTTATCTCAATTAGTACAATGCATGAAAGAGTTCTTTTGAGGCATTTTATTTTCCTCCATCCTTAAAATGAAAGAAACTAATAAAGTTGTGAGCAACCAATGGTAGAGCTAGATTTCAAAAGTTAGATGAGCTAAAGGTCCAATAAAAAAAATTATGAAGATAAACTTGATAGAACTTGGAACATGAAGATTACTTTGTGGATAATTTTCGGGTTCACCCAGGATATTCATACTCTCCTTACAATTAACGCATTTTCAATTTAAATTTTAACAATTCAACCGTTCATGTATTATAACATAATATAGAGATCAACTCTGCAAAAAATCAATCAATTTAGATATACTTTGGTCACTCATTCATATAAAATTAATAAACGATTCATCGTAATAATAATAATTGTTGCCAACTTGGTCATGAAATCATAACGTCAGCGCATATGTGGATCCATAGACCCCGCTCATTGTCTCATATGGGGGCCCACGCGATAAGTTGTTAACTCAATTACCTATCAGTAAGGGGCTCGAATTTGGGTGGAGGTGCCACACAAGTCCTTGCCTTGCCAATCATGCAAACCCTCATTGGCCTGAACTATATAGTTTATACATAACGTACAATTCATGCATATCGTACAAGTTTTCTAATTGATATGTTATCCTGTTACACAAGCCATGCCAATATGCCATTCAAAGTCTCACCCTATTTTTCAAGAATCAAAAGCATGTGGTACAAATTTATGATCAGCAGAAGCCAGCAGAGTACTGGACCATTGAACTTAATTATCACACTTGTACAAGATCTTTACTCATGAAAATATGCTATATATTATGCTTAATTGGGGAAAAAGAAAGATATTATAAACATTTGAATTCTTAATTTTTCTCTGAATCGCTTTCAAAGACTATCCAAGTATCCATTCTAGTATGTGTTTCAGTTTGACGGTCAATTCGATCTAGTCGATCATAAGCTTATTGAAAGCCAATAAACAACTTTATATATATATAACAAATTAAAATGATTAAATTTTCCTCCACAGATACTACCTTCCCTACAATATACATTATTGGTTGATAATACAGATTCCCTGTTGACCTTGAACAGCAAATTTGTAAGCACAGAAACAAATTACTTTTATGTCAAAACCCTACTACTTTTGGATTCCTGTATATATCTTCTTTGGCCTGGATGTCTTTCTCAAATCTCAGAGATTGAATCTCATGCTTAAATTAACTTAACATTGTGCATGTAATTTGACCATTCTAAGTATCTTATATGGTAATTTATTAAATCTTATGCTTAAATTAACTTAACATTGTGCATGTAAATTGACCATTCCAAGTAACTTATATGGTAATTTATTATGTAAACAATTCCTAACATAACTCCAATATGCATCACAGCATACATCATCGATCCATATATTTATAGTTTCATTTCTTTACACAAATTAATGTCGGCCTATTCACATGTTATGAGATCAAAACTTAGCTTTCACTGTTTCTGGGCCAAAGTGTTTGGAAAGGACTCAAATTAAGGAGTTTAATTATACATTCCGGCCAAGTCAGTGGTCAAGGTGATGTAACGCAAGGGAATCAAATTAAACCCCAATCAAACAGGTCCAGATTGAAGATGGGTACGTAGGATCTCAAGGTTAAAAAATACGAAAAAATTGAGTAGGGTCAATTGGGTCCTGCTCATAATGTAATTATTGCCCATATTAATGTAATAATAATAAGAAGGAAAAAAAGGCTCTAAAAGGAGTTGCAAAAACACCATGTAGAAGTTATTCAGGGTTGGCTTTAACTAAGACATGCTGGTTCTCTCTTAATTAATTGCATAGCTAGAAATATGAGCAATAATTAACATTGATGATTAACTCTTATTCGACGTACAAATGAGGTGCAGTCATACTACTAATTATAATTTTAATGATGCACAGAATTTTATCAAAACTCCCAACAGAAGCTTGTTAATTGTATACGTACGTACGTAGATATATGACTAATACTAATATATTGATCATCATAATCCTTGTTCATTGCACAAGGAACTAAAAATTTTCCATTGAACAAATAATGCATGTATATAACTTTTTTTTTCTTTAACCAGATAATAGATGGCCCAGTTCATTAATAGTTGCGCAACCTAGGCTCTAAGATTCATTGTTTCTATTTGGGACATGACAGTCTATAGATTTGAGTTGAAAGACTTGAAGAACATTATCTCTCTTGCTGATATCTGGTTGTTGGGATTCGATCTGGATAAGGGATAGTACGTAGACTTCATTAGTGATAGGCAAGTCATTATATTTTTGCTGTCAATGAATGTGTTTTCTTAATTGATTGAAAAGCCCTGTCATCCAATTTTGCTTTGGAATTGGCGGTTTTGCTCATTCAAAGTGATCAAAATGTTTATGTAGTAACAAGTACATGTTACTAAACCAGCAAGTAAAAAATGAAGACTGGTGTATAGGGATTGTAAAGTCAGGTTCAACCAATCACATAGCTCTTCTTTGGGTACCAATTAAGGAAAATCCTCACCGACTCTTCACTCATCAATACAAGGCCACTACCTCAATCTCTTTGAAGCATTTCATCGAGGTCTTTATTCTCCATTTTAAAGAAACTATGATTTGATAAACTGAGTTGAGAGGGCAAATTAATCGGGGAAAACTTTGTTTAGTAAGGGTGATTTTCTCCTATTGTTTCTAATAAGAGAATCTCGATCAGGACTCTGTGCTTAGTAAGTATTAGAAGTTTCAGGTCCAAATACGTACGTACAATCACCGAAAACCATACTATATATGTAGTAGAAGTGGCGGATCCCATAATTTTTCTTCGTAGAATTGAAAAAATACATGTTGTCTAATTAATTTAGTCTCTTTGATGCATCTTGAGCACTACTCCCACCTTAAGGTAAATGTGAATAGAGGTATGACCTGCTTGGGTAAAATGATAGAGGAAATTCTGGAGGTTTCCAATGGTTTAGGGTTTACCCTTTGGCTTAGACATTTATGACATAAATAGATGGGTTTGATTATTGTACTTTCTTTTTCATATCTAAAGTAGGACCATGTTGAAACTGAGTCCCAAATAATTTGGCTAACCAGTTGGTTTTCTTATGGGAAGTGTGAAGATCAGTTGCAATACATTTAGAAAGAGATGAGAGGAAGGTAAGATGTCTTATTCTACTCACATGGTAGTGGCACACACAATTCTTCAAGCTTCCCGAATGTCAATTGTGTCTGTAGGTTGTTGTACGGCCTATCTGTAGTACTACCCCATCCCCTCTCAACCTCTCTCTATATGAATTCTGTACGTACTGAAAAATTACAAGGCTCTGGATCTTTGATTGAACCAACCAAATTGAATTCATTCATTCATTCATTCATGTATTCATTCTAATCATAGAGATTGATCTGTCTTTCTCTTTCTCTGACACATCGAATTTATATGTTAGGTAAAGGGGCATATCTCCCTTTGCCGTTTATCTAACTTTACCTGTTAGCTAGTGTGTTCATGTATTTCATTCCATGCATGCATATCACAAATATATAATATGAAATTCTATCCTACCCAATTTTGGATTTGATTATTTGTGCAAAACAAGCATTCAGAGGAAGGCTTTTACTCGGGAAAACAATTCGTATGCAGTGTAGAGATAAAGACCCAAAGACAAATCAACATAATGCAGTGACAGATTCTAGTCAATGATGCAGACTTAATATGCGCATGCATATGTTACTTAGCTATCTGAAAAAGTAATCTGCATCTCAAACCAAAATATGTCCGGGATAAATCAATATATTATCTACGTAATCCAACCACTCATCTTCATGTGTTCACACAAGAGTCTCTTGACGGATTCGTAGATTTTTCTTCATGAGTTAAAAAATTACAAAAAATTACTTCTTTGAGACATTTTTCATTGAACAACTTGTCTTTCCTTCTACGTAGACCCGACAAGCTAATGTTAATATTCCCTCCAATTTAGTCACCCGTCTAACCAAACGAGATAAATAATGCCTTACTTGACAAATGTACGTGAGATTATTTACTAGCTCTACCTAGCCACTTTCAGCAAAATCTAGAGTACTCAAAACAAAGACATATATTATCTACAAGAGCGTAAAATTTAATTGGTGGGTATCTGCCTTTTGTCACTTAATTTACCCTGCAATTGGAAACAAGCTTGATGAGCTAACAATGTTATATGATAATGACATATCACACAGTTCAATTCCTGTCTGCAGCAGCCAGCAGAGTCTACAAGGAAATTAAGGTCTTCTCTGTGCCTTTTACCTCTTGCCATTTTCCTCTGACTAGATCTGCAAAAACTTGTCACTGACCAATCTATGACAGCAATGGGTACGTGGTGAAATTTTGAAGAAGATGAACTTGGTCATAAGCAAATTGGGTTAAGTTGAGCAAGGGTGGAGGCAATAGACATATGCATTTTGAGACGAGCAAGAAATACAGTGACAGTAGTAAGCACACATATATATTAAAATACATTATGAAATGTGCATGAATGTGCCGCATTTGTAGCATCTAGTGCACACACGTACAACTCCTGTGGATATACTTGTTTTTTGCCTCTCCTCTTAATTCATATGCCAAACTTGTCAAACAGTTGGATATTGGTGGAATGAATAAATAATTAAATGGGTTTAGTCATATACTCACATATAGTTAGGTCTAGTAGCAAATGGTTTTTATAGGAGAGGCTATTAATTATTTTGTGCATGAACTACCACTTGCCTAATGTTTATCCTCTATGCCAATTTAATGGTTGGTCCTCCAGAAAAAGCTGTGAATTAATATGAAGGCATATGGGAAAAGAGGATCTTGTTTAATTAATTAGCTAGCTTACCATTGCTATGATGTGGAAAAGCTAGCTAGCAGTTCAAAAGTGCGTAAAGTTTCGAATTTATTAGCTTATTATTGACTAAGAAACATTAAATATCCCAAAAGATTTATGATTCTCAGACTGATGGCACACTTGCAGAAAATGATCCCAGTTTTGCATAGTGGTGGTCCTAACTAATTTTCATGGTCTTTTCTTATAAACCGGTTAATTTCTACCCGATCGAGCGCCGGCCGGTTTACAACAGATTTCACTACCAACCGATCGAAAGCCCTTGAAACCAAATTGAAAGCCGTTGATCGAATTCCATTTGAGAAGCTACCTAACTAGCTAGAAATATTACAGGATAAGCTTAGCAAATTAATCAACGTACCACCACGAACAACACTCTTTCCTAACCTTCACTGTCCATCATCACCAAACAGACAAAACTAGGCATAAATGAGGTTTATAGTAGAATGCGACAACTCATGTGGATGCATACAACACACAACACAAGTTCTAAAAAGAAAATACGTACATGCATGTATATATATACGTTTTTCTGGTTACTGTAACTTTCTTTCTGCCATGGAAGGAGAACCAGAGTGACCTCGCTAGCTCTCTGCAAATATGGCCATGGACCCAGTAGTTTTCAGTTGGTGCATCATGCCATCTTATCCAATTACCTGAAAATGACATATCTCTATTTTTTATCACACAGTGCTATGTGCGTACGTTAGCAATCACTATTTTTTTTTCCCCGGCCAAGAAACTATTTTTGTTCATCATAGTGACACTGTAGTCATGTTTCGCAGTCCATACAACGCAAGGCGATGGATATCGATGCTAGTGTAAGTATCGAGGGTACGAGAATACCGATATATTGATGGATACGTTGATAAGATACCAATATCTATATCGAGTAAAATGTACGTTGCATCTAATTTTAATACTGAGACACTCAATTTAGAGGTACTCGACAAGATAAAGTTAGGCAAAGGAAAATTTCTTTAGATTACAAATAAAAGTCATAATTAGTGTAGCCCTTCAATTAATTGTTGCCGAATTCCACTCTCGTGCTCCAATGCGTTTTTTAGATTTTACTAGTTTTTCAACTTTAAATAACGTCTCATTTTAGTCATTACCGTGTATTTGACAAATTGAGAAATAATTAAAAAGTGACTTAAGTTTCTTGTCCCTATTCTCTCACAAACTCTTGAATTGATAATAGACGATTAGACGCCAAAAATGGAGGAAAGTATCCCAGCCTTCAATTAATTGTTGCCGAATTCCACTCTCGTGCTCCAATGCACTTTTTAGATTTGACTAGTTTTTCAACTTTAAATAACGTCTCATTTTAGTCATTACCGTGTATTTGACAAATTGAGAAATAATTAAAAAGTGACTTAAGTTTATGGTCCCTATTCTCTCACAAACTCTTGAATTTATAATAGACGCCAAAAAATGGAGGAAAGTATCCCAGTCCTACTAAGGAAGAGTAATTAAGCACACGTGTGTGTGGAGGGGAGTGAATGTGTGTGTGTGTAAAGCCAATCTGCAGAAAGAGCTTATATAAGTGCAAATGGAAGAAGAGCAATTACAGATGGGGGGTCCAAGAAATGAAGAAAAGATGACCATGAACGAACACCAAAGAGCAGTGAAGTTGGTTTTACCTCATCAGCAGAATTCATTGTGCGTAGGACACTGTCCAATATGTTCAGGACACTGACCCAAGAATTAAGCTTTGCAATAACTACAACAGCCCAATTGCCGAATAATGCCAACCTTGATTTTATACGCAGAGCTGTGTATAACTTACACATGCAAAATGCATACTCGATTACCAGAAGGGATCCAATATGTGTAGGACACTGCCCCACGAACCAAGCCTTGCATCAATTCCATCCACTCAATTTAAAAAAAAAAAAAACTAATCTTGATTGTTTTTTTTTAATTATACAATAACTTGTGGTTCGTGACTCTAATTCACAATTTCTCATTTACAAAAATTATGTTTCGAAACGAGTTAATTTGTTTTTTTGGAGTCACAAATAATGAATGGTGTTTAAACCATATAGAATTGCAGTACACAAAGATGATTTTCTATAGATCATTACAAAAATGATTGTATAAGACGGCAGGACATAAAATAATTAATGCAGATGTTTTTTTTTCTTCTGTGCATTATTGGTGGGAAGCAGTTTCTCTAAAAGATTCTATGATTTATGAGTTATGACCCAAAAAAAAAATTCATATATAATCGACCCAAAAAATATTTTCCAGAATATTTGCATAATCTTAACATAGTAATATTTAGACAATTACCATGTTTTTTTTTAAAACAAGACAATTACTATGTTAAGACTGAGATATCAGAACTATGGGCAATTCCTGTCACCTTATTGTTATGTTTTCCTCGACCCTTCAAGTCTGGGGCTGTAGAAGTGTAGAGGATTAGAACTTCACATGGCTTGGACTTCAAACTGTGAAAGTGTGAAGGCGTGAGAAACCACAAATAGCGGACTCTGTCACTCCGCCTAAACAATAACCTGAGGGCACACAGCACACTCACCTTAAGTCGCACAGCAATTGCATGCTACAGGGTTAAAAGAAGAAAAGAGTGTTAAAAAAGAAAGGACGAGGGAATACGAAGAAACTCGCACACAAATTTGTTTTGCTTGTTAGTCATTTATAACTTTATTGTTTATAACAATTCGTTGAACATTTTATTTTCTGTTTAAAGAAAAGTATAAAAAAAGTCACGTGTCAAACAACGATTAGATATGAAAATATGTTGGTCGTCTACTTTAGTTCATCCTTATTATTATTATTTTTTATCTTCAAAATGTTTAAATTTAGAGACCTCATCAATCTTTATTTCCTTGACTACTGAATTTGATAATTCATGCGAATATATTACGTACAAAGAAATTATAACTATTTTCTCTGTGATCTCTTCAAAAAATTTATTTTCTCTGTGAATTTTTTTTAAAATGTTGTTTTCAGGTGTTTAAATGCATTTTTTGCGTTTGATTTGATTTTAATGTTCTGTTGACCCGCAATTAGGGGGGTAGAACCGTAGAAGTAGAACATAGTAAGAAGGCTTTCTTAGGTATTAAAAGTTTGGGTCACCATGTCACATACAAATCCACCTGTTCCACGTGTTGACACATGAGCTGCATTTCATGGAACGCCCATAATATTGTCGTACATATTATCACTGTCCAAAAAATTAACTTTCATTGACTCCCTGCCTCTCTCTCTCTCTCTCTCGTAGCCTATAGTGGGGTGGAGCCCATAGCTGGACCTTTGCTTTGCTGGCTTCAAGCTCTCCATTGTTGGTCTTTTATGGGGCTTGTCTGCTGAGAGAAAAAGAGGAAAAAAAGAAAAAGAAGAGAGAGAGAGAGAGAGGTTTTTTGTTTCAGTTGGCCCAAACTTGCTCTCAAAGACTCTGCCTTTTGAATACTCCCATTCACTTTGTGTGTTGTGTGTGCTTGTTCAACAATCTCATCATCTTCTTCCACAGCACCACTAGAAAATACAGAAACCAAAGGCTCCCTTGTTTGTTTCATTTCACGGATCCACAGATCTATTGCTTAAGACCCACCTGAGCTTTTCCCTATTTCTCCAAGATCTTAATCTTCAACTGTAGCAGACGGTTGGTATCCACGAGAAGGCGTGGTCGAATTATTATTGGGTAAGCTTCTTATCCTGCTTTGCTTCGATACTTGGAGAAGGAAAAATGTTTTTCTCTTGTGAATTTTGATTATTGGGTTTTCGGAATTTGTGTTATTGAAGTCAATCTTTTTAGTTTTTACAATGCGAAGAGGTAGACCTTCTGGATTCCCAAATGGCTGACCAAACTCTGAGTTGAACTTAAAAAAAAAAACGACTTTGACCCTCGTTTTTTCAAACCTCCCATTTAAGATTGTGTTGAATTTTCTCTCATTAGAAGAGGGTGTTGTGGTCATGGGTGGTCTGCTTTAAATGGCAATACGATGAGTTTGAGTCCTAACTTGTAATTCCTTCTGTTTTTGGACAATCCCCAGCTGAAATCAACTGTAAAGTTGGCTTCTTTATTATGTTGTTTGTTTGATCTGCTGGGTTCTGATTGTGCAGCTCCACTAGAATGAAAGAGAAAAGAGTTTCATTTTATTAACCTCCTTGTATTTTGTGTTGGTGTCTGTTGTAGCGTGCAAAACTTGAGCTGGGAAATAAAGGGCAATTGTGTTTATATACTATTCAGAATTGGAATTTTGGGTCCGAAGGTTGTTTTAAGGTGCTTGTTACATGTGGAGATATAGGAGGGTTGTTTGGATGAGATGAGGGATGTTATCAGAGTTGATGAACTTCTTGAGGTCCTGTTTTCGGCCGAGGTCGAATCGATATGTTCATACCAGTTCAGATGCAGGGGGTCGCCAAGATGGGCTCTTGTGGTACAAAGACACAGGCCAGCACATCAATGGTGATTTCTCCATGGCCGTAGTTCAGGCCAACAATTTACTTGAGGATCAGAGTCAGGTTGAGTCTGGAAGTTTGAGCACGAGTGAGTCTGGCCCTTTTGGAACTTTTGTTGGTGTTTACGACGGGCATGGTGGACCGGAGACATCACGCTTTATCAATGATCACCTCTTTCAGCATCTCAAGAGTAAGTGACTTTAGACTTTTTCATGGGATTCTGAACATTTTAAATTCCTTATGCTAGATTTGTTGGCTTCGTGGCTTTTGATTTGAAATACTGTTTGGCCCTCTATGTTGGTGGGAACTTGAAGGAAAACATTTACAACAGAGGGCATGGTTTAGGTATTTGGTGCTTTAGTTGGGATTTAGAACCTTGCTGTGTTGAAAAGAAGAGAGCCTTGTGAATGCATGCTTGACTATGTGTGTTGTGTTAAAACATGGTGACTCACTATTAATTAAGCTGAGTACTTTTCCTAAAGGCAGATTGAGTTAAAGTGGAGAGGTTTGCAATGGAGTTTATTAATAAGATATTCAGTTTTTATTATTGTTTCAGGTTTCACCTTTTATCAACAGCTAATGATATAGCATATGGAATGTAAACTCTACAATTCCTTAGTGATTTTGGGCTTAAACTTTGAGACAAACTCCCTGTTGTAATATTGAATCTATTTTTAACATGCAGGATTTACTTCAGAGCAGCCGTCCATGTCTGTGGATGTAATACGGAAAGCATTCCAAGCAACCGAAGAGGGATTTCTTTCTGTAGTTACCAGGCAGTGGCCTCTAAAACCACAGATCGCAGCAGTAGGATCATGCTGTCTTGTTGGTGTTATTTGTAATGGAACTCTTTATATCGCTAACCTTGGTGATTCCCGTGCTGTGTTGGGGAGGATTGTGAAGGCAACAGGGGAGGTACTCTCTATTCAGTTGTCGCAAGAGCACAATGCATGTATAGAATCTGTGAGACAGGAGCTGCATTCTTTGCACCCAGATGATCCACAGATTGTACTTTTGAAGCATAATGTATGGCGTGTAAAGGGAGTAATACAGGTAACTTTTCTACAGTATGACAAGTGGTTATTGATGTTGGTATCTTTTTGACTAGACCATGTATTTTAACTCATGTACTTTCTTTGCACCTAGATCCTAATTCTACTGGCTTGGCTTACCGCTACTTCCCCATCCCCCATTCCAAGAGACAATTTTCAGCTTAGGCAGTTTTATTTTTTTTGTCACTTTTAAGTTTTTGTTGACTGGTTTAACAATATGGAATTAAAGTGGGGTCAACTTTCTTTTTATGCATCTTTTCAAATCATTCTTCCTTGGTTTCTTGCTAAACAAGAGTGCTTAAACTCACAGAGTTTGTTTCTAGTTTTATGTTGTACTTCCCAAAAAAATTGACATAATTTACGTAGTCTGCATATTTACTGATCTTTTCTGGCCGTGTCTGAAAGAATAATGAAGTTCAAATTTCTTGTACTGGAACATATTGTGTAGTGGCTGGTATGTTTTCACATGTTAATGAAAAGTGATAGCTCTGCAGGTCTGACTTAAATCAATAACCATTGTGATAAACTTAGAAATGTTACTAACATCAAATGGGAAACTTGATGATATTTTCATATGCGATGAATAGGAAATATGTGATAAAGTTAGAGGTGGAACCTTATCGGTTTTAACTCTAATGGATGCTGCAGTACATTAAAGAACAGGCAATAGAGGACATTAAATTAGTGTTGCATCCGCTGGTACAATTGTCTGTTATGATTCTACAAAGTTTTTGTTATTTTCATTTTTGCAATTTCACAGAGTAAATACATGATACTTCTCTGATCCTTTTTGTGCTGACTCTTGATATTTGGACTCTTACCTGTTGCAGATTTCTAGATCTATCGGTGACTTCTATTTAAAGAAGGCTGAATTTAACAGGGAGCCTTTGTATGCCAAGTTTCGTCTTCGGGACCCTATTAAAAGACCAATATTGAGCGCTGACCCAGCAATTTCAGTGCTCCCATTGCAGCCACACGATCAGTTTATTATATTTGCTTCTGATGGGCTCTGGGAGCACCTCAGCAATCAGGAAGCAGTTAATATAGTTCAAAATCATCCACGAAGTGTAAGATTTTTTTTATCTAGTTATATTGACTGGTACATTAACAATAAAGAGATTTATCTTTTTGATATGAATAATAAAGATATTAAGATTTAACTATATGTCAGAAATTGATGATTTAAACCTTATTGGTGTAAGACTCATATATCCGTATTATAGACTGCAGGAACCTACCTAGTACATCTCTAAGTTGGTCTCCCATACTAGATCTTTAATTTCGCAGAAAGTATGGCTGGTTATTTTAGACCAAGAATTGCCTTATCAGCATGATTTCTGGGAATATCATCGGGAGTTGATTTAACATGACCATACAATCAGAAATGTTCTTACGGTCACCGGGTGACCAAGAATTCATGGTCACTCAACCTTAGTTTTAATATCAACAGCTGAGATTAAATGAATGTATTTTAATCTCAACCTTTGATATTAAATCCAATGGTAGGTGACCATAAATTTCTTGGTCACTAGATGACCATGAGAACACTACTGATAAAGTGATAATGCAATTTGCAAGTTATACAAATCATATGGTCTGTTGCTTGTTAATTGAGTGCTGGTATGCATATTGTATATGTAAGGTTAGAAACAAAACAAAAAAATGCCTCCTGTATCGGTTAACTTTGGAATCAATGTATAAGAGTGAAGTCAACTCTGGAAATAAAGCCACCATGGCTGATAACAAGGAGCTATGATGCCAACTTTTGAGATTTTGAATGATCTTACTGTGAAGTCATTGTTTTGGATCTTTTTGTACGTTCTCTGTTTTGTAGCCTATCACTCTGTTATCTGTAGTCCCATTTAAACCTAGTGTCCTGTGTGCCTTGTAGATCTGATGAATCACCACTTTACAAGTTACACACTTATGGTTGTTTTATTAAGTAGTCCTAGAAGAGAACGTCAACTTTTGTTTGTTTTGACATCATGCAGGGAAGTGCAAAGAGGTTGGTTAAAACTGCCCTGCAAGAAGCAGCAAAAAAGAGAGAAATGCGGTATTCAGACTTAAAGAAGATTGACCGTGGTGTTCGTCGCCATTTCCACGATGACATAACCGTGATTGTTTTGTTTCTTGACTCAAATCTTGTGAGCAAGGCTACTGTCAAGTGCTCGGTGAGAGGGGGCGGTATCAGCCTGCCTCCTAATACTCTGGCTCCTTACACTACTACACCAACGGAAGCTGGCAATACCTGATCATTAAACAAACTGTATCTCGATGTGTGTTTGTACCATTGTCTTGTGTGAATACTAGGTAGAGCTTCCAAGCCAGACTGCAAGGAGCGGGCCTTCGATTCTTTAATGTACAACACTGTAACTTTTAACTGGAATCTATTACTTGCACTTAGCTTCTTTCTGTGCCCAGAAACGAAAAAGAACTGGAGAAGACTTCAAGGCCACTGTCAGTAATCATAGCTACATTTCCTTGACACTGTTCTTTTCCTTTTCTCATTTTGCTTTTCATTTATCTTGAAATCTCAGATCTGTAAATTGTATGACATGGCAAATTAAGCTTTTGCATCCATTTACTTGCTTGTCTGTTTCTTTTAATTCTATTTTGTCTTTCATATATAAGATGCCTACCCAATTGGAAATGTAGCACGTTTATGAGAAGGGCTCAATTGAATAGATTCTGTGGAAATGTGGCAGCCATGTACTTGGGCATTAATGTAGGTTTACATAACATATCTAAATTTTAAAGTCGTATCCTATTTTCAGAAAACAACTGCAACACACTATCCATCTCTGAAATTGTGCAAGCTCTATGATCACAATACCTCAATTCATCCTTGCATTTCCTTCAAAAGAGAGAAGCAGAGAGAAATCAAGCAGCAATGCAACCCTACTTGCATAATGTTGATTATTCTTGTAACACACATAATCTGATTCGGGTTTGGACATCACTTCACAGAGGGTGAGGGGAAAGTCTTCAATACATTCAAAAAATATGAAAGTTTATACTCAAAACACTCATTGTTTGCATGTAAAAAAAATCAAAATACTTTTACTCTCTATTAATTTTTATACAAGTGTCGATTTTGTATTGGAGACTTGGACAAATCTATTGATCCGAGTCCGATGGAACGACGGACTAATGGAGCAGTCTTTAAGTTCAGTATCTCCATGATTTTCCTTTCTTGAATAGAATTATAGCAAGTCTTTGACTATTTGGTAGCAAAATACAGTTGAGCTCTTTTAGATGCTCCAAGTCCATAGCAAATTTTGAGGTAGTCCCTAGATCCTTGGGTGTCATTCTCAATCAAATGTAGGAAAAACCATTAGTGGAATACTGCAATATGTTGGGAACTCACTTAGAAACAAATTCAAAATGGTAAAGAAAACACATTCCCACCCAAGTTTAGTGACTTTGAAATAACATAGTTGACTCATAAAGTCATAATTGATAATTCATGTTTGATTTTACTAAAGGGTACAGTGAGTTCATTGTGTGTTGTTTTTTCTTGGTTGGTGGCCTGTGAGTGTTGCAATAGTTTACAGAAAGAAAGAAAAAAAGTACAGCTTTCATGTTTATTTTCTTTGTTTTAGGTCAGAAATTCAAGGCATGGCACTCATTGCAAAATGGTACCACCCTGGTTCCTAATGGACTAAACATGACACTTCTTTTTCTATACGTCACTCGCACCCTCAGAACCTACTTCAAATCCTAGCAAAATCCAAGTAGGCAAGTAATGGGATAAAGTTTGTCTCTCACGGATGGACAATGACAATGAAGATTGAACAAGACCTAAACGCACCATGCCTACCATCAACGAAATAATGTTTGCAGCTACTTAATGCAAAAAAGTGAAAAAACTATCAGAATATTTCATGAACATCACCGAAACTTCAAACTCAGATTCTATTACAGAACCAAATGAAAAACAAACACAAAATGATAAATATTAATCAGAGTACAACATCATAAAATGATGAATATTTTCTCATCACGTATGGGTGAACAACGTACCTCACTGGCTTTTTTCTGCATACCACATCTGATTGACAATATCACGAGGCAGTCCTCCAAACCCAAAATCCATTGAAATCCGAGCATCCTAGCTCATTCACGAAATCATTTCCATGTAGTAAACCACACTTGTCAACTGTAGCAATTCAAAATGATTCTGAAACACTTGAACCATCCTGAGACATTGAAACAGAACTTGCACCAAATTGAGCTTGGAGTTGCATAATGGATTTGGGTTTAAGCTCAAGCTTGGATTCTACGCATTCAGTCCAGAATTAACATTTGCAATGTGGCAGGAATTTGGGTCTGAAACTCATCATGGGTTTAAATATTTGGAACACAAGGCAGTGTGAGTGAGGAGGCATTTGGGTTTTTGCTCTCATTTGCTGTGAGGCTTAGTTTTGGAGGCAAAAACCTCTTCTTCAGTTTGGTGTTCCAATAGTTCTTGATCACATCATTGTCTGTTCTTCCAGGCATATGAGAAGCTACGACAGATCGAACATCTTATATTCCTAGAAGAACAGACAACGATCGATGTGAAAAAGTATTGGAAGGTACACCGGACCAGATTGAAGAAGAGGTTTTTGCCTCCAAAACTAAGCCTCACAGCAAATGAGAGCAAAAACCCAAATGCCGGCATCCTCGATCACTCACACTGCCTTGTGTTCCAAACGTTGAAACCCATGAAAATTAGCTCCATGCTGTGACAACGCTAATGTGAAGAAAGGGTCTGGAGCTTTTCCCATGGTCCTCCACTCACACACAACTCTCACAAGCAAACAGGCAGAGAAACGCAGAATTGCAGAAGAAGGAAGAAAATGCAAATAGTGACAGACGTCCTTAATTATAAAGAGAAAATAAAAATAAAAACGGATTGGCCTCCTCCACATTATTATTCTTGTTTCTATCTGATGCTTGTTTATTGTCTTGTAAGAATCTTTGCAATGCAATTTTTCATTTTGTGTTGTATTGTATAACATACTCAGCATGCTTAGCATAAAAGTAATGCGCTTTGTTCGTTTGCTTATTTTGGTAGGGCACTATTATATCATAAAAATAGAATTTCTTCCAAGTTTAAGAAAAATTTCCATCACTAAATTCATTTCCACAGGACCACATCGATCTACAACCCAGCTTAACTTCTTGTGTCTGGTCCATACCAAATAGGCAAATACCATCACCATTATTCTGCAAAAAAAAAAAGTTTAGGGAGTGAATATTTGAACTCCTAATCTTACCTATTATTGTGGAGAAAAATACACATTTTTTTTTATCATGTAATTAAGCTTCTAGTTATTAATGAATTTCTCTTCTTAAAAGGGCCGGACCAAAGTATTGAACCCACCTAAAGGAGATTGCGAACCAACGAACTGTCCGAAAGGGCGACACTGAAATTGAACTGATCTTCCGAATGTTCATGGAATGTTAAAAGTAAGAAAATCTGGAAGGGATGTGTATAAGAGACGACTCCTTAATTGGGTGACAAAGAGTTTTAGTATTTTCATCTACCATGGAAAAATGCATGCGGTAGTTCAGCGTACGTAAATATTTTCGACAAGAATGGTTAATTGTGAGAGAATGGATTTCCCTGGCACCAAAACACATCAAAAGTCCAGAGTTTCTAAGAGGCCTCGTGGTAGACCAGGCCAACACAATGTAGCAAAGGCAATCCAGGTATATATATATTAGATGTTACTAGCTACATACATATTACTAGTTTACTACTCATGCATAGATCTCATATTACTCATGTTCTACTTTGTATGTATGTGAAGCTCATAAATTTAATGAGGTTGAAGAAGAGAAAAAAGATTAAAATGACAACCCAGCTCGATCAGGATTCAGGAAACTGCTGAATTAATTATTTGAATCCGAATTCCTCCATCTAACAATTAAGCACCATTTATGTACCATATATATAATATGGTAAGAGATGCAATCTTTTTATCTCCATATATTGTAATTGATCGACCATTATATTAGACCTATTCGTTTCATGCAAATAGAATAGTTGCACAACGCATTTCAGATTGAGAAATGACATATTGGATGTCATTCAGTCTGCAGGCAATCCCGAAAGGCTTCTCGATGGAGTATCTTTCTTTGGGGAAATATGAGGTTTCCCTGAAAATTTAAAGGGGAAAATTAAACTGGGTACTGAAAACTAGCTAGTATATATTGTGCGTTCCAATGGAAGACTCTTAATTCTTTTATGCAGGCTGGAAGGCACGAGACAACCAAATCAATTAAGCTCTATGATGTTTGCACATTTGAGCTTAATTGTGATCGAGTGGAAAGAAGATGGTACTTCACATTTTTAGGAAGTGAGTTTGAAGTTGTTAATCAAGGTTGGTTAGTTTGAAGTTGGTAATCTAGGTTGTGGACTTTAGGGTTCTCTTTTGATCAGCTATAAATAATATCGATGCTAATCAGATATAGTAGTAGCTAGCTAGCTAGTATTTTAATGGCTTGTATTAGTTCTCATTTTGTTTTGGACTGGTTTGCATTACATATGTACGTAGGAATTAGGATAATGAAGTTGAATATTGGTGTTGAAACTAGTAGAGCTTGTAAAATGGGCTATGGGTGAACTTTATTATCAAGTTCAGCCAATTTAGGCTGTGCCGCTCACGTACATGGTAAGCTAAATTTGTCAATTCAAGTTATGAAACTCGAGACTCATTAGATCCCAAGTTGATCTGCATTCATTGATGAATTTAGTCTACAAAAATGTACGGCACGTAGGTTTGTTGTATATAAAATATGGATCCTCTCCTAACCAAACTTCTCTACTAACCTATCTAAACTTTTAATCTTAGTTATTTATTCAAAATCTTAAAGTTAACATTAATTCACCTTAGCACATGGTTATTAAATACTCAAAATTGTATTTTTCAAATCACACTTCAAAAGCTAGCCTTAGAACAATGTTTTGTCCACATGAGCCTACAATAAAATAACACATTCCAATGATTTTTATTGTTTTGGTCACCCCACCTACTTTGTATTTCAATAAAACAAAATGTTAAAGCTTCACATACATATTTAAAAATCATTACTATATATATATATGCTGGTGGTCGGAGTTTTGCAAGGTGGCGGCGACTGGTGGTTGGTTATGTTTGCTTTCTATGCATGGTGGGTGCTATGGGTGTTGGTCTTATGATAAATTGAATGCTAAATGGCGACACAGACAATTGAGTGGAGACAAACTTGCATCGCTAGGTATGACAAAAAATTAAGAACTACACCAATATTGGTGTGGCCCGTGTATACGTACCAAGAGAAAAGCCAACAAGGACCTAAACATTCCACTCGTCCAAATTAAGCAACCTTGTTGTTGACGTAGTCACTGAAAGTAACACTCAAAAACTGTTATTTAGAATCATCGCCACTCTTCAAGTAGTGCCATCCTTGATGTGCTCGAACATTGGAGATGTTTGACAACCATCGACCGTGCACACAATAGACCAAATGCTATTTCGCGGGTGTAACTTGACTTGATAAAGCAGAATCTCCACCTTGGCTTACTACTTTCATCTGTATGAAATGGTGCCTCGAGCTCGTCTTTTTCTTCGTCTAATCGATCACCATCCCTAGCCAGCCTACCCATAAAAACAGGAAATTAATGTTGTGCAACGTACTTTTTGACCAAATGATAGAACGAGATACCAAGATTTTCTTAATTGGAATACCATGATCGATCGATCAGTGGCTATGTTCATATGTCAGATATGGAAGAGGCAGGCGTCCGACCTCTTTCGTAAAGTGGCTAAGTTCGCATATTCATATGTCACTGACATATGGTCGTTTAGAACTGGCTCATTATTTTTTCAATAGGAAGAGTCTTGCATGTCTCTTGGAACTCCATGATAACATGCAGGACATGAGAAAAATGATCGATCATTGTCTCAATCAAGTATGGATCCTAATCCTTATAGAAAGACACCAGTGAAAAAAACCATTTTTTTGGATTAACTTTCCCACCACAACAGAAAAGGAGGGGAGAATGAAATTACTCAACGAGATTCAAAACTAAGGACCTACGTATTTAATTTTTTTCTCTTGTGCTTGCCTATCATAGGATGCAGTTGAGCTTATCTGAGTGAACAATAAGCTATGAAGTGAACTTGGGGAAGTTATCTTGCATGCTTTGTTTATACTGTTATTGTGATTTCAAGTTTGCATAGTATTCATATAAGCGTGATAACTTGAAAATTAAAGCTAAGCACATGATTATATATGTTATCTATGGAGATGCTCGTAATAGATAATATAATATGCACAATTAATAGGCATGTGCTGGTTAGCATAGTCAAGGACGTATGAAAATCATGCTATAATTGTAATTGTAGACTGTGAAACAGTTTATTAATTCTCGGGGAAGTGTAATAAGAGAAACACTTATGTGAGGCATCCCTATAATTAATTGAAACTGTTTAGCATGCTTGTAACAGACTGACATGAGTAAGATAGATGACTTATTTTGTATGCAGTCCCATAATTGCTGAAAGAGGTGAGTTGGGTGCCTAAGCACACCACGGGTACCCAGAGAAAATGAGCTTCTCCTCCCTTTTTTTTTTTTTTTTTTTTTTTTTAACGCACGGGCGAGTTTGCAGCCTTGTGCCTGTTGGATTGCTCGAATACACAACAAGGAGCTCGGACGAGACCAAGGACAGAGATGGTGGCGTCTCCAAGAAAGCGAGGTTGCCAATGAGTGTGTCAATGGAGAGGTCGGACGGGTTGAAAGCTTCTCAGTCCAAGTACGCTCGTATGAGCGAGACAAGAGGCTCGGATGCAACTCGGGCCATATCGATCACACTCGGCCGAGAAAGATCTGAGTTGCTCAGGTTCGGACGAGCATAGTGGAGCTGCAAGCGAGTGGGTAGAGGTGATCAATATATCGGACCGGTATGGGAGAGAAGATTGGATCGAGTTGAGCTTGCCGGCTGTCGATCTGACCCGATTGAGAGGTTCCGTGATTGTCAATGCTCGGACGGGACCGAGCGTAGGTCGGCCGGCTCTGTGAAGGTTTGGGCGTTGTTTGATCAATCGGGTTGTTGGTGTACCGGGTCCGAGAGGGTAGAGGTCCGGTTTGCAGAGAAGGTCGGGCGTGCTCTGACATGGACGAGCCACTGATCAGTTGAGGGTCGAACGGGGGTTCGGGTCTGCACGGCCCAGTGGAAGAGAAGATAGTGGTTGGTACTGGAGGATAGCAAGGTCGGGCGACCAGTGGAGGCCCGGTGAACTAGCCGTAGCTCGGACGGGGAGGAAGAGATCATTACTGCGAGGCAGGGCGACCCTCTCGGTGCCGACCGAGTGGGGGGGGGGGAATTTCTCTATGGGGGGGTGTAGAGAGTAGTTCTCCTTCACGGGTGAGTGCAAAGGAAGCAGCTCCAAGGGGATGTGTGGGTTGCAGCCCCAATTTGAACTCGGGTTGGCAGGTCATGAGCCTTTTGTAAGAATTCCCACAGACGGCGCCTTGTTTATGCAAGGTTGGTCGGTCTAGGCTAATGCGTGTTGCATGCAAGGAAGACACAAGAAGTATGGTTCACCTCTCCCGATAGACACACTTTATGTTCAGTTCTTAGTGTGTGTATTATACTGTGGGATGCAAGTATGTTGATTGTGCTTGGTGGCATGTGATATATATGTAGTATGAACAGTGGATCTGCGAGCATCTTGGCATCAGCTGGTTACAAATTAAGACGGTTATTGCAGACTTAATACCTGATTGGAAATGTAGCACATTTTTTACAAGGGCTCTATTCTGGTATTGATCCATGTAGGTTTTCTGGTACACAATACAGCTGCTATTACATACAATATCTAAATTTTAAAGTCGTAGTTTTGAAAGTGAATGTGGAAAAGAGAGGTAGTCAGGTAGGGGGTTTCGAGGTCAGAGAACAGTCATTTTACTCTCATTTTGTCAGACCCCATCAGGGTATATTCCACCAAAACGCATACAAAAACCCTTAATTTTGTATCGATCACTCTATCACCTAATTTGAGACAGGGGCACAATCCTCAATGCCACTAGTCTATAATTATTAATTACACCCTTCAGGATTGTGCAAAACACTATCCATCTCTGAAATTGGGCAAGGTACATGATCACAATCCCTCGATTCATCTTTACATTTCCTTCAAGAGAGAGAAGCAGAGAGAAATCAAGCAGCAATGCAACCCTACTTGCATGATGTTCCTTATTCTTGTTACATACGTAATCTGATTAGGGTTTGGGCATCAGGATGAGGAGAAAGTCATTCGTACGGACATTCAAAAATTATGAAAGCTTATACTCAAAATATCAATTATTTGAACGCGTTGAATTCAGAATGCTCTTATTTTCTATTAATTTTTATACAAGTAGCGATTTTTTATTAAAAGGTTGCCGAGTCTGACGATCCAACCGACTAATGGAGCAGTCTCTACTCTCTAGGTTTATCTCCAAGATTTTCCTTTTTTGAATAGATTTATAGCAAATCTTTGACTATTTCGTAGCAAACACAGTTGAGATCTTTTAGATGCTCCAAGTCCGTAGCAAACTTTGAGGTAGTCCCTAGATCCTCGGGTGTCATTCTCAATCAAATGGTATAAAAAAAACACTATTAGTAATATTGGAATATGTTGGGAACTCACTAGAAACAAATTCAAACGTATATAAATTGACTTTGAAATAACATAGTTGACTCACAATTCATGTTTGATTTTACTGAGGGTACATTGAGTTCACTTCATTACGTGAGTGTTGTAATTGCTTACAGAAAGAAAAGAAGTACAGATTTCATGCACGTTTCTTTGCTTTATTTGTGGTCATAAATTCAAGGCAAGGATATGATGTTGTGAATGGCCTGCCAAGTTCATGTGGAGCTGGCTTGGTACTCATTGCAAAATGGTACCACCCTGGTTCCTAATGGACCAAACAGGACACTTCTTTTTCTTTATGTCTCTCACACCCTCAGAAGTTCTCAGAACCCTACTTCAAATCCTTGGAAAATCCAAGTCCTATCACCAAGGATTTCAAATTTTTTTTTAGGAAATTAATGGCATAAATTCTGTCTCTCGCGGATGGACAATGACAGTGAAGATTGAACAAGGCATAAACCCCCCATGCCTACCTCAGCGAATGTTTGCATCTACTTAGAACAGAGCCAGGAGAATGCAAACAACTATTAGAATATTTCATGAACATCACCGATTCAGTGAAGAAGCCTTTCATGTAGTAGAGAAGATTCTCATCGATGTTTGGTAATGTTGATAAAAGTACTACTAGAGATGGGAGACCAAAGTTGTTCAATTTTGAATAACATTTCTAATTTTCATTCATAATTTTTATTTAGTAGGGGGCATTTTCGTCCCAAAAATTTATAAAAATAATTTTTTATAGAAAAGAAAAGGAAAATTTACGCAATGGAATTGAAAGAATTCAATATGCCCATTTGTTAACGATAATTTTTTTTTTCAAGCCAGTGAAGTTACCAAACATAAGAAATGAAACATTTTTCAATTCCTAAATTTATAATGCAATTCGCAAAACAAATGTCTCTGAGACATGAGTTTATGTTGGTTAAACCCTATGCTAAATATTAGACTCAAGTGGAATAGTAAGAAAGGTAATCATCTTCTCATTATGCTTTAGAACTTTAATTATTTTCTTGAACTCTCTTGTTACACCTGAAATGATGTACGAGAACTCATTCATGAAATCTGCGTCATTGTTTATTTGTTTTGGCCAAGCACCTCATTGGTTAAATTATTGGAAAAAAAATGCTCCATCCTTTTTATATTCTCAAAACTAGATTAAAATAAAAGAAGAAGGCCAACAAAGACATGACAAAAGCACACTGTCTGGTTTGTGCAGTGGTGAACTGGTGAGTGGTGACCACTCTTTTATCTGTTTATTTGCAAGTTTGACTCCTCTTTTTACTCACCAGTTTCTGCCCTCTGGCACTCTGGAACTTAAAACCTGTGTTTAATGGTTCAAGACCTTTCCTTTTCTCTCTTTTATTAGTTATTTGGTTGTGACTCTGGTTGCCATTATACATGGCAAGTTGGTTCAAATTACCAAATGCAAGACAATAACAACACTCTCACCTCTCTCTCTCTCTCTCTCTCTCTCTTTCTCGAGCCCCAACCTTCTTTTTACGGTTCTACCTAGGGCCTCTCTCTCTAAACCTCTCTGTTGAATAGTTATTTTAAGCACAGAAATGATGATTTATTTTAAAACACTCCCTCTGTTTGTGTGAGGCTGTGAGCACTTCACTGCTGTAAAAGATGAACTGGGTTTTATCTATCAAAAACCCACGCACATTTGTAGAGGAAGGAGAAGGGTAGCTCTAAACCTATAAAAAAAAAACTACACTTTCCACTTTGTTTCTCTTAAACTCGGTTCAGACAAGCACATTCTCCATTTTAGGCCAAACCCCACTTCCTTTTTAACACAAAAGAATACCCAGATTCCTCCAAAATTTCACCTTTCTCACTTTACCAAACCCATTTCTTTTAGCCCCAAACTAAAAAGGTTCCAACTTTAGCAAGAGAATTAGAAATGGGGTGTGTAGCCTCAAAGCTAGAGGAAGAAGGAGTAGTAGTATCAATCTGTAAAGAGAGGAAACGCCAGCTGAAATTGGCAGTAGAGAAAAGATGTGCTCTTACAGAAGCACATTGCAAGTATTGCCAAGCTTTGTGTGCAGTGGCTGCAGCCATTAACCTCTTTGTTTCTCGCTACTCTTCTCCTCCTACACCTTTCCTCATCACATTTTCACCACCCTCTCCTCCTCCTCATGAAAATGTGATAACCAACCCAATGTTCCTCCAGCAAAGGCCGTCTGAGTCGACCCACGAAGCCATCACCTGCTGTTCTTCTTCGACATCCTCAGAGTATTCTGAGGAAGAGAGAAGAGTAGAAGGAAGAAGAAGAAGAAGAACATGAGCAAAGACCAGGGGAGAGAGCAGAGAGGGAGGAGCAGGGTTTTGGGTATTTCTATATGCAAATGCCACCAGCAATGCCATCACCACAGCGAGATTTCGGTTGGGATTTCTTCAACCCTTTTGAAGGGGTTAGGCCGGAGGTTATAAGCGGCTACAGGAGGAGCTCCGACGAGGATTTGAGGGCAGTGAGGGAGGAGGAAGGGATACCTGAGCTTGAGGAGGAAGGGGGGAGAGAAGTGGAGCAAGAAAACAAGGTTGTGGTGGTGGAAGAAAAAAGGGGTGTAGAGAATGGAAATGGGGGTGAAGTAGTGAAAGTAGTGGATCAAGTTAATGTGAGCCAGGGGGAGAGTAAAGGGTTATCTGTGATGGATACACCAGTAGAAGGAAGGGAGCTGTTGGAAGCATTGAAGGACATTGTTGACCTTTTCTTGACGGCTTGTGACTCTGCAAAGGACGTGTCTAAGATGTTAGAGGCTAATAAGCTTCAACTGCAGTCTGGTTTGGAGGAAATAAAAGGTGGGTTTTATTTTTTTCCTACAGAAACTGAAACTGAAATTCAAATCTTTTTTTTTTGGGGATTTATTTCCTTTTTTTTTCATTTCTCTGCTTGAGTTCTGTTGTCATATCTATGCTGATCTACAAAGGTTTTGGTCATCATTATTGGAGCATAATTAGTTTGTTGTTGTTCTTCTGGATCTGCAATGGGCTTAATATTTCATTTGAAGATGTCTTACTTTTGCGTGTGTCCTGGTTTTAGTAACATTCCAATTGGTAAGTAAATCTGCATCTTTGATTTCATAAACCAAAGATTTTGTTCATTTCTGGTCACGAGTTTTAGTAAATTCTGGATTATATTGTTCATGTTCTTAGGCTTTTCTTTGAGTTTTGTGTCTTCTAGTCCTTCACTTTCCTTCACCATTTAGTAGAAGCAACAATGGTACGGCATTTGTTCCAAAGTTGGCATTTTTCTCTTAATTGTTGTAATGTACTTCATTATGTCATATTGTTGATATGTATGTACCTGCACAGGGTAACAACCTAACTTTCTTTTCTTTCAACTTTATTGAACTAAAAAGAAAGTTTTACTAATTGGCCAAAGAAAATTATTGGTTTGCCAAAAGAATTTCTCTAGTTCAGTTATTCCCCACTATGGTTCTTTTTCTCTCATCTTCTGAAAAGATGGTGGGCTCATTGGCTTTTGTGTCTCTTCAATAGAGACTGAATTTACCTAATTTCCTAAACAAAATTCCAAATTCTTGCAGACTAAGCAGAAAATTTGGGTAAGGGGACCTCGGCATCATCTCTTTTCTCAAAAAGTTGGAATGTCCTGCAAATGTGCCTTTTTCTTTTTCATTTCTGGAGTCTAAGAATCACTTGTTTAGTAACAGTAATCAGTTCATGTACTCTGTTCTTCTATCCATATAACAGTAATAATTTCTCACTGATCCTATTTTAATCCAGAGAACTCAACAAAGCTAATTCAAGCTATTCCATGGCATTCCACTTCATCATCTAAGGCATCATCGTGTAAGAGTCTTGTGGTATCCAGCTCCAAAAGTTCTACCACATGGACAGAATTTAGGAATGATCTGTTTGATGATTACGGAGGAATGGATTCAGGAAGCCATTCACTTACGCTAGGAAGGCTCTATGCTTGGGAAAAGAAGCTCTATGAAGAAGTTAAGGTGAGCTAATTGTTGCTATAAACAGTCTCCCTAACTGAGCTGTCCCAGAAATTTTCGTTCTTTTGTTTAATAATGTGTCCAAGTGTTTGGCATTGTAGGCTGGAGACATGACACGAAAGCTTTATGAGAAAAAATGCTCACGTCTTAAGCACCAGGATGTTAGAGGTGATGAACTGACCACGGACAAAACTCGAGCTGCAGTGAAAGATTTATATGCTAGGATCTTGGTTGCGATTCGGAGTGCTGAGTCAATCAGCAAGAGAATCCAGATTCTGAGAGATGAAGAACTGCAGCCCCAAATTGTTGAACTTTTGAAAGGGTATGGAAGTTAACAGATACAACTTAAGCAGTCTCCCAAATTAGTTTCACCTAGGGTTTCATCGGTTTTCATTTTCCTTGTATCTTGTGCAGCTTAATGCGCACCTGGAAAATTATGTTGGACTGTCATGAAACCCAAAACAAGATTCTTGTCCAGGTAAAATCATTCGCAGGGTCCACATTCGGAAAATTCTGCAACAACTCTCACAGGCTTGCAACGCTGCAGCTCGAGGCTGAGCTTTTGAACTGGCATGGATGCTTTACTGAGTATGTTGCAGCACAAAAAGCATATGTGGAAGCTCTCCATGGCTGGCTGACCAAGTTCGTGGCCCCCGAAGAGGAATTCTACTCTAGGGGGAGGAGTTCAGCTGTGCCATATGGGGTCAATGGCCCCCCATTGTTTGTGATCTGCCATGACTGGTTAGCTTCCATGGAGAAATTACCCGATAGGGCAGTGACCATTGCACTGAAAAGCTTCGCAAAGGATGTAAAGGCTCTGTGGACTCACCAAGGTAAAGAACAGCAACAAAAAAGGAAAGTTGACAACCTAGCAAAGGAGCTCGACCGAAGAATTCTGGCATTCCAGAAGACAGAGAGCAGGTTTTTTGAACCAAAGCTCACGGAGCACAAATCCAAGTCAGATATGGATCATCAGAGTGATTCCTTGACAGAGAAGAAGGATCAGCTAGACATGTTCAGAAGAAAGCTGGATGTGGAGAGGGAAAAACACCAGAATTACATGCAAGAAACTCAACGGATAACATTGAATGGATTCCAAACTGGGTTTTGTGCAGTTTTCGAGTCCCTGAAGGAGTTCTCCGACGCTTCTCGGAAAATGTACAGTGATCTCGTGACCTACAATGAAAGTGTTGATAAAGTTGGGAACCCATCATATATAGAGGGTGCCAAGGTTGAAGAGAATGGCAGCAGATGACATAATGGGTTTTGAGAATTTGGAGTTGTGGATTGTGTATTTTGTTTGTATATATTGTGTCAAAGCAGCTCGCTGAGACACAATTATTTAAATTTTTAGGTGGTGTTGTAGCAATGAATTGGTAATTGTTTGTGCAACAATTACAATAGTTGTAATGGTTGCCAACAATGTTCGACTAATATTCTTAAGATCCTTTGATGGGTTTGATCTTTCTTGGCAAGACTCCCAAAAGCCTGTTCATAGCAAATTAACCATGTACTTTGGTTCTGGAAAGAGTAGAATCTCATAGACTACCATCACTTCTGGAAGGTGGCTCAGAAAACCCCAGAATAGAGATATCTGGCATTTTGGCTCTAAATGAGCAAAACTTCAATTAGCCTTGAAAGCTTTTGGATAACTACTGGATCCCAAAACTTAAGCCGGAAATGAATCGACAATATGTTAGCTCTGACTTCATCGCTTCCGCTCACTTTCGAACGGTTGCTTAAGTTTGTAAAGAAGTTCAAGAACCGTGGACATCATTCCCGTGCAGAAGGCAAACCATGAGAAATTGACTAAAACTAGCAAAGCTGGAAATCTTTGTGCCTCTCTGAGTCTCTTCATGCTCCTGAAGATTGGTTACGACTCAAATATCTTCCCAGTCTCACTCATGGTTGAGTAGAATAAAGACTTCTATTGTCAAATGGCCCCAGTTGAGAATCATTATGAACTCTATCAACGGTTCTATCTGCTAAAAGCCAATAAATCAAACTTGTCCCACTTTTCTACTCCATCACGGACTACAATGTTTAGTTTGAGTTCAGCCACGAATTCTCTTACTCAACAAAGACGCAAGGCTCAGAGGGTGTACCAAGCAATCAACACCTATCAACATCCTTTGTTCCAACTCCCAGTAGGAGACGATAGACTTTTGATGACAGTAAATCTTAGAAAACTCGGGTTCATCAAAAGCGTCTATGGAGCGTGCTTAAAATTCTGATCTCACAGATACTAGAACTAGACCCAGTAGTATACAAGAAGCTATTGGCCTCAGAATTTGAAGCAGGATATGAACTTGGGAATTCAGGGATTCTTATTCTTAAACCTCAACCTCCATTGAGTTTCAAGGATGCAACGTGACCCAAAAAAAAGAAAAGAAAAAAGAAAGAGAGAAATCTTAAACCTCAAACAGTCAAACGGGTGGAACTTGGAAGTATAAACAATTCCAAACTCCATTAAAAAAGCGGAAAAGAGCAAAAGAGAGAGTGGGGAGAGAGGTGCAAGTGAACTGAGTGCTCATCACTTTAAATGTGAGAGCTTTACACAGCTTTCAATGTAATTAAGTTCCATTACTTTCTATTGTTAGTTTTGTACAGCATGCAATGATACACATCCTACCGAAAAAAAAAAAAAAGCCTTGGGTATGATCATGACAATGAATACTTACAGATTTCACCATTTATGTCACAGTTACAATCTTCTCTTAACTCTACCTCAAATATAGGGAGACCAATAATTGCGAGAAAAGAATAAATTCGCTTACTACAGCAGCAGGAGAGTGTATGCCAAGAAATGGAACAATGTCTACTTGCAGCCAATTCTCTACCACTGAACCAACTACTGCACCAGCCGCAAGTCCCCCTATAGTTATGATAGTAGCCTTCCCTGCAGATATGAACACGTCACTCCAAAGTACTCGATACCTAAGCTCAGATTAGAAAACACACTCACAGGGAGTGAGGTATACATGTTTCTCTTTCCTTTCAATAACCAATGCAATCATGTTCTTAATATTCAATTTACTGTAAAATGCAATTGTCATTCTCAACTGCAAAAAATGTTAAGTGGATGGTGAGAAATACATTGCATCCAATAGTTAGGGACACCAAACACATTGGATCCATCATTATCAAAAATTGAGGTAGAAAACCAACCTAACTAAACAAACCCATGACTTTCATGATTAACAAACCATGCATAACAATAAAAAGTACTCTCCAATTCCTTAGAGACACAAACATCTAATAAGTGAGATTGAATAAAGAGTGAATCCATACCTAACTTAATATTCTTTTTGGTCATGAAGTATAAGGAAGCCCCAAAGCTACCAGCCAGCACCAGTCCGGGAACATCAGCCCCTCCATATGGTAAAGAGGAAGTTGAAGTTCCATTGACATAAGTCAAGGCCATCAAAGCTCCATACACACCAGCTTGTACACCCAGAGCACTCGTCGAGGGTGTTTCAACTGCAACAGGTGGATTCTTAACAGTAGCCTGCAGCCACTGAGGCATTGGAGGAGCATTCACCGGCTTTACATCAGCATAACGAACGCTACTATTTACAACTTTGCCAGCTCGCCGCTGAGTTAAGCTTCTCATGAGTAACATGTCGTATGCAGCCTCAACCTAAAGTAATTAGCATTAGTGATAAGTAAATCACAAATAAAGGTAGGAAATGTCAAACCAAACTTATGCTACTGGTAACGGGTAAGTAATTGCTGGAACCCATTAGGCCATTATCCCTATCCTGTTTGTAAGCATGAAATTGACTCTTCTTGCAATTTTATAGTCCTAAATCTGGTAAATGGCACAATGGTCATAAGGGTACGAAATGCGAAACCAAACAAATGCTAGTGGTAACTGGTAAGTAAGTATTAAAACCCATAATCCATAATCTGTTTATGGACCTCAATGGCACAATGGATAATCATGAGTTCAAGACTCTATTAAATAAATCTAATACAGTGAATGAACCCATATTTCACTGCACATTAAAATTAAAACTTAAACATTGGCATGCTTATTAATAAGCTTAACCTTCACGTGAATTGCAGTATTTTACCGATCCTCTTGGTACCAAAATCTAGAGTCACAGTGGCTAAATTTTGACACTAATCACCAAATTTCTCCAATTTTGCAGGCTATGCACACAACTCAAACTTGAAAAACGAAGGGAAATTTTTACATTCTTCACTAAATTCCGCCAAAATTTTTAACCGCAGTTGAACAAAAAATGAAGGGAGATAATAACAACCTGTGCAATCGCCTCCTGGTCATCCTTGCAGGAAGCAACGATGTTTTTCTTGGCGCGAAGTATTTCATCGAACGACGCGCCGTCTGCGACTCCGAGGAGCTTGAGGGCGTTCTCCACCGACATCTCGAACGGCGCCGAGTCGTCGGCTCTCGAGCTCGCTTGGACCGGGGTGGCTGCCCAAGCTAATGGGCGCCGGGAGAGAATGATTGAGCCTCTCCATGGTTCGAATTGGTCGTCGGGTTTTCGGATACGCGCGGGGCCGGGTCGGCGGACCGGAGGTCGAGGGAATGATGAGCCGGCGGAGAACCGGTTGGGCCGGACAGAGAGAGTGGCTGCCATTTTTATTTTGGGAGAAATGTGAGGCTGGATTCACTACGAAGCGTCCGTGGCGATATATGGACTCATAAACACGCTTCGTGGAGTGTTTGTTTTGGTTTTTTTTTTTGGGTCTGAAAGTTGGCCGAGTCTTTGTGGAGTAACAGAGTAAAGTCATCCTTAATTGTGGACCGTATAGTGACATGTCATCGTAATAATTGGATCACAGTGAATAATTGTATTGGATTATTCTAAAAAAAAAGTCAATAAAATAAAGATTTTCAGATTTTCTGTCGATCATATCATTCATATGTTTTTTTTTTTAAATTCCCTTAAATTCAATCATATTACTCCAAAAAAAATTCAATCATATTGTTAGAGGCCTTCAAGGTGCCTAAAGGGGTTTAAAAACCTTTCAAGGCATCTCTTGCATTTTTTAAGTTGTTATTTTACATGTTTAGATCAACACAAGTACAATATGCTCAACAAAAAAAGGGGCATGAGTAGGAATAAATTTTTCTTGTTAAACCAAAAAAAGGGGATCCCGGAGGATAGTTTTGTTTGCAGCAGTTGATCTTTGTCTTCCCATTGAAGGCAAGGTGAAGCTATGAGTTGTTTTTGCTGTGGTGGTGTACCTACAATGGTGGAAGCTTTGATTCATCTAGAAGACAATTGCGAAATTGTACCACAATTGAGTGGTCAGACGACTTTTGTAGTTGTGTTACCCTTCTAGATGCTTAGAAACTTTTATTTTTGTAGGCTCGATTTGTTTGAATCGAGCTTTCTAGACTTAATGAGTTTTGCTTATCTTTTTCTTTAGCTCCCAGTAAGGTATAATAGCTGGGTTCTAGGAATTGATGTATGCTTACCTCTGGCTTATTGAATGAATTCTACCTTCCTCAAAAATTGAAGAAACCTAGCGATGCTCTTGCTAGCTCTCTCCTTTTTTATCTCCCTTCCTTCAATCAGTAGAACCTCTTTAAATTAATACTCGATAAATTAATATTCTATTTTAAATAATAAAATTGTCCTGTCCCGACTTGGGACCAACGTGCTAAATTAATAATCTCGATAAAACTATAAGATAATACATTTTAAATATTTTCTTTGTATATTATAGGTCCCAAATAGTTTATAAATTAATAATTGGCTAAAAAGTACATAATAAATAAATTATGAAGTTTTCTCAAAATATGAATAAATAGTAGTTTTTTTTAAACTTCAAATATAATTGAATCTCATCTTTAATTGTTCGCAATGCGCCCACAAATTTTGGGGTTACTTTCTCATATTGCAATAAGAAGTTTTTGGAGTGTTGTTGATGTTTTGAGTGCTTCCTAGCGTGACATCGGTACTAAAGACTGTGTATTATCATTAGCTTCAACTTCATCTTTAGAATGCTCTGCCATATTGTCAACGATCTTATATACGTTCAAAACCTTTGTAGAAGATAAATGTTTGCATCCAAAACATTTTTTTTTTGTAGTACTTTGAATCTCATAGTACTTTGAATTTTAAACTTGTCATATGATGTGATAAATCGAATTCATTGAACTTGTTAAGTGAATAAATATAACATGTTTACTGTTAAGCAAAAACAACTAAAAATATCTTTGTAAATTAATCATTATTAATTTATCGATAAATTGATATTTCGCTAAATTAATAGAATTTAGGTGATCTCAAGGCTATTAATTTAAAGAGGTTCTACTGTAGTTCAAAGGCGAAACAATATCAAGATCTCTAGGTTTCGATTTCCTTTTACGAGGCCACTATAAGCTTCTTGATGTTCAAGTTCATCAATTATGAATGCAATTTCATCTTTTGGATCAAAAAAGAAAATAAAAATTACAGCTAACTCCGACTACAAATCAAATCTAAATGCTTAAAGTTGAGAATTGAAGCAACACCAACGAAAAAAACAATATACAGTACTCCAACTTTGATCATAGATTAAATAAGAAGGTCTTCATTAAGGCCGTCAGACCACTAGGATGGTCCGACTCTCCTTTCACTTGTTGCCATGTATAAGCATAAATAAATAAAGATGTATTTTCAGCATCAGTTGATTGTTTATAAGGCAAATATTATTAGACCATCTTAGTGGTCCGACAGCCATACTGAAGACTTTTCTTATAAATTATAAACAATAAAAAAAACAGAATTTTGTTCACATAGTCAATTGAATTCTTAGACTGTCCAACATAGTTAAGTAATGAATCAATTGAGTAGGTGAACATAACTCATAAAGCAATATATCGGCAACAAAATTTGCCTCATAAATAATAAAAAATGAGAATTGTTATTAACACAACTCGAATTGTTAATAACACACATTTGATTTGTCTTAATTGTATAAATAGTCCATAATACCCTCAATATAATAATAAATTTAGAATATTATGAACAATTGGTATAATAAAGACAAATTAAATATGTATTATTAACAATTTGGACTTATTAATAACAGCACTTTAAAAAATAATAGACCAATAGAAAATTTGAAAACTATCTTATTTAATTGCCGAATTGTTCCTGTGGGTCCGATCCAACTTAGCGGTTCTTGGCGCCACAAATAGTTGCTGGATATTTGTTGAACTCCAGAATACCCCAAGCCAGCCATAGACGTCAAACAGAGCCGGAAAAGAAATCAAGGCAGATGGTTGGTTTCTTACCCAAAAGCTGGCAACTCAATTAGCCGTTGAAATCCCTCATCGATCACTCGGAACGATGTCGTTGGCTCGTTGTTGGAGATTCCCTCTCACACTCCCAGTACCAACGACACCGCGTTTCACTCCCAGATACCCAAGCGGCAGAGCTTCTGCTCAACTAGACGTTACAGATGCCAGTGGAGGACCAAACGACGACAAGAAAATCAAGAAGGTTGTCGTCGTTGGCTCTGGCTGGGCTGGCCTCGGCGCTGCTCACCACCTCTGCAACCAGGTCCTCTCTTTCTCTATTTTCATGGTGAACTCTATTTGCTTTTCATCTCTAATTGGGTGAAATTTGAGGGCGTTCTGGATTCCTTTTCAGGGTTTTGATGTTACTGTTCTTGAAAGTGATAACGAATTTGGTGGTCTTGATGAAGTGGGTATCCGTGGTAATGATCAATATTCTAGCTTTTTTTATCTCATATTTGGATTTTGGAATCTGGGTTCTGCTAATTATGCTCTTCAATATCATTTGGTTTATGAAAATTGTTTTTACCAACCCTTTTGGCTTTTGATTTGAGAAGCACAAAGTAGGAGTTTATAGCAAGTAGGAGAGACGGAGAGTTCGATCACTTATTTGGATTCTGATAAATGGAAGTAATGTTTTGTAATTGTAGGTTATTGGTATCCCTACCGGAATATTTTCAGCCTTGTTGATGAGCTGGATATCAAACCCTTCACTAACTGGACCAAGTTTGCGCAATATTCAGCAGAGGGATTGGAGGTAATTGATGTCTTGATGACTCCATATTCTTCTTCTGTTTGGCATTTCTTGCTAATTAACAATACGACTGAGATTGATTTAGAGGCTTTGAGATGTTTTGCAGGTTGAATTTCCAGTATTTCAAGACCTTCCTCAGTTGCCAACTCCGTTGGGAACCTTATACTATTCACAGGTATATGACTTGCTTGCAATCTTGTGTACCATTTCTAATTTCAGTGGAAAATTTTAGCAGCTTTGTGGTAATCAATGAGTCAATATAATTTGCATTTCGCGCAGTTTGTTCAGTTGCCGTTGGTTGATAGATTAACTTCACTTCCTTTAACGGCTGCAGGTACAGTTTCCTGCTTGGTTTAAATTTTTTAATGCTTAATGAGCAACCATTTATTTGCTGAAGGATCTTATAGGAAATCTTAGTGATGTTTTTGTTTTTTGTTTATCAAAATGTTACTTAATTATTCCAATTGTTTTATTTGAAAAAGCAAAAATTGATTGTGGCTATAATTTCTTGTAGCGAGTGTTGAAGGCATTTCATTTCATTCTTGCAAGTCATGCACTTCCCAACTCATATGCGCATTTTCTTTGCATGCGCAGCAATCGACTTTGACAATACTGATACAGCCTGGAGAAAATATGACTCAAGTAAGGATCTCTATCACTAGTAGGAAGTTCCAGCATCTGGGTTGATTATTTATCACATTTGTCAAATAACTGAAAGATAAGTTATTAAGAGGTTTAACCGGTAGTTACTGCAAGGGAGCTCTTTAAGCAGTTTGGCTGCTCAGAACGTCTTTTTCAGAAAGTCCTAGCACCGTTGCTTCAAGTGGGTCTGTTTGCACCAGCAGAACAATGTAGTGCTGCTGCTACTCTGGGCTTGCTATCCTACATCCTTGCTCACCAGGTTTGAGTAATTTTTCAACATCAAGATGGATTTTTGCACAAGTATTCAGAACCATTTAGAAAGCTCCCATATATTAGAATTATCTTAGGTGAGGGCCGTGAGGCTGACTAGTAGTCATAACTTTAGAAGGAAACAAAAGACTAGCAAAATGAGTAAAACCTAGCAAAAAAATAATGAATATGTTATTAAAAAAAATTATCACTGTGGGAAATCAAGAAAACAAATTCATGGCTCTCATAGACCATCAACTAAATTCTTACAAGAGGGCTTCTTCTCTGAAGTCCTGTGTGTTTTACGTATATATAATCATATATGATGTCTACCTTATTCCAAATTCCAAACGTCTCTATTTCATCTGAACCAACCCATAATGAGATTCCTAGAGTACACCAAGATTGATGGAATTATCCCAACTTTTTCCTCATTGAATGATTGTATTAAATAAGTCCATTCACTTGTCACTTTTCAGTTATATCTTTTGTTTCTGTGATTTCTCCTTCCTGACAAATGTAATTGTATATTTTTTATTGACTCAGAAAGATTTTGATCTAGTATTGTGTCGTGGAACAACTAGAGAAAAGATTTTTAAGCCGTGGATAGAGTCTATGACGGCCAAAGGTTGTAAGTTCGAGAAGGGTACAAGTGTAACCGATCTTTTTCTTAATGAGGAAACAGGTTGCATTTCTGAAGTAGTTTGTGGCAAAGAAATGTATAGTGCTGATGCAGTTGTCTTGGCTGTTGGAATCTCAACGCTTCAGAAACTTATTGAAAACAGGTATTTTATTATTGAATTTAGAATATTTTATGCAAAATTATGTGATCCAATGTTTACTTGAAATCAATCCTTTTGATTGAAATTAATCAATTAGTAATTTAGTATTGCAACACAAAAAGGCATTGATCGATAGTGTTACATTTACAGTGAAACTAGGTTCATCCTTACTATCATCCACATAGTAGTCCAGATAATAATTTTAACCTTATATATTTCTGTATAAAACAGTGAAGTGCATGTTAGGTCTTCAATTAACCCTATTCCTGGTATTTCTACCTTAATTGGCAGTACTTGAGTTCTGTATAGTGCAGTGTTGTGTACAAGGGAGGAATTTGTCAAGGTATCGAACCTGGCTACTATTGATGTACTCTCTGTTAAGCTCTGGCTTGATAGTAAGGTGAGTAGAGGAAGGAAGTTTCAATTCTAACTATGCTTTGGTTTTCAAATATTGATTCTAGTATCTACTTTGCTAATAAGGCACTTTAATCTGGAAAGTTTTTATCAAACAAGTAAGTCAAGGTTACTTTTCCAGTCATGATTTGATGGAACTGATTCTATGTTGTGAACTCCACACATACTCAGGTGAACATTCCAAATGCAAGCAATGCTTGCTCAGGATTCGACGATTCATTTGGGTGGTCTTTCTTTGATTTGAATGCAATTCATGATGACAACAAAGATAGTACAGTAACAGTGCTACAAGCTGATTTTGTGAGTATCAATGCTCCAGTTTTTCTTATGATTTTGTGATTATTGATGCAATTTACTTGAGAAGTTAAATAGGACCTTTGTCTGTTCCATATTTCTTGTGCAGTATCGTGCCAATGAGTTGTTATTACTGACAGATAAGCAAATAGTTGCCAAGGTGACATCCTACCTGTCAAAGTGCATCAAGGACTTCAAGAATGCTACTGTGATAAATAAGGAGATCGAAAGATTTCCAAAATCTTCAACTCATTTCTTTCCAGGTATGGAACAGTATTCATTTGATGATCTATAACATCTTTTTATTGGACTTTGATTTCTTTCCACAATAGTCTACGCACTTTTTATAAACTCTATGAGAGTTGGAAAAATTAAAGATTTTTGAGAAATTGTTCGAACTGTGTTCATCAACAGCATTTTGTGATGATCATTGAGATGCATTTAGTTTTTTCCCCTGATGTACGTTTCCCCTCTTATTAGGTTCATATAAGTACATGATGCGCGGGTCTACATCTTTCCCGAACTTGTTCATGGCTGGAGACTGGATTATAACCCGACATGGTTCATGGTCACAGGTTAGATTAAAACAAAACGCTATTCTTAGCTTAGTTCATCAAGTTTATTAAGTATTTAAGTCATACTTAGAGAAACATATGTCAACAGGAGAAATCTTACGTCACGGGTCTTGAAGCTGCCAACTGTACAGTAGACTATTTTGGAGAAGGAAGCTTTGCTAAAATAATACCTGTTGAGGAGGATGAGCCACACATTCAAGCACTTCGTAGCCTGAACAGAAGTTTTAATGACATCAAAGCCCAATTTCCGTTATCTAGTTATTTCCTCCAATGAGTACTTGGTAGTTTGATACTTTGATTATTGGCTGCATTTAGCCTGTGTATCTATGCATCTTTACTTGGTTCTGCTTTCTTATAAGATTACATGAAACCATCTTGCTGATCTTAGTGTACGTTCTTCACTTACAGTAGTGGTGGGACTATTACTGTTACTGTGTATATAATACTCCAAAATGGGTCTTTTCTGGGCTTCTCTTTATGCTTTTTTCTTCTCAGTTTCTGTTATTATTTCCAGTACGGATACACATCCCAACCTTGAAACCCAAATCTTCATTGTCAGAGTCTAAAACGACCTGAAGCCGGCCTCATTGTACGTACTCCGACCTCCAAAATTGGTACACGTCAATCCTCCAGAGCCTCACTGCCTCCAAAACTGAAGACAACAATCAAAACTTACTCCATCAAGGCTCACCGCAGAACAAGCCAAAGAGCTAGAGAACAGGTCACCATCCCCTGAATTACTATTGCTGATTCCGACGTACAAGACAGGGTTGACATCATTTCTAAGTCACTAGGAGTCACCATTGTGTTTGACCCTAGTTACAAGGATCCAATTGCAATTGCCTCTTTTGGTGCAATGGAGAAGGGAATTTTACGTTCAGCTTCTGCAGGTAATTTAATCGGTCCCGCTGAAGGAGAAATTGAAACTATTGATAGGGATAGGGGGGTTATTGTAGATTTTGTTTCTATAATGTCCATTCAGAAAGAAATTAATTTGAATTTTCAAGTATATACAATGGACAATTTGCCTTCTTTCACAAAAAAAAAGAAAAAAGAAGGACAATGTTTGCCTTGAAAAACTAATATAAATTCCATAATGACAAAGGAAATGTAGGGTATGGACCCAAAAAAGAAAGAAAGGAAATGTAGGGTATTATTCATACCAACTCAGCTTCGTATGTCTCTCAGTCCAAAAAAAAAGAAAAGCTTCGTATGTCTCAATCTCATTATAAGCCAAAATGTGACTTCTCTCTAGCTAGACTTGAACCAAATGGATTGAGTGACACTAAAGTCACTTGGTGTATCACCATCCAAATCGGTGCCTCCTCCTCCTCTTCACACAATTTCATCATTCATAAGTTTTGTCATTTTTAATCTTGTGAAATGCATATGGCATGTCGGGTTTAGCCTAGCTAATGTTGTAAACATTGATAGTTCCTATTTAAGTTCTGTACTTTAGTCGCAAAACGTGTAAATTTGTAAAAAAATGTGTGTTTGTTGTAATGGTTTTTCTGTCCATTTTTGGCACTGAGTTTGATGTAAAATAACAAGAAATGCAGTCTAAATAAATATACAAGAATGTTGGAGGACACCGAAAATTATAGAGTGAAAAAATATATTTTCATAAATTGCAAAAAAAAATTCGGAGACATATTATATATAAATAATAGTAAAGGACTACTATGTTTCAACAAAAATACATCTGAATGTTGAAGATTTGAATTCATAAATTTCAACTGTTCAAAGGAATTTTGCTCCAAGCAAGTGACTTTGCAAATGAAAATGGTGATGTAAGGTGGTGTTACAGGTCTTAATAGCATATATACCTCACCACAGATACAAGACTCTCCGCTATCTTTCGGAGATCAGTGCTCCATCGTGTCTCTTCAAGCCAAACCTACCTCACCAAACAATACAAAGCACGCAACGAAGGGCAGATAAGAACTTCTCGTGGTAGTACAACTCAATATGAGAGGGTTCGATGTTTGGCTATGGACGAATATACCGTTCGAAGCTCAGAAATGATTTCCTCACCCTAGCAAAGTCGGTGTTTCATCTTAGTTAAATTCATATATATCCCTAACAAATGATTATGTGTTTCGTTAAATATTTTTTTTTGAATAAGAAAATGACTACAACTAAGTAAAAGGAAAAATCATTTTTTGGTTAAATACTTCAATGCAAACTGTTATGGTAGTAAAAGAGACTTTTTTGGTATGTGAAGTGCATCAGGTTGTAATTTTTTTTTGAGCCAATTACCCATAAGGCCAATTTGGGTGACCATATTCTTCAAAAGGCCACAATAGGTTTGTTTTCCAAATAAGACCAGTCAATAGCTTTAACTTTTTCTATTTGATATTAAATTTTTTCAAAATTACGATTCATGTCACTGACGTTTATTGTTTTTGGACAGTAGCTTTATTGTCGTTGGACAGTAGCTTTATTGTCGTTGGATAGTAGCTTTATTATTTTTGGATTGTAGTTTTAGTGTTCTTTGACATTAGTTTTAGTGTGCTTTAACAATAGTGTTATTGTCGTTGGACAGTAGGTTTATTATCGTTGGACAGTAGTTTTATTGTTGTTGGACAGTAGCTTTAGTGTGCTTTGACAGTAGCTTTATTGTTGTTTATTGTCGTTGGATAGTAGCTTTATTATTTTTGGATTGTAGTTTTAGTGTTCTTTGACATTAGTTTTAGTGTGCTTTAACAATAGTGTTATTGTCGTTGGACAGTAGGTTTATTATCGTTGGACAGTAGTTTTATTGTCGTTGGACAGTAGCTTTAATGTGCTTTGACAGTAGCTTTATTGTTGTTTTCGTATATAGTGACATTTTTGTAAATAATAGCAAAAAAAAATGTGGTGACATTTTTGTAAATATTGATGTGGTGACATTTTTGTAAATATTGGTGGCCTTATTTGAATAAAAAATGTATAGTGGCTTTTTGAAGCATGAGGCCACCCAAAATTACCCAAATAAGTTATGTATACTATATATTTAGATAACTCACTTTGTCGACCAAAGTAAATATGAAATGACATTATGACTCTTAAACTATAGATTAATTTTAAATTATCTTCAATATATGACGGATGCATGGTATAGTAAATAATATTTTAATAAAAAATCAAAATTAGAAAAGAAAAGAAAAAATATGTAGAGTCAAGTTTAGTTCATCAAGTTTATTAAGTCATACTTAGAGAAACATATGTCAACCGGAGAAATCTTCCGTCACGGGGCTTGAAGGTGCCAACCGTACTGTAGACTATTTTGGAGAAGGAAGCTTTGCTAAAATAATACCTGTTGAGGAGGATGAGCCACACATTCAAGCACTTCGTAGCCTGAACAGAAGTTTTAATGACCTCAAATCCCAATTTCCGTTATCTAGTTATTTCCTCCAATGAGTACTTGTAGTTTGATTATTGGCTGCATTTTAGCCTGTGTATCTATGTATCTTTCGTATTAAATACAGAACAATTGATTCTTCAGTTGGTTCTGCTTTCTTATGAGATTGCATGAAACCATCTTACTGATCTTAGTGTACGTTCTTCACTTACAGCGGTGGTGACTATTACTGTTACTGTATATATAATACTCCAAAATGGGTCTTTTCTGGGCTTCTCTTTATGCTTTTTCTTCTCAGTTTCTGTTATTATTTCCAGTACTGATACACATCGATCCCAACCTTGAAACCCAAATCTTCATTGTCAGAGTCCAAAACGACTTGAAGCCAGCCTCATTGTACGTAGTACTCCGACTTCCAAAACTGGTACACATTTATCCTCCAAAACTGAAGACAACAATCAAAACTTACTCCATCAAAGCTCACCACACAACAAGCCAAAGAGCTAGAGAACATAACAGGTCACCGTCCCCTGAATTAGTATTGCTGATTCTGACGTACAGGACAGGGTTGACATCATTTCTATGTCACTAGGAGTCACCATTGTGTTTGACCCTAGTTACAAGGATCCAATTGCAATGGCTTCTTTTGGTGCAATGGAGAAGGGCATTTTATGTTCAGCTTCTGCAAGTAATTCAATTTGGTCCGCTTGAAGGGTTGGTTGAAAATAGTGATAGGGATAGGGGATGCAAAATTATTGAATGAACTTGTTATTGTAGATTTTGTATCTATAATGTCCATTCAGGAAGTAATTAATTTGAATTTTCAAGTATATACAATGCACTATGTTTGCCTTTAAAAACTAATATAAATTCCATAATGACAAAAGAAATGTAGGGTATTATTGATAGCCAGACTAGAAACTCAGCTTCGTATGTCTCAATCTCATTATAAGCCAAAATGTGACTACTCTGTAGAATTTAACCAAATGGATTGAGTGATACTAAACTCACTTGATGTATCACCATCCAAATCGGTGCCTCCTCCTCTTCACACAATTTCATCATTCCTAAGTTTTGTCATTTTTAATCTTGTGAAATGCATATGGCATGTCGGGTTGTATATCACACTAAGCCTAGCTAATGTTGTAAACATTGATAGTTCCTATTTAAGTTCTGTATTTTAGTCACAAAACGTGTAAATTTGTTAAAAAGTTTGCGTTTGTTAGACTCACCCTTGTTGTTAATGGTTTTTCCTGTATATTATGTAGCAATGAATTTGATGTAAATAAATAACAAGAAATGCAGTGTAAATAAATAACAAGAAATGTTGGAGGACACCAAAAAAGATAGGCGTTGAGGGATAAAATATAATTTCATAAACTATAAGAAAATCAAAGACATTTTATATAAATGACAGCAAAAGCATCTTAATGAAAATGTCGCTTTGCTCCAAGTGTCTTTGCAGATGAAAATGTCGATATAAAATGGTAGTTCAAGCCCTCATATATGATTATGCATGTGTTTCATTATGCATTTGTTTCGTTAAGTACTTTTTTTTTCAATACGAAAAAGAAAACAATAAAGTAAAGAGAAAATCTTTCTTTGGTTAAATACTTCAATGTAAACTGTTATGTTAAATTCTTTATCACCTACAACTTTCAGTATTCAGCTAACTACATCCACTCTCACACTCGATGAGTGTGAATATTTTTATAGTATTGAAAAAAGATGTGAGCAAGAATGCATGCTACATTCTCTCTAAAAATTTATAAAATCCTTCCTTTTTTTTTTTTTTTTTGTAAAATGCGATTTAGGATCTTAAGTTGTCATTGTGTGCATCTCCACATTGTTTCAAATAAACATTCCGAAGCTGCAGGGGATCCCCACCCATAGCCCAATCCGTATACTTGTTTAGTTGTTTCCATGCTCACCAATCGTAACAACTAACAACTCGCACGGACTAAGCCCCCTACACAAATCACCACCGTTAAACTCGCTGGAACATCATAATGAACCAATCATCCACCTCCACGTCGTCTACCGTATTTGTGTTTTTCTAGCGGAGGTGTAGCCGTACGTACAGGACCGTGCCTCCATCCAATGGAATATCAACACACTACAGAGTGTTCAGTACAGTCTTTGTTGTTTTCTACATTATTACCATTAACACACAAAAAAAAAAAAATCCGCGTCATTAAATAATTTCGTCATTATTTTGCTGTCTCTGAATTATATATTTATTTATTTATCTTAGATCTCAGTCTTTTTTTTCTTCATCCTCTTTGCTCGGTGTCGCTCTCTTCCCATTAGCTCTCCGCTGCAGATCGGAAAAAAAAAGAAAAGAGAAGGTACGCTTTCAGATCGATACGTAATTCTCAGCCACTTAGATCGTAAGTTTCTCTGATTCAGTATCGTCTGATCATCCATTCGATTGCGATTTTCGATTCAAAGTTGGTTTGGTTTTTCATTTCATCATTGTCAATTAGAAATTGTTGGAATCAATCAGTAATGTGATTTTTTTTCTGCGTTATGCTGCTCTTGTAAGATTTTGAACTTGTGAGAATTGGAATTTGAGGCGCTTGATTGCTTCCTAAGAAAAAGGAGGCATGGAAGAATAGGCGAAATCAAATGTGATGGATACGAATTTGTGTTTAATTGAATGGGATTAACTATAGTATAGACTTAGCCGAGACTGTTTCAGTATTTAGAGCAGTTGAATTGATGCAATTTTCAATAATTCGTTTACCAGCAGCCAGAAAGATGAGAAATATCTTAATCGGAGTGAAGAAGAATGCGAAAAAGTTTGAATTTTCGAAGATAACTGCTAAGTTTTTGTTCTGTGATCTAAATCTTCGCTCATTTGATTGGACTAATTTGATTAATCTTTCGGAAGTGTTCGTAGTTGTCATCGTATAATAATGGTTTCAGAATTTGTTGTTTTTGTGGATGTGATCTAGTAGTTTTTACTGCAACTGCTCATTTTTGTTGTGCGAAGCTTGCAACTATGGCTGTTTCACAAAACAATCACGACATGGAGGAGGGAACACTAGAGGTCGGCATCGGTAAGTTTTGGACTGGTTTCTCTTGCCAGATATTTATATACAAGAGATTGATCATCTGGTGAGGCATACTGTGCATGCCCATTTCCTTTATTATATGTATAACAAAAAAATGAAGAAGAACAAAGAGCTAATGGTGGGCTTGCAGTTTTGGGTCATCAGTTCTAATGAAACTCTATTTGTAAATGTTGAACTCATCTGTTTTTTTTTTGGCTAAAGAGTAGAATTAACATATTCATGATATTCTTCTAGATTGGTCAATAAATGGTGTCAAGTTGACCTTATATTACCTGCCTTGATTGCAGAGTACAGAACTGTCTCTGGTGTGGCTGGACCTCTGGTCATCCTTGAGAAAGTTAAGGTAGGTGATTCATCCCACCCTCTCTATATGTCCTTTGGAGTTTTTTTTAAGCTTTCTCATTGAGAACTTTCTTCATCTTAAAACCCAGTAACTCATGCACTCTCTTTAAATGTGTCAGGGACCCAAGTTTCAGGAGATCGTTAATATTCGTTTGGGAGATGGAACAATTCGACGTGGTCAAGTTCTGGAGGTTGATGGAGAGAAAGCTATTGTTCAGGTGACTGCTTTTTATCATGGTTTATTAGTTTCTGTGGATTGTATCCTTTAATATACACTATGAGAAGTTTCTCAGACCAAAAAAAGAAAAAGAAAATAACTTTTGAGAACCTTCAGACTTGTTGGGGGCTTTTGTCATCTTGTGTTATGAACTTATGATTACCTTAATGTTTATTGGATTATAGAATCTTTGGTTTTTTCTTAAATGTGTTTACTGTTTTTCTGTGCGTTACTTAATTGGTGCCATTTTATGTCTAGGTTTTTGAAGGAACATCTGGAATTGACAACAAGTATACCACCGTGCAATTTACGGGAGAGGTATTAAACTTTTAATATTATATTCTACCTTGGTATATTGTCAAAACAGGAATACTAAATATATCTCACATCATTTCAAAGAGCAAGTTATGCATCTTGATTCACCCTATTGCCATGTTGTGCAGGTTTTGAAAACTCCAGTCTCTCTGGATATGCTTGGGCGCGTTTTTAATGGTTCTGGGAAACCCATTGACAATGGCCCCCCAATTTTGCCTGAGGCTTACCTAGACATATCTGGTGAGCTATTGGATTTATTTATAGGAAGTTCAGTTCTAATTTGTGGTATATTAACATATCTTTCAATCTTTTGTTTGTGGTCTCCAGGTAGTTCTATCAATCCTAGTGAGAGAACATATCCTGAAGAGATGATACAGACTGGTATTTCTACCATTGATGTCATGAATTCCATTGCCAGAGGACAAAAGATCCCACTTTTCTCTGCTGCTGGTCTTCCTCATAATGAGATTGCTGCTCAGATATGTCGCCAGGCTGGTCTGGTCAAGCGGTTGGAGAAATCAGACAATCTTCTTGATGCTGGGGTATACTTCTTGACCAGTAGAAATTACACATTGGAGATTCTTTCCTGGTCATATAACTGAAAGCAATAGGACAGTGCGCTATGCCTACTATTTTCATTCTAGACATGTGTAATGCATGTCCGACGCTACTTTGCAAATCAAGCTAAAATGTCAGGGCATCACATCACTGTCTTTAATTGAAGTTTATTCTGTCATATGATAAGTCAGTAAGCTTACTGATACTAGTAGAATGAAGTTTCTACTTAATTCAGCAAGTTATAGACAAGAACCTGCTTGAAACAGGTTGAGGCCTTAAGTAAAAATTATTTAGGTCTCTTGATAGTTAGTGTCAAATAAAGAAGCATTTTGTAATGTTTGACTGTTTTATTTTTAGGCTTTTAGCCCTTGAAGTGAACATATTCTAATGAGATTGAAAGAGTTTAATTGTCAAAACTATGATGTTGTGACAATAGGAATGAGGAAAATGATATAAAAATGTAGATACGAATGAGATTGGAGAGAGGGATAAAGTTAATTGGGAGAGCATAATCACTGTTCAATTGAAAGAGTTTTATTGGACAGTGCAAAGTTATGGCTTTTTTTTAATTACAAAAAAAGTTTGGGCTTTTGAAATAGGTAATAAATACCTTTTTTTTTAATTGGACAGTAAAGGTACTCTTTTTTAAGTTTGCCTCGACAGAAGGTGGTCCTTAGGCAACTGCCTATCTGGCTCTATGCTTGAGCCAGCTGTGCCTGCTTTTGAAAATTACTAATCGTCGATTTTAAGTCTTGGAAGTTCAAATTATTGCTGAAATCTGAAAACAAAGTGAAATACGTTATGACTAGAGGTTCAGCTACTTCAGTTGAATTTGTTGGTCTGGTTATGCTTATTATTAGTCCATGTTGTCCTTTTGCTATTAAAATTATGGATTTTATGCACATCCATTGGTTCTTGCTTTACCGACTATGCTCATTGTCTGCTTGATGTATTTCTAGCACTCCCGTGATTGTCTGAACTAGATTGTGAAATTGTAGGATGTGGAAGACGACAACTTTGCCATTGTATTTGCTGCTATGGGAGTAAATATGGAGACTGCACAGTTCTTCAAACGTGATTTTGAGGAAAATGGTTCTATGGAGAGGGTGACCCTTTTTCTTAATCTGGTATGACTGGAATGAACATATGAATGCTATATTTCTGTTAATTGGGGTTATTCTACTAATGCATCTCATATTTGTTTGAATGCTGTTGTGCCTAAATTACCTTTTTTCCTTATCTTTCTGCAGGCAAATGACCCCACAATTGAACGTATTATTACTCCTCGTATTGCTCTTACTACTGCAGAATATTTGGCATATGAATGTGGGAAGCATGTCCTTGTCATACTGACAGATATGAGTTCTTATGCTGATGCTCTTCGTGAGGTATTGTGGATAACTTTCGACATTGTACCTTAACTCATTTTTTGAAGACGATTAAATGCATGGATCTATGCATTACTGTCTTGTCTTCATCCTCTTTCTTCTCATTGGTTAGAGACATCATAGATAAATGCAGAAACTGAGGGACTTTGAAATGTTATTTGGACATTCAAGATATTGCTTTGCTCTTTAATTTGCTAAATATTATATCTCTATGAACTACATATTGTTATTTTTTACTCTCTTTTTTTTTTGGGAAAATTTCTTTACACAAACTACTGATTGCTACTGCAGGTATCTGCTGCCCGAGAGGAAGTGCCTGGAAGGCGTGGATATCCTGGGTACATGTATACTGATCTTGCACAAATCTATGAGCGTGCTGGACGAATTGAAGGGCGAAAAGGCTCCATCACACAAATTCCAATTTTAACCATGCCCAATGATGGTAATGCACTGTCCTTAGACTCATCACATATCAGACTCGCATATCATGCATTCTTACTGAGTGATCATACATCGCCTGAGCTTTGATACTATTTGGCCAGATATTACACATCCCACTCCGGATCTTACGGGATATATCACCGAGGGACAGGTATACATTGACAGGCAGCTCCAGAACAGACAGGTAACTATTGATTTTTGCATGCTTAATGCTTCATTACATCAATTAGTGTTCTGGTCTGAGGACGCTTTCTATGACCTTAAGATGGTCTTGCGATGGTTTTATCCTTTATGCCACCAAAATGTATTTTTCAACCTTTCCATGGCCTCGGTGTACTTTTTGAAGTGACTGGGATTGGGATTTGGATTTGTCTATCAAAGTTCCATTTGATGAACTTGTTGATCACTGTGTCAGTCGATAATACACAAAATAAGTTCTCATTTAGCTTGATACGAATAATAAATTATAGTTGCTTGATACCAAAACCAACATTTAGAAAGCTTTTTTTTTTTCTATATTTTAACGACTCACAATTAGGTTTAAGGTAAAATCAGTTATCCAGAGATTATGCTGACCAACAAATTGAAAGCTATTAGGTGCAGATATACATGACTTGAAACTAAACTTTTTTTTTTTGGATCGGTGCAGATATACCCACCAATCAATGTCCTCCCATCACTTTCTCGTTTGATGAAGGTAATGCCACTTTTGATTTTTATTGAACTCTTATATGGGGATGTCATACCTCACTACAAATATGGGGTTTGCATTAAATAAAGTAGTTGGTTATGATTGCAGAGTGCTATTGGTGAAGGGATGACTCGCAAGGATCATTCTGATGTATCCAACCAGGTTTGTTTGGGCTTCTATAGTAGTATCAATTTGAATCTATCTTGACTTTATGCCCATTGTCATCTATCTTCTCTCTCATGAGTTGTTTAACTTTCAGTTATATGCAAATTATGCAATTGGGAAGGATGTCCAGGCAATGAAAGCTGTGGTTGGAGAAGAAGCCCTTTCTTCTGAGGACCTGGTATCTTACCTTTCCCATTTTTCAATCAAGTCTTTTGTAAGGGGCAATCATCAAGAGAATTAAGGAGATTATTTATTATTGTTATTTTTTTTAATGAACGCAGCTATACCTGGAGTTTTTGGACAAGTTTGAGAAGAAATTTGTGAGCCAAGGAGCCTATGATACTCGTAGTATCTTCCAGTCGCTTGATTTGGCGTGGACATTGCTACGCATTTTCCCTCGTGAGCTTCTCCACCGTATACCTGCAAAGACCCTAGATCAGTTCTACAGCAGAGATGCAACTAATTGATGGAGTCCATATAATCCGGTTCTTCAAAGTTCTTCAGCTTAAATAGCTATCAATGAGCTCTGCTTTAGTTCATCGATTTTTCTGCCTAGATTGCTTCTCTTCTATCCCGCCCGGCATATATAATAAAGGTTATGCTCCTTTCAAGGCCAGTTCAAATATTCTTTCAACAAGGACATTAGATCTTGTAGTTCTGTATTTTTGTTTCTCATTTGTTAGTTTGTTGCCCCGTTGTGTTTGGTTATGCTTTTACTCTACTGAGTTTCAGGACAGTCGGGCCGTGTAGGATCTAAAGCCCTTGCAGTATATATTTGCTTGTTTCGAGACCTTATTTATTTTTGTAATCTGGCATTTTTGGCCTCTTTATCAATATTATGTTCAGACAGTTATGCACCAACGATGTCTGTCTTGTGTTATTTGACATGTAAACAAGCTCGAGTCTGCTGTTCAATTTGTATCTGAAATAAAATGAGGTTTTTGGTTCACTTTTGCACTGTTATGGTGTGAACATATGCAACGCAAGTGTTTTTTTTTTCTTTCAGTTTCCACCATAAAAATCTGGTAGTCACCCTTGAAATTAGCAGGGAAGGTTTAGCCAAGTGATTTTGGGATTGAGGAAACTTGTTTTGGTAGTTTTCATAGCTTTGTGCCTTTGTCCAATCATTAAATCGACAGTTACAATGATAAAACTAGGAAAAAACAAGAACCCAATTTTACCGAATCAGATGCACACTCCACTTGTAAAAGACCAATCCCAATTATTTTTTTAAGGTCTGAGCAAAGGAAAAACCGAAAAAGGTTTAAAATGGTTGATGCTTGGAAACTTCGTAATTAGATAAGACCAGATCACTGATTCATTTGGCAGCATATTCCGCACAATGTGGCATCAATCACATCTTTCTGTGAGGCAAAGAATCTTTCAAGGTAGTAGCTCAGTAACGACGTGAATCAACTATACATTATTCGTTGTTTGTTTTTTCTTACATACAAAAATCAGCACAAAACAGCGAGCAGGCTCCAGTTGCAAAACAATAAATCGATCTTGCAATGTTTCTCAATTCTCATACCAAATAAAAGTAATACATGTCTCTGAGTCTGATTTTCATTCTCTTTCTGCCATACAAGAAACAGAGGCTAAAACAGTATTGAATCTCTTTTTCGTTCTCACAGAAACTGAAACAGATGTCAAACCAGCGTTATCCAGATCAGTTGCATTCCGCTTCCAGTTCTGATCTTAGAGATATTGAAAAGGTTGCAGACAATTTCCTTGTCAGTTATCTCTTGTCCCAGAAATTTGAAAGACCAAAACCGCGTGTGTCTTCTACTTCTTCCTTTTATATACTGTATGAGGCACCTCTGGGATGAATGAGATAAAGAATAGGACTCAAAAGTTCATTAGACTGACCAAATGAATTCAATTGACGCTCAGCCAGCTTTTGATGTTCTTGCCACAGTCGGCAGGACAACTGAATCAAGATTTGCAGGATAAGGAGTCCACAAGCCTAAGCCTCCCCTACTCTCTACCAAACCATTTTTTGCATTAGCTTGATCCCAATCTTTACCCTTATTTGAAATGGTTCCGTTCCCCTTAAGCTGACTCCAACTAGTTACCCACTCTATACGAGAGGAATGCTCCCTTATGTGTGGATGCAAAATAAACAGGGAATTGTACTCACAGTTCGGAAACATAAAGAACTTAAAGGAATCCCCTAACCTGTACAGGACGTAACCAAAACTCAGTTGGTCCCTTGGTGTGAAGAGGTCGACCTCATTGAACCACAAGCAGCTAAACAAATTACTCATTGCAGTATGCTCCCGTATGATAATAGCTCCCTCAGGAACATCTGCATTTAATAACTTTCCATCAATACTATAAAATACAAAAAGAGTATCATATGCATCAATATAACTTTGTTTCTGTGCGCCCGTAACATACGAGGTTATGAAATCGATAAACATATAAAACCAACAATTTACATGACTCAAAATACTGTCTTCCTTCTTACCACTAATAGTCTTCTTCTGTGGACTCCATGGCTCCATGCCCTCATATCGGTAGATCTTCATATGAAGATCAATAAGAGGTCGAGCATATCGCTTCCTCCGCTTGTTTGCATCTGCCTCCTCATATATACTGTGATGATGTTTGTGCTGAGAAATGGCAAATGTATTCTTCTCACGCCATAAATATCTGCAAACCAAATTTAGTTCCTTTGATTAAAGCTCTAGATGTGTGTGTACACACTCACATATGCACGAGTAAAATGTAAAATAAAGTCAATCTGATACCTTTCAAGCATGAGCAATGGATCAACCATGAGCTCCATTTTACCATCAATCCAAATGCTGTACTGCGCCTCAGGAAATAAGCGGTGGGTTATGATCTTGGGGACCTTCCCATTCCTTCTTGGCTCATCATAAGGTGGATGCTTTAATAAAACAAGACGCCAGATACCAACCCATTTCCCCCCATTATTATCCTCTCTGACTGTAACATTTTCCTTTATAAATTCAAGAGATGTCTCGTCCACCACCATGAGAAAACAGAAGAGCTTCTTAGAACGAGGGCTTAAATTTGAAGGTTGATGGGGTATATCATAACCATCAAAAATGCCTGATGCAACCACAAACCTACATTTCTTGGCATATTCAATGTCTTCAGGAATCATGTCAGCACCGCCATTTCGAATAAAACCACAATGCACCTGAAGGATATAAAAATTAACCATAGGAAAGGAAAAAGACTACGTTAAGTTTACCATTCTCACGGTATCCCACATCACTATGTTCTAAAGTACTGTTTAAATAATAAGAGTATGCTATGCAATTTGAGAATGACTGCAATATTTTTTTTTAGGTGAGAATGATTGTTCTTTTACTGTTAACATAAAAAAACAATCTAAGCACATGCTTCAAAGCTAACACAATGTCGAAGTTTTCACTTTACCTTCATTGTTGGTTTTAGTCTAAAACTCTCTTCTCTCTGTGACCAGCTTTCATGTCCTCCAAATAGTGGGGATGACTGACTTTTGTCATGCATCGTTTCATCCTCCATAACATAAGTTAACTTTTTGACGATTTTATCAGGAGTTCTTCCCTCTGGAATAACTATCTTATCAGGATCACTGGCAACGGGAATTGGACAGCCTATTTCATATGAGCATATCATATCATGTGAGAAAGAAGTGATTGATAATTTAATGAACAAATATTTCCGTGAACTTACGGTGTTGCAGTTGGAGTTGCAGTTGTGGTTTTGCTACAAATCCCATATTGCGTAACATGTCCAATACTGTGCTATTTTTGTTACACATAGCTGCAAGTCGAGAAGAAAACTCTGCTATTATCTTAAACAACCGAGAAACAAAAATTTGTCATTTTAATAACAGAACAGTTTTCACCAAGCACTGTAACACTGACAACATAACAGAATTGCATTGGCACCAACATTTAGCTAGACAGGTTTACCTATTGCAAGTGATACATTAAACAATTGACAAAACTCCTTTCCTAACTATTGGGCTATTGGAGGGAATTATTTAATAATGACAATTATGTTCCCCCAGACCACATGAAAATAATAGAAACAAATACTTAGATCTTGAAGGCCTTCAGTTAGTGCCCCATATTTGAAATATGTCATCCTGATTGTTCTTATTAAGTTTTAATTGAAAAAAGAGTCATAATAAATACACCAGATATTTCAAGCTTTATCACTATGTTCTGCAAAGGATTCCTAAAATGCTCTGTTAAGTTTCCATTAGATATGTATGAAAACAACGGGCATAAGTTTGGATGAAAAACCTTCATTTTTGGGTTCAAAGGTGCCGCAATTAACTTAGTCTTATTCAAGTACAGGGCTTTAGAGATGAGCCAATAAAAAAAAAGAAAACAGAATGTAAATGCGTCAAACAAGAACCGAAAGAGCTTCAATGCGTAAATACCTGATAAGAATGAGATAGAAGAGTGGCAGGACCATACATGGAATAAAGTTGCGAGGAGAATTAGTACCACCCACAAGATGACACCAACAAGAAGCAATCGAATAACGCCCCTCTTACAGACAATCTTCATGGCAGAATCTTGGGGAACCTTTCCTGGCAAAATTCCATCTTCAACATCTGTACCATCAGCACCACCACATAACATACTCAAACTTCTAGTACCGAACTCAAAAACATGTACTGCATTTAAATACAAAAACTAATGCTACACCTGAAACCCACATAAAGAACATCAAGAGATCTACTTTCTATTCCCATTCACACCAATCTCTTTAGCCTTGTTATAGATCATGATACAATACAATTCAAAATTCATTACCACAACTACTTGAGGAACAAGAAAAAGGTAGGCTTTGCTTACCTTTACTAAACACGCTTAGATTACTCCTTTCGCCTCTACGGTGTGTGCGAAAAGATACAGACCGTGGACTATCTTTCTCCATAATCAACCACTATCACCTTCTCATTTCTGCAGCACACTGCATTCATTCAAAAATACAAAATCCACAATAATAAGAACTACAAAAGCTAATCACATTCCCCATATATACTAACATTGCATTATAACTTGCCAAAAAGCTCAAAACATGTATCCCTACGGAGATTCCATACACATATTGATTCCAATCCAATTCCAGATCTAGGTTACTCATCCAGCTGAGCACATTCATATGCAGTAATTGAATTTTCGTTTTGAGATATTGAAAAACAGAAAAAAGGGTTTGTGAAAAGTGACTTACAGATTTGAGATGGTGTTGTATTGGGGATTCTCTGCAGTTTGGAAATCAGGATTTGAAAAGTAAGCTTATTAGTCACACGTCGTTAGGCTTCAAAACGACACCGTTGAGATCCTTTTTGTTCTCACAAGCTGGGTTGCTTTGTCAATCTGTGCATGCAGGAGCTCTGAATCGACCCAGCAAAAATCCAAGGAAGAAGAAAAACGGAACGGTTCTGCTGCGGAAGTGTTGGAATACTGAACAGGTGCGTGTGGTTTTTTAGCCGTGGGATCAAAGCAACGGCTGATATTGAATTTTAAAGTACCGACCCGTTTATTTTTTTTTTTTTTTTTTTTTTTATTAGGGGGTTAGGAGTGTTTCTTCTCTTCCTCCCTCCTCCTCCCCCCCTCCCCCCCTCTCTTCTTCTCTCCCTTCTTTCTTCTCTTTCTTTCTTTTCTCCCCCCCCTCTCCCCCCCCCTCTCTTCTCTCTCCCCACATCATCACCACCAGCGCACAAGCGGGGGTGGGGGCCCCCCCCCCCACCAAAAACACGGCCCCCCCAAAACCCCCCCCCCCCAACTCTCCCCCCCCCCCCACCGACCTTGGCGAGGCGCCGTGTCCCCCCAAAGGGCACCGCCCAAAATGGGGCCCCCAATTTCAAACACAACAACACCTCAATTTACAACACAGCAAGCAATCTTTCAATAACTGCCTTGACCCGCCATTTCAGAAATTAGCCCGCTAAAAACCCCAATTCTCTGCCCTAAACATTTCAGCCACAACAAACAAGCAGAGAAAATCAGAGAAAACATGGACTACCCAATTTCGTTCAAGCTTCAGTAAATCGTGATTTGGTGTAGTTGGGCTGCATATTGAAGCTTCTTGAGGTTAGTGTTTCATTGCTTGATCCAAGACTCTGCAATTTTTTTTTTGGAGGTTTTGTAAGGTTTTGATTTTGGGTTTTTAGGGTTTTGGTGCTGGTCGTTTTAGGATGTCTACTGTTTCTAGAATCAGGAGTTCTTGCTTTCTAGTGATTATGGAATTTGGGTTTTGATCTTGGTTTTCAAGATTTGAGTATCGTATTCACATTGGCCTTGCAATGGTTTTTCACTATATGATTTAGAATTACACAAAAAATTTCAATGACTGTGGGTGATTTTTGGACTGTTTTTTAGCTCTGATTTCCTATGTTAGATTTGTGGATTCTTAGCTTTTGACGCGGTAAATTTCGTATGCTGCATTTGTTGGTTAAGCTGGGGTGCAATATACTATGTCATCTGCAACTTTTCTTTATGGGTAATCCTGTTTATGATATTAAGTTAAATCAAGAAAACAAGATTTTCCTTCTATTAATTTACTAAGTTCCAATGTCAACAAACTGATTGTTTATAGGTTGTTGATATTATCTGCACAGTATGTTATTTTGATTAAAGATATACATTACTAAGTATTTCAAGCATTGCGAATTTGTACATGTTTTACTGTTTTAGTATAGCTCAATAATATATTGGTTACAATGAAGGAAATTTGGGGTTTTTATTAGGTTTATACAGTTTGTGCAAATTTTGAATTTGTTACTTTGGATTGATAGTATCTTTTTTGGTACATTTTCAATTAGTGTTGGACAAATTTTTACTGATTCTAATTTTTATCTATTGACACAACCTGTCAATTTGTAGCATAAGAAATGGATATGAATGAAGATCATTATAAGGTTCTTGGTTTACCATCTGGAGAGGAAGGCGCTAAGCTTACAGAGAAAGAGATCTCAAAGGCTTACAGAGTAAAGGCTTTGGTGTTACACCCTGACAAGAGGCCAGATGATCCTGATGCCCATGCCAATTTCCAAAGGCTCAAGTCATCATATGAGATACTCAAGGACGAAAAAGCCAGGAAATTGTTTGATGATTTACTCAGAGTTAAGAGACAGCAGCAACGCCGCCATTTAGAACGTGATGCCAAGCGGCAGAAGATGGTCTCTGATCTTGAAGCAAGAGAACGAGCTGCCTTTGCTCCAGACCTGGCTGCCAAAGATAGAGAAGAAGAGGAGAGAATTTCTAGGAAACTTAAAGAAGAGATTGCAAGAATACGTGCAATGCATGCGAATAAAGGGGAGCCTTCTCCTTCAGTTCCAAAGAAGGAGAATGGGGAAGTTGGGAAGGGGAGTGTGGCTGGTGCCGAGCTGGGGGTGGACAAGGAAAAGGTGCTTAAAGTTTCTTGGGAAAAGGTTGGTGAAGGTTATACAGCAGAGAGGTTGAAAAGCTTGTTCTCCAAGTTTGGTGAGGTTGAAGATGTTCTTATCAAGTCTAAGAAGAAAGGTTCAGCCCTGGTTGTGATGGCAACTAAAGATGCAGCTGTAAGTATGGCATAAATTTTTATTTTCATACTTTTCAATTTGAACATCTATTATCTGAACACAGTATTTACATGTCGTTGGTGTTACTATTTGTAGGTTGCTTCAACAAGAACTATGACTGGTGATCTTTCTAATCCGTTGCTGGTTAAACCTCTCCAACCAGTTGTAGCTGCAGTGGCTCCAACAGCTCAGAAGTCTGATGAACCTGATCGTCTTAATAATTTGGTTGGGGCTGGGTATCAATCGTTTGAGGATGCTGTTTTGAAGAAACTCGCACAGGTTTGACTTTGATTTAACTATTCTTAATTGCACTTCAGCTATAGGTTGCAATTACCATGATGAGACTTCATAAATTTAAGTAAAAATTGACTTGTTAATCTGAGATTAACTCTTTGTCCATCAAACCCAAGTTAGATGTTTCTGTTATACATTTTAGATAGTATCTGGTTAAAGCAGACACATATTTCAATCAATTGGATTTACAAGATATTATACTTGCATGTGGTAGTTGTGTCAACCATTATCTCCAGTTGTGCTTAAAAAGAACAATATGTCCTCTTCTCGGACAATGAATGTTTTATGAAATTTGTTCGCACTGGCCACAATGAATAGGAAACAACTTTTTATCTTATTGCCCAGTTTCTATCTGATCACTTCTGATCCTTTGTTTGTTTTTGTACATAGGCTGGCCAGAAGCAAAAGTAAAATTTAGAAGCATGAAAGGATGGATGATCCCAAAAGCAAAGTTCATGATCTCGGTGGTTTCTGTGTATAGGTAAGCAAGACCCATACGTCTGACTATATCTCATTTTTGGCACTTCCATTTCCATGCCAGTCTGTACCTATGTCGCTCTAGTTTCTGAACAATGGGAAAGTGCATGCAACCACGTTCCACTTATGTACCAATATGCTTTTGCCAAAGGTGTGATCCACGGACCACATGGCAAGAGAACTCTATATAGACCCATGTGATTGGAGCCAAAGTTGGTTTTTTTTTTGGGAGTCAAGGAAGCAAAGGTTTCCTTGAAAGGGTTTTTGGACTTAAATTTCTCTAACCAAATCTATTTTTGTGTGAAAATGTATCAATAGAGAACCTTACATCCCCAGCTGATATCGGCTTGTTGTTGGATATGCAGGGAACTGGTGTGGAGTTTTCTCTGTCAAGTACTATCAAGATTGTGCCGTGGAAGAACTCTTGGTGTTAACACCGTCTAATAGTAGTAGTTACCAAGAGCCTCAGGTCCGATATTGGTGTTGTTTGTGCTATATTTTTACATCATACATTTTATATTTTCAAGGTTAGTAACTTAGTACAGAAGAAATTCTATTGGCCATTACCAATTGTACCAGGGGAAATGACATCTGGAGCCCCTTAACGGAGCTCTGAGGTTACATGGTATCTAATCGTATCAATTTTCTGGGGTTTTTCTTTTTCTTGCAATGTTAGTCCTCTGTTTTCGCATTCTTGTCCATTAATATGACTACTAGTCTAACTAATACTCTATTAGCGTGGTTCATGGCCCCATGGCCAGCTAAACCAGAATGTAAAGCTCTATTTGACAACTGCACTTGTTGGTACTAAGGTACTTGCCACTTGGTAATTAAAATATGAGAGTTTTAATTATTTCATTAAAATATGAGAGTTTTAATTATTTCGTAAGCTCGTTTAGTCACTGCACTTATTTTACTGGGTTGGTTGAAAACAGTTTTTCTATTCCAGAAAGCATACTTCAATGGAGGGTTACTTCCTTAATTACCCACTAGAAAAGAGATTAGAAGTCTAGTTTTATCCCTTCTAATAATCATTTCCATGGAGTCGTTTTGCTAGGGCTCTTGGCCTCCATTGCACCAAAAATAATAATAATCATTTCAATGATCCAAATACATTGTCGTTCTACTCCGCCATCTTTGCAGCCCAATGCGACACTCTCACCATCTTAGTCATATGCACAACAAAACCTTTAGAATAAAACTTCACACCTAATGACAAAAGTGGTTAAAATAAAAACAATATCAATGCAAATGAAAAACCAATGCTATTATCAAATGGTAATGATAATTGTCAGCTGTTCCAGAATCTCTATATTTTCACTCTCATTAATTTTCTTCACTTTTAATACAACCAGAGGATTTGCTGATTGTACTAGTTTAATTTGATAAATAACCAAAAAAATGCTTAAGCCCTTAACCATTCAGTCTCGTTGTACAAGTTTTCTCATTGTAAATGAGATGTTTCGAGTTCGACTGATGAAAATTACTTCCTGTATAATTTTTGTTGTTGTGTGATTTAAATATAAAAGGTTAAAAATGTCAAAAAGAATTCACTTTTACTCAACTATTTTCACAAGTCTTAAGAAATGAAAAGAGACTAATTTGGTTTATTTACTGATAGGCGAATCTGGTAAATAATAATCGACGCTGGTTAAACGTTTGCTTAACAATAATAATTTACGTTGCCATTTGACAAAAGTCCTGATAATCTTGGTCTACTATTTAAACAGAGATCGTCCTCTTTGCCTCTTCTCCGGCCCCCAAAACCCTTCAAAAGCTGTCCTAAATCCACCACTCTCTCTCTGCTCAAAACCCCAAACCTGCGCTGCAGCAGAACCAGACCTCTCTCTCTATCTCAATGGCGGCGAGTGCCACGTGGCAGCCACAAAAGGACGGCCTCACAGCGATCTGTGGGCTGCTGGAGCAGCATATTTCGCCGTCTCCTTCCGTTGACAAGTCTCAGATTTGGCAGCAACTCCAGACCTACTCTCAGAACCCTGAGTTCCACAACTACCTAGTTTTCATTCTCGCACGTGCCGAGGTACTCTCAATTTTCACTCCCCCGATTCTAATTTGCATCACTAGTAGGGCTGGTTTCTCTTTTCAATCTGAGTTCGCTATTGATCGTGTGTTTAGTCGGAAATTTATCTTCATTTTTCGAGTTTCGAGTCCGGTGGGAGTTGTGGTTGCTGATGAACTAGGTTTATGTGCTTTGCTTTAGAATTTGTGGTTGTAATGATTATCCCTCAAAACAATTACCATGTACTGTGATTGGAAAATGTTGAATTCAACTTGGCATGACCAGTTTTAGATTGCCTGTGCTGATGAAACATCAACTCCGGGTGACTTTTGGACAGGGTACATCAGTAGAGATTCGGCAAGCCGCGGGGTTACTTTTAAAAAACAACCTTAGAAATGCATATAGCTCCATGGATCCAGCATACCAGCAGTATATAAAATCGGAATTACTGCCTTGCTTGGGAGCAGCAGATAGACACATCAGGTCTACAGTGGGCACCATTATAAGTGTTGTGATTCAACTGGGAGGAATTTTGGGATGGCCGGAGTTACTGCAAGCACTTGTAACTTGTTTAGACAGTAATGATGTAAATCACATGGAAGGTGCCATGGATGCATTATCCAAGGTAAACACCATTTCCTAGAGTTAACTGATTACTTCTGTGTCCAATATATGCATATGTTCCTGAAAGCTCCTTTGCTGTTGAAATACATTTGTTATTCCTGTCGCTTTGTTGTGCTGTGCTGGGATCTACAGTTGTACACTAACTTCTGAATTCATTATTGTCAAGAACTGTGGGTAAAAAATATAGTACGTTTTGGACAGGAGCTTTCTAGTAGCTATGTCTTGATAAATTCATCCACCCCCTATTATTATTGTTTTTGGGGTGAAAAAAGGTCTGGTACTTGAAACAACAGAACTGCTTTTATTTTTCTATTTGGTCTATCCGACCAGAAGTCAGTACTTAAGGGGTCTTCCAAGAGAAACTTGCTACTACTAATAGGTATCTAGATATGGTAATATTTAGAGATCGACTTAGTTATTTCATGTTTTGCACAAGCTACACATCGTAGGTTCAATATTATAATCGAACACCTCAGGCCAAAAGGAAAAATGATAATTAAAGATCAATCATTTTATCTGGTCAGGAAAGCTAATTCTCTACAGATGGCATATAGTGTGCCAAGTACAGAAGTTCCTAACTGTAGCTCTTAATACTAATGGTACTCATCAGGAACATATTATTTTTTGACACATCAATTTTGTGACGCAACACAGGTGTGTGAGGATATACCTCAGGTGCTTGATTCAGATGTACCTGGGTTGCCAGAACGTCCCATCAACATATTCCTTCCTAGATTACTTAAGGTAAAATGAGATAACTATTTTTGGTTAGAATTTATTGGTTGTATATGTTAGTGGTTTTCATGTTGATTTTGTTTTTTTCTACTGAATAGTTGGCCCCCTTTGATGCACCTGTAATCCTAACTGAACTCTGAACTTTTACTGCTGGTCTTTTTTTCTTTTTTCCTTTGTACAGTTTTTCCAGTCACCACATTCGTCGCTCAGAAAGCTTTCCCTGGGTTCTGTAAATCAATACATTATGTTGATGCCAGCGGTAAGAATATCTGATAAACCTGTTCTTGGAGTACGGATTGGACCTCATGCTGATGCTTGGGGTTAGTTACAATAATTGCGTGCTCTTTTATTGTAGGCTCTATATGCATCCATGGATCAATATCTTCAGGGGTTGTTTGTACTTGCTAATGACCCCTCTTCAGAAGTGAGGAAATTGGTGAGTACTTTATCATTGTTTTCTGTAATCTAGATTTACATTAAGCTAAAGGTAGTGGATTAAAATCTAATGCTTCATTTTCTTCTGTTTTTGCGTATAGCACTTTTTTCATATTTTTTTTTTGGTTGGAAGGCCGCTGTAGTCTAGTTTATTTGTTTGTGGCTCTGTTTTAGATGATTTTCTGCAGTTTCCTTAGCTGTTGTTTTTAGGTATTTTTTTGTGTGTGGTTTTGTTGTTCATGACTCCTTGTGCTTCCTCATTTTTTTTTGTTGCATGCTATTTCAGTAATGCAATTTCATTGCTGCAGCAAAAATAAAATAAAATTTGGAGTTTCATTGTGGTAGCAGATTTTTGTTGTGAACACTTGTGTCATCTTGGATAGTATTTTATTATTGCATATATTATCATAACCATGGCCTATGTAGTTGTTCGTAATGGAGAATAATGGTTTTGTTTCTTTTGCGTTCTTGAATTGGTTACATAGATAATATTATATTCATAACTGAATAAGATTCAGCTCTGTTTATTGCTGTAATTTTTACATGATAGAGGCGGTGAGAGTAGATCTGCTGGTGTTATTATTATTATTATTTTTTTTTTCAAAAGAAAGATTTCGAAAGTAAAGTTATAGAAAAGTTGGACAAGATATCCATCACGGTCAGTCTTGCAGTTGCAGTCATGAAGAAAGCTCATATATGTTCAGGTGTCATAATTTTGATTTTCTCATTGGTTTTTGTATTTCTATTTGTTGAACAGGTTAGTGCAGCATTTGTTCAGCTGATTGAAGTCCGTCCATCGTTCTTGCAGGTTGCATCCTATTCCTTATCACTTTAGTTTTTCTCAGTGTGTTTTTGATTCAACTGTCAATGCATGGTACCTGTTTGTGGTATCAACATGTTTTCGAAACAATTGCATATTTCCATCAGCCATCTTACTTGTCTATATGTCTTTTTAACAACTATAAATAATCCTACTGTATGATGTTTTTTGACCTTTTCTCATCTTGCTGTGCTCAAATGTTTCTTTATTGGAATCTCTTGTCCTTATCATACTTTGAAGTAACTTTACCATGTACTACAGCCCCATTTGAGGAACGTAATTGAATACATGTTGCAAGTCAACAAGGACACTGATGAAGAAGTCGCTCTTGAAGCCTGTGAATTCTGGTACTTTTAATAAACTGCTCATCTTAATTTAATGTCCTCACCATTACCTTATGCTTCATTTGCTAATTTTAGATTTTAATGCTTCGTGCCACCCATCATCATTAGTTATGGTTCATTTAATATACTATATTGGTTTTAGGTGTTGTAATTTGTGTTTCAAAGTCCTGCATTTTCTCGAGGCATGATGTGAAAAGTTAGCACTGTTTTTGACCTGTTGCCCGCACCTATCAAAGTCCTGGATGCTATTGCTCTCTCTTGTCTCTCATTTCCCATATCTGGAGATGCATTTTCTTGATTCTATCGCAACTGAACTGTCTCTTGTATACTATTCTCATCTGATATTCTGTATTTTGACAAAGGTCTGCATATTGTGATGCTCAATTACCGCCTGAGAACTTGAGAGAGTTTTTGCCCCGTCTAATTCCGGTAGAGCTAATTGTTTGGTGTATTTTTTTTTCTTTTCTGTGATCATCGTTTTACTATGGGGTATTTGGAATGTGTTTTTTTAACATCCCTTGCCACTTCTATAGGTTTTGTTGTCTAACATGGCGTACGCTGACGATGATGAGTCCCTTGTTGATGCTGAGGTTATCTTTACTGGGTCAATTTGTGTTTTTCAGTGATTATGAATTGGCATTTGTTGTAGTTGATTACTCATTTGGCATCATTTCATTATTGCAGGAGGATGGTTCTGTCCCAGACCGTGATCAGGTTCAACCTGATTGTTTTCATTGTTAATTGTTTGGTTTTGTATGTTTTTTTTTCCTCCCTAATCTTAACTGATAAGGCCGATATTTTGCATTGCAGGATATTAAACCTCGTTTTCATTCATCGCGGTTTCATGGATCTGATGGTGCGGAAGAAGATGTAATTTCCCACATCATAATGTTGCTGATTTCTAATTCCATTGTTTGGCTGATAGTTCTGATAAGCAGAATATCTTTTATAATGACTTGATTTGTGATCATGACAGGACGATGATATTGTCAATGTTTGGAATTTACGCAAATGCAGTGCAGCAGCTGTTGATATCCTGTCAAATGTGTTTGGGGATGAGATTCTCCCAACACTGATGGCGTTTGTTCAGGTTAGAGATTTATTAAGCATTAAAGTGAAAAGTTTAGTTGTGAAGGTTTAGATCTTTTATTTTTACAAGGGATTTCATTATCTTCACTCTTAAATTATCGTAAAGAATTGGATGATGTAGAAAGTTATATGGATGGTTCTGTTTAGAGGATTAATTTATTTTTCTAAAGTAGTAAAGTACACTTGGTTCACCTGAGAAAATTACATGTTGGGTCCAGGTTTTATAATTTTTTTGGGGGGGTTTTTTAGGTTACCTATTATGCATGGTCAATAATTATTTATACTCTTTTGTCTCTTTGGGAAATAGCTTGAAAGTATGCTCCAAGTTTCAAGTTTTACGTGAAATGCACCTACTGGAAATATGTGGGTCTTCTGTATTAGTGATCGTTCTTGTAGACTTTTAGGGCATGTGATGATTACCTCAGTTGAAAATTGAAACTGGGCTCCAGGTGGGGGAGATGTAAGAAAAATTACCAACCTAATCCTTTTTCATCTTTCAGATAGTATATAATAATTGCACAGCTGCTCCATTGACCTAATGGGTCAACTTTGCTGAGTAGTAATAGTGTTGCAGAATGGACATGCATAGAATACGGCTATCAAGGCTACTTTTATTTTAAGGAGCAGAATTAGTTAGATATCAGAACTGTATGATTTGATAAAAGTCAATACTAAGGGGAATATTTATTGCCTTGTTATTGAGCAAGAGGTGGCTAAAAGCCTAAAACAGTATTCTGTTATAGAAGAGTGTTTACTCTGCAAATCAGTACTCATGTTTTAAAGGTTACAATTGTCAAATTTTCAGGCCAAGTTGTCCAATAGTGATGATGAAACATGGAAAGAAAGGGAAGCTGCTGTTTTGGCTCTGGGTGCGGTAGCTGAAGGTTGCCTTATTGGTCTTTATCCTCATCTGAATGAGGTAATTCTCTTGTCACCTGATTTAATCAATGTTTTGAAGAAGATACTACGACTTGTAGGATGATGCTTTTACTCAATTGATTTTCTTCATGTTTTTGGCAATGTTTTGATAATTACTTCATTTGTGCGCTCTTGGTTTCTTTGTACGATTTTTGTTTGAGAAGCACACACACATATCTACAGTTTTAGCTTCTTTTTTTTGGATATTGTTGTGTACCTAGTTATATTTTTGCTCCGCTCCCACATTAGTAGTTTGGACACGTTAATAAATTTATGTTGACAGAATGGAGTACTTTTTAATTTTTTCCCCTCAATTTTGTGTGAATATTTTATGTACACTTTTGGAGCTGCATTATAAAAGTACAACTTGATGATTTACACTGCAGATCATTGCATATCTTATCCCACTTTTAGACGATAAGTTTCCACTTATAAGGAGTATATCCTGTTGGACACTTTCGCGTTTCAGCAAGTTCATTGTTGAGGTATTGTTACATTCTTTAATCTTCACTTTTTTGTCCTGAAAAATGATATTTTTGTTTGTGTTTATTGATTTCAGCTGTTTTGTCTTGCCTAGGATAATTAAAGGATCTCTGTTTTTATTTTAAGTAGAATATCTGTGGCTCCAGGGTATTAGTTTGCATATTAGGTTTTTGTGTTTCGGATCAAGGGTTTTGGGATTTAGGCTTTATATTATGTCGTATGTCGTCCCTACTCCCTAGATTACAGAGTGGTGGCAGTGCGTCTGTAATGTCTAGATTCCATAGTATGTATTATCTTTACTATTTTCAAAAATCTATTTGGGTCACAGTTGATCACAATGTTGAAACAGAAATATGGAGAGCACACCTTTCTTTACAGTTTTCATATTTTGGGTTTTCATGCTTTGAAATTTGATTCCGCTGATTCATACATGAAATTTTGTAGCAAATTCATGAAATATCTACTTGATGTTTTATAAATCTGTATGAAACTATGAATCATATAATTTTTGGATGGTTTGAATTTTCCGTATTTTACCTAGATTTGTGCTATATCTAGATTCACACCAACAATTCGTTGGCTTTGTAAAGGATTTTAGGATTGACGCTTTCCTTCTTTTTTATCTAAGGGTGTTGGACATCAGCAAGGTTATGAGCAGTTTGACAAGGTTCTTCTGGGTCTTTTAAGAAGAATATTAGATAATAACAAGCGGGTACAGGAGGCTGCTTGCTCAGCTTTTGCGACACTTGAAGAGGTTCTTATTCAGTCTGATTCTTTCATTGAATGTAGTTCGAGTATTACATATATGATTCTAAGTAATTGTCGTTTGTATACTGCAGGAGGCAGCTGATGCGTTGGCACCACGCCTGGAAATTATTTTACAGCACCTTATGTGTGCTTTTGGAAAATATCAGGTACCTTCCTGGCCTTCACCATATACTGGGTTCCTCGATCTAATGTTTTGGTGAGATGAACACTTATAATTCCCATTCTTTGGTCAATTTTAATTGATATTTCTGCATCACTATTCAGAGGCGGAACCTAAGAATTGTATATGATGCCATTGGAACTCTAGCAGATGCTGTCGGTGGGGAGTTGAATCGGGTATTATGTTTTTTCCTCGACGCTTTTTTCACTCAAAAATTCAAAATTTATTAGATTCTTATGAAGTTCAATTAATAGTGTGTCAGATGCAGCTATTAGAGGAGCAATATGTGACAACTGCTAATTGAAATTCATTTAAAAAAAAAAACTGGTAATTGACTGTAGTGTTGCTTTGCAGCCCTCTTATCTTGAAATTCTGATGCCACCATTAATTGCAAAGTGGCAACAACTTTCAAATTCAGATAAAGATCTGTTTCCGTTGCTGGAGTGCTTTACTTCTATTTCGCAGGTACACTTTCATTTTAGTTGTTGGAGAGCTTTACTTTTATCAGATGCAGCAATTATAGGATCTTATTGTTTGTTTCCTCTTCTTTGGTTGTGTTTGTGTCTGTAATTTGAACTCTATATGTCCAGATGCTAGCTGTAAGGCACAATAGAAGCAACTGTATTCTAATTCCCATTTTAGCAGTTAGTAGATAAAATCAAGAGGTTGTCAGATATATATGATTAGGATTGCTGTTTACATTAGCAGAGAAAAGGAGAATAAATGCTTTCGGTACTGGGAACATTTTGTGCATACAGGGCAACTGAAGTTCACTTAATTATAGCTTTTGTTAATGCTCCTTCTTTGTGCCCGTAATGGATGATGTGCTAATAAATATTTCCATGACTGTAAATGGGCCAGATCTTGTATGTGCTTTTTTTGGTCTTGTGCTAAGCTCTACTCTAATAGAATTAACAACCTTAAATTACATTAACTTACAGAATAAATGTTAGACACAATGGTACAACAATTTATATTTTGACTTATATTCAGGCATTGGGTACCGGATTCTCTCCATTTGCCGAGCCGGTGTTTCAGAGGTGCATAAGCATCATACAGTCCCAACAAGTTGCAAAGGTAGGTCAGTCAATGGGAGAGATATTGCTAAATTCAATGTCTTTATAAATTGCATAGCGTCGTATTTCTTATTAATAATGTATATGTTCACGTCCTTTTATATTTTCAAAGAGAAAAATGAGTGGGTTTGTTGCTGTCCAAAAAGTAGGTTTGTTATGACTTGGTTAATTGGAGAATATTTATAATTGATGCCCAAATAGTGTATCGTCCATGTGTAAGTGACCATCAAAGTTCAGCATATTTTATGTTTTTTTATTTATTAATGGAATAGTCAGTGCAACTTGTATCAGTTTATCAGTAATATACTGCAACAGCTTATTTCATTTATCGAAGTTTAGCTTTGCTAAACCAGCATAGGTATTGCGGATTGGAATTAACTCAATATGTTACTTCTGGAAACATTAAATGCCTCAAATGTTGTAAAGTCTCTCATTGCATTCTAAATGTCCACAATATGCTCACTTTTAGAAGATGGAAAGGAAATGTATCTAAGCAAAATTATTGCCTCTAATCTTCCTGCATGAAATGTTTGATTCATCAAAATATATTTGAACTTTCAAATTCATGAAAGATATTGCTCTACTTTTGCAGGTTGATCCGGTCTCTTCAGGGGTCCAGTATGATAAAGAATTTATTGTATGCTCTCTTGATCTGCTTTCTGGACTTACAGAAGGTCTTGGTAGTGGGATAGAAAGTTTGGTATTCTTCTTTCCCCAAATTTCTCCTAAAATAAATATGAAATAGATTATTTGTTATTGAAAGTTTTCTGCCTTAGTTATTTCTTTTCCAAATATTTTGTTCCCAAAATGCAATCTTCTGAAAGTTCCTTGCTGTACAAAATAACAATCATGCCTGCCCTATTTTCTATCTCTTGGAATGCATCTTGGATACAAAATAACAATCATGCCTGCACATTGTTTCCATTTTTTTTTGTTCTTCTCCCTATAGTTTCTTATTTCCACTTTTCCTCCAGGTTTCACAAAGCAATTTGAGGGACCTGCTTTTGCAATGTTGCATGGATGATGCTTCAGATGTCCGACAGAGTGGCTTTGCACTACTTGGGGATCTTGCAAGAGTAAGTTCTTACCAAATAATATGTTGAATTTAGACCTACTTGAGAACTTAGGCCACAAGCAACTAGATGGCACAAGGTTTCATGGATAGTGCAGTGGCAGCTAATTTATTTGATGCATATCTTTGTATTTGTGTGATTTTGATTAGGTATGCCCTGTTCATTTGCGACCTCGTTTGCCAGAATTTCTTGATGTTGCAGCCAAACAACTGGTATGTGAAAGTTTTCTGACAATTCGTATGTGAAACTTATCTGACAATTCGTAGTAGTTCTTTTTATGGTAATGATTTATGTGACACTTTGTTGTACAGAATACTCCTAAGCTGAAGGAAACTGTTTCAGTGGCAAATAATGCATGCTGGGCCATTGGTGAGTTAGCAGTCAAGGTATACTTTCCTCTTTGATCTGCAATCTCCTTATCCCAAGTTAAAATGGTTAAATAGTCCAGAGCACAGGCCATAAAATTAGCTAGACATAAGATTTAAATTATAAGGATTCGATGGGATCCTTTGATTGTAAGACTTAAAATTTTGTTGTAGGTTGCACCATTATCAGTTGACAATGGTCAGTTCTTGTTGACAAGATGGAAGAATAAGACTTCTTGGTGTCTTCCAGTTCATGTATATCAAAGGCCTCAGCTGTTTTTTAATTTATTATTATTATTATTATTATTTTTTAAGTCCTTGGCAGGCAGACATAGAATTTAGTGACCTTATGTTTATATCTTTTATAGAGAGGCAGATAATGATCTAGGCAATATCTATTGTATGTCTTAAAACACAGTGGTGTGTTATTTTCCTAGTTGTACTGGCTAAATGTTAGAAAGCCTATTAGTTTTTTATTTCTGTTTTAGAATAATGAAGCTGATTTGCTATGCTCTAATGTTGTGGAGCGAAATTCCTCTCATCAACATACACATTCACATGCATATTTTGGATTCTGTTTATGCAATTATGGGTCTGTGCATCATGTTGGTATGCTATGTGTCTGAGACCTGCTACATAGTGCATCAACTTACTATCCTATTTTAATTGCTTGATGATATTATCATGAAAGTAACTTTGAATTTCAGGTTCATCAAGAAATTTCTCCAATTGTTTTGACGGTCATGTCTTGCTTAGTCCCCGTACTGCAGCACTCAGAGGTGATTCTTTTTTCTTTTTCTTTTTTTGTACCCATATAATTGTTATGTGTACCATGGAGGATGGCTTACCCTTTAATTGCATTTCATGATCCTGGCAGGAGCTTAACAAGTCACTAATTGAGAACAGTGCTATCACACTTGGGAGGCTTGCATGGGTTTGTCCAGAGCTTGTGGCTCCACATATGGAGCATTTCATGCAACCATGGTGCATTGCTTTGTCAATGTAAGTTTTTTACATCTATATATAAATGAATTTTAATTAATTGATCAATATTTTTTTTTCCATTGGATCCATCACTACAGTTGTAGGTATAGTAATCGCTGCTGTTGTAGGTATAGTAATTGCTGCTGGAAGCACTTATTAATTTCTTTTTCATGACCCAAGGATAGTTAAACTGTAGGACTTTAAAAAAAAATTATTGTACGTTTTAACTTTTGAATATAAAGGTTACCTCATACACGGGAGAATTTACACCATCTCATAGGAATTCAGTGACTTGTGCTTGAAATTGGTAGTTGAAGAACTAGATTCCATCAGTGGGCATGATCTTTTACTGATCAGATTGGAATATTTGTATTGAATATATATTTATAGGTAAATGCTATCAGAACTAAGTTCTAGACATAAAACTCATCGACTGAAAAAGATGGTCCTGCCGATGATGTTCTACAATTTCGGGTCTGACTGTTGACTGTTTAGCAAAGTCAGCAGGAATAAATTGCCCACTTTGCGTTAAGAGAATAGACTTGAAACTATTATGCTCTTACCAGAAGACTATGTTTTGACATGCAATTTATGTGCCGCAGGATACGTGATGATATAGAAAAGGAGGATGCATTCCGAGGTCTATGTGCATTGGTATGCATCTCTCTCTCTCTCTCTATTTTTTTTTATATCTTCTCTGCATTTTTATTCACACTTGAATTTCTTCAAATTTTCCAGGTTAGAACAAATCCGTCTGGAGCATTGAGTTCACTCATTTATATGTGCAATGCTATTGCCAGTTGGCATGTAAGAATCACACCACATTCATCTTTGTACTGAATTGTCTTTTTTCTTTTATCCTTTTTGGGTACAAACTCAATGTTGTGATTTGATATGTTAATAGGAAATAAGGAGTGAAGAGCTTCATAATGCAGTGTGCCAGGTGTTGCATGGTTATAAGCAGGTAAGAATAGCTTTTATATTGTAATATATTGTAATATCCCTCAAGAATTCTTCAAACTTTCCATATGTTCAACACTTGCAAATTATTTGATCACTCCTTTGGAAAGAAACCTCTTAGTCTCTTACAAACAATATGGAACCTTACCAGCAATTGGGTTGGGTGAAATTTTAGAGATCTATGATGCAGAATACGACATTGTAATTTGATTACTTGTGTCAAATTTGAAATCTGGCAGATGCTTGTGAATGGAGCGTGGGAACAGTGTATGTCTGCTTTGGAGCCACAAGTGAAGGACAAGCTGTCAAAATACCAAGTATAATGTTGTACGTACTCATAGCCGATGAACTGTACGTGATGGTTCACCCTCCTATATGTGCTCATCAGAGCTCTGTATCTGCATCGAAATTGTTGTTTTCTTCGATTCTTACAAGTAAAGACCAAATTTTTGGTCCCCAATTTTCCGGTGAAAGTTTTAGGTTGAAAGCATAAGACTTGGTATAATGAAGCAGCTCAGGTTGGGGGCAAGAATGTGGTGTACAGGGTGCAGCTTTCCAAACTGTGTTTGTTCTTGTTGTCTTGTATTTAGAGAAAGGCAGGAAGTATCTCATTCAAGTCTTGAATTGATGATTCTTCATTTTTAGGTTTAGAGTTTTCCATTATTCAACAATTCCAGTGGATAGGTTGGTCAATGTTTTCCACAGTTTTTGTACAAGGGGGTTTTGACATTTTCAAATAACAATTTTCCAGTATTTGATATGTTGTTCAACTGTAACCTTTATTTGAGGGTGGAGAGTTATTCTTGCTGTTTCAAGCAGCTGTGGTAATTTGAGTTGGGACAACAATTGTTCTGTTTCATTAGTGGATTGGAATCAATTTTGTAATATTGACTTCTTGATTCTCTGATAACTTCCTTTGTAGTCTCCCCATATTTATCCCAATTGTCCCTATAGTAAGCTTGATCAAGACTCATTGCTTTTTGAACTTAAAGTTAATACATTCGTTATAAGTTTATCTTACAAAAAAGACATTAAAGCCAAATATTTCAGCAACCTGCCTCGTCCAACTTAATGTCACTAAACCAGAATTGTTTCTCTATATATTCAGAGTGTTGTTTTATATAAGCAGGGTACAGAAAAACAAATGCATCTAATACTCATCTTCTTTAGTCTCTACGCATGCTATTGGTCTAAAAATGAAAGGTCCGACATCTGGTCCTCTAGATGTAATAATTGGTTACTTTTTTTTTTTTTGTGGATGGGGGCCAAACGACCCCAAACAAACAAAACAAACAGACTACAAAGCTATTACAATATTCCTAGTTCTAGGAACATCACACAAGTCATCAAGGAGAACACCAGTAACTTGTGGAGGTGGTTGCTCAAAAAATTTGACCCCAAACTCAGTGCCAAGGCTGCACTTTGATAGAGAGTCAGCCACCATATTTAACTCTCTATAGATGTGGTGAATTTCAATTTCCTAATTGCTCCATGAAGGATCTGCAGTTATCAAGCACACTTTTAAGAGGACGATCATCGGAACCCTTTTAATCGGTTCACCAACACTTCGAGCACTCTCAACAATGAGTTTACCCTTGGTTATGGAAACACCATTTGTAAACCCAGCCGCCCCATGCCTCACATCCGACACGCCAATACCCATACGGCGTGGCCGGATCCAACAACCATCATGATCTCGTAGGACTCCACCAGCTCCAATTCGTCTACTTGGGCTGTCTTGCCCATCCACATTAGCTTCAACCAATTAAAATTGGGTTTTAACCACACTAAAGAGATGGAGGAGACCTTCTAGAGGCGTGCTACCTTGAGCCTTGGACCTCAGCGCAATGAGTCTTGTAGTGTTATAAGGCATCTGAAGTTTAACTCAAAGATAGCTTTGTTCCTCCTTTCCGATGTACCAACAAGTATAGATGAAGACGCACCTTGCCCCTCTAACGTAGTTAGAACAATGTAAATTAGGCCAACCCTCCCATTAAGGCAGCCCTTTATCTTATCAAAACTTGATCTTCTCCAAACGGCCGCGAAGGAACACCACGGGACTACCCCCGTAGTAAGGAGTTTGGGGGGCCCCAACAACCTTTAGCTGTACTCGATTTCCCATACTAGGCGAAAATCACCGGATAATAAAGGTAGCACTTTACGAAAAAGACCTTGGGCCCCAAATATTTGCATTTCCACGTTGACCAAATTACGGATTTTGGATTTGATGCAAAGTTGAGCTAAAGGATGGGAAAGAAGCAAATCCAACCATTAACGCCACACACAAACCGAAGCAACAATACATTGGTGATCAGGCACCAACCACATTCCGTTATTTACCAGCACTTCGAGCGAACAAACCCAGCGGCTGTATGGGACCAATTACTTTCAAAACTTAGGCACAACCAAGTCATGCAATTTGAACCCAACCCTTTCACACTGCCTACAGGACTTTATTCTGACCCCCCTAGAGCCGGACTTACGCGTTGCAGTGGAGTGGCTTTGCTTGCGGTGTAGTGGGATACAAGAAACGGGATCAGGACGGCTTTCCAAAACCCTTTACCCACTGCTTAGATTTGAGGAAGCTCCCTGGTTAAGGCCAACACAGAGGTTTCAAGTGAAAACACAAAGACCAAGCCGATGGCTGGCTCCCCGAAGAAGTTCCCACTTTTTAGGATTCATACAAAACAAGGGACGCTTTAGGGATTCGAACATTTAAGCAAAGGCTCACCTCGAAACATCGGATTGACAAAAACTTGATGCCTATTACTCTTGTAGCATTCAGCAGAAGGCTCCGAGGGATTTGGCGACACAGTACGGGACAAAACGTTGATTTAGAATGAAACCAAACTTTGAAAGATTGTACGGCAGCTTACGCCAAAATTGGTCGCACTAAAGGGGAGGTCAAGACAAAGACACAATTTTGTAAAAGGCGGAACACCTCCGGTTCAAACCCCAAAACTTACTGCTTCACGGGTTCGGTAGAAAAAGCGAAATGAAATGTTTCAATTGCCAGAAAAATAATCACCACCTCATTTATTCGTGCCACCAAGGATGAAATTTGGACTGCTCATCTGCCGACGCCACCGACGAGAACCTGGCCCGGTTGAGAACAGTTTTGAGTTCCAAGGGTCCATCCGGGGTTTCCAGCGAGAAGTCATGGAGGGGTAGTGGCCTCCTTTGTTTACCGGAGTTTGCACCAAAACCAGCACCACACATTTGAACCCGCCTAGACCCCAAATACTGTACTTTATCGAACCACCACATTAAAACCCCAACCACCCAGGAAGGAGGGGATGCAAAATAATAAAACCCCACAACATTCTTGTAACCCTATTTGGATTTGCATAGACCCGGAACAACTTGCCGCCAACCCGATTAAGAACGTGAGGTTACTACAGAGACGTTTTTATCAAGGACGAACCCCTGAAAACCCGCTTCCACCACCTCCCGGACCAGCCCGAATTGTTTTGCAACGACTGGGTTCAACAGGGTTTTATGAGTTGGGGACATAGATTGCGTTTGAACTTTTTGCCCCCCCGATCCCTAACTTTAAACTGATAAACAACGGGGGGGGACTTAAAGCGCCCCTGAGAACACCATTTCCGGGCTAGACCGTTGCTGCCACCTTTAAAGGGCGTTCACCCAGGGACCGTTTAGCCTCAGGGGCCCGGCGGAGAAGAACCATCTGATGGATTGAAAATTGGGTGGGTGAAACTCGGGCACCCACCCGGGTGCTCGTTCTTGAGGGAACCCGTAGGGGGACTTTGCCTTGGTGCACCTTGTGGTGCTTTGGTGCCCTAGCACGCCCCGCCTTGTCCCAGCGAGCTGCACGTGCTTGGACTTGCCACTACAGCGAGGGGGTGGGCCCTTGTTGGGTTTCTCTGCCAAACTGACGGTTTTTCGGGTTGCACTTTTTCCTGTTCTTGGCCTAGCACACCCTGCTTCAGAACCCACAAGGGTTTGTGGGCCCTCAGCGCACCACCGCACCGCCTTGGTGGGGGGCTTCCTCGCACAGTTGGACTTTGCTTTGACGACCAAACACCACAACCAAAACAAACATTGAAAACCCCAAAACAACCCAAGATCCAGATCAACTTCAACAAAAGGTTTAGGGTTTTCAAGGCAACCAACACAAACCTTGCAAACAACCCGCTTGACGGTGGCACCTTCACGACGCAGCCCATTTTCAAGCAGACTTCTGGGGTGCAACCCGCCGCAGGGCAAACGGCCAAGTGACACGGCAGGCAAAGTTCACCCCAAGATAACCACAAGCATTGGAACAAATGCCACCCGTTCCTCCTCGAACACGATGGCTGGGGTGTTTAGTTTACAACAGCGCCATTACGTTGGGACTTTGGAGAAAGGGCCCGCCAAGGATTGACAACACTCAAGAACAGGTAGAAAAACAGAGGACGACGCAAGGTTTGGTTGGGCGGCCCTAGTGGATGCGAGTTGAGGGCGCGGGGGGGGAGAGTGCAGAGTTGTAGCAATTTAATAATTGGTTACTAGTTCTGAAGTATAATGACATCTCAGATCTCTACTTAATTTCAATCAAGATTCTCAGAGAGGAAACTGAGTAATGATCATGATCGGTCTAGAGAGTTCTGAAGTAGAATGAAATCTCTCTTTAGGGGATCTCAGGACCTTCACAACCCCTGCTATTCTGTCATCCATTTTCCAATATCTGTTTAGGTCTTTTTCAATTAGTCAAAAAGTTGTAAAGCATAAAAAGAGAGTGCACACAAGTTATATAGACCTAGAAGGATTATTGCACAAACCTCAATCAAATGGCATCATCTATAGGCCTATGGCAATAACAGAGGATACAAAGGTAAGCTTTCACTACCACTACATGTACATTAATGATAGTGCAAAAAAAGATGAAATGAAATCCAATTCAGCACCTTGTTTCCAATGGATATGTATATGTTGGTTTTTGGATCAATACCACCTAGGTGATTGAGTTTGTTTTGTGGGTCTTTGTACACATTTAATTTGTCCAAACATTTAATTTGGATCAATACCTCTATTTACTGTCTCTTTGTTTTCTGAAGTTGCCTAATCTTAACTTTCCTCTGGTTGGCAGATTTGGATTTTCCGGAACAGCTTTGAGTAAATTCTGTGGACTGTGGTGGTTTTCTGACAATAGGCATTGAAGGACGGGGCAACTGAGGCACGATGATTTTAAGTCAATGTGTCAAAATCTGAAGGCAACATGTACATTTTGGATCAGCTCAATAGTAATGGTCACAAACAGCAAGTATGTCTGAATTCGTGAATTCTCTGTTGCCAATCTCATACTATGCTATCTTAATGTTTACTCATCTGACTCAGAAAGCATTCCCACAGCTTCGAGATTCTTAGTATGAGAGAAACTTGAGGTTCTTAGTATGAGAGAATTCCCTCTTGAGGAATTGCCGAAAGAAATAGGAAATTTAACCAATCTAGGGATGTTGGACTTGAGTGGGAGTTACAATATTAGTGCGTTTCCATTGAAATTAATGTCAAGATTGTATAAACTAGAAGAACTGTACATGCAATGTAATTTTGGGGATGGGAAGAGTAAAGTTGCAGTCAAGGAAGAAGAAACTAGTGATAGTTGTGATGAGGAGACATATTTAAATATTTTGGAGCTACGCATATCTGATGCAGAATGGTTGCCTAAATATGTAGAGGTCAATCTGAATTGGGTAGATTTTTATATATGCATCAGCATATACCGGTCGAGAAATTCTCTAGTGAGGACCAAACAATAAAGACTTGTTGAGAACTTTCAAACTCAACCGTTGGATGAGCTTTTAATGAGTTATTTTTTAAATATTAACTAACATTTAAAATACTCATCTACCGGTTGAGTTTGAAAGTCTTCAACAAGTCCTTATTGTTTGGTCCTCACTAGAGCCTCTCCCTATACCGGTCAGCCTGTAATGAGAAAAAAAATGCGGTGACATTTTTGTAAATATTAAAATTTGTAATATTTTGGTGGCTTTATGAGAAATAAAAATATTAGGTGGTTTTTTTAAGAATATAGGTTAAGTAAATGATCTTATGGGTAATTGGCCCTAAAAACTTTGGGATGTTTAGTAGCATCCCACATTGAAAATATGTGAGGAAGAGATGGTTTCTCATCTTATAAAATGGACATATCTCTCATTTGGAAAAAAATATATCTCTTAAGATGTATACATTTTGTGTACAATTTAAACTTTAATCCTCAATTGAGATCAAATATAAAAAAAATTGGAAATGCAAGAACCTTAAAACGACGTTGTTTTGGTTCACTCGGTTTTTTCTGTTCGGTTCGGTTTTTGAAAACCGAACCAAATAGGATTGTTTCAGTTTGGTTTTTAATATTCGGTTTTGGGTTTTTTTCGGCCGCGGTTCGATTTTTTTTTTTATTCAGTTGGCGGTTTTTGGTTTCCCGAACCCACCCCTACGAGAAATTACCAATCCTAACTTTAGTTTCCAGACAAAGCACTCTAGCAGATGGAGAAAGTAAATATCACCTTAACCCCAAATCCCACATCTAAGTTCCTCACCAAACACATTCAGAAAGAACCAAGAACAATTTTATATGTGCAGAATATGCGGAAAGGTACACTACATCGTTCGACTAGGCTGTTGTTTAAATAACAGATAACCAACACTTCAAAGGAGGCAGAGATTTCTAATGTTTCACGTAACTAACAAGTGCATGAAAAAGTTACGTCTCTGATATATGATCTTGCTTGTACTTCTCGTATTAATATTTGATTATGGTTTTCTCCTGAGAATCAAAGCCAACAAATAGCTGAGGGCAGAGTCAGTTGATGAAAGTGCTACAATGAGCAACGCCACAAGAACAAGAGTGAGAGTCGCAGTCTTCAGCTGCATGAAATCAATAGAAGTACCTCAGATTTTAACCATGTCAAATTGTAGTCACTCCTGACTCAATCAAATGTGTCTAAATATGTATCCACAGGTTGACTAAATTTCAAATTCAAATTAAACATAGGATTCACAACTGTATATCTTCCAAGTCTTTAAACATACCGTGCTACGGAAACCTGGCCATTCTATGTACTTCAGCTGACTGGGCTGCTCGAGCAGAAAAACGAATAATGATCTCAAAGACCTAAAAAAAGTAGAAACACACCAATCAATTAAGTAATGATAATTGCAACTTCTGCATAATACAATGAGCTGGAGTGTCAATTTGTGAAAGGCCCACCATCACTACTAGGATTTGAGAGGGAGAATTACCACACTGTTTCTTTGAAAAGACTCAGAAGGAAGGGCTCCTGAGGTACTTCATCATCAAAGCTCAACTGATGATGTTCCTTTCCCACAGAGGCAGCATATGTGGTGCCAACCCGACGTACAGGCAAATATTGAATCCCTGCTCTAAGAATCTGCAGTAACAAGCCTTATGACTAGGTAAGCATTTACAAGATAAATGGACACAAATGGTACAAGCCTTGAAACTCCAATACGAAGAGACAATTACCCTTCTAGATGTTACTGAAACGGCATTGTAATTATTGATCTTGGTCCCCTTATGTCCAAATGGTAGTTTAGCATGATGAATCAGACCTTTAATGGGGAGGAAGAAAAAAACAAATAACGAGTATCATAACATGGAAACTTTACATGCAGAGAAAACTTTGATGAAATAATATCCAAGAGAAGGAAAAAGAGAGTCATGGGATACCTGAACAGTTTGCCGCAGACTGCGAAACAGCCGGCATCCTAGGTCAAAATTGTGGAACCAGTATGAGACACACACACACACACACACTTTTGAAGAGTAATATGCACAAATCACATAGAAACATATATACTTGCGTATCAATGACTGCAATGCTTAGAGAGTAATATGCACAACACCTTGTGGAATCAAGAAATTATGGTCCTAAAGCAACCAAACACCACATACAAACACCCCCTCCAAAGCAACTAAAGAAAGCTACTGACATGGGTTCAGCTACAATTAACGCACTGAAAGAAACAAAACTAAAGTGGTAGCAACAATTTTAGAGTTCCTAATTATAAAAGCTGAAAACCCAATTGAAAAACCAATTGGCCCTGTTTGCCAAAATTCTGTTCTTCAAAATTCTGTTCTTTACCGCATAAAAGCCAAAAATCCTTGGCAGTTCTCAGCCACCCTAACCCTTGAATGAAAAACTAGGAAGCCAATTGTGTTTTGTCGCATGAAAGGTAAAAAATTTCTGTGACCCAAGAATCAAAATTGATTTTTCTTTCACTGGGGAGATTCATAAACATTACAATTAATTCGAGAAGCATACAACCATGGCAACTAAGCAAACAAACCGTTGGTGCTTTGAAACGCAGAGAAGTGAGAAAGAAGACAAGTGGTGCTTACCTGCAAACTTGGTCGCTCTAAATTCACACACTCGCTCAGAGTTTAGGGATGACAAAATGGAAAGCCAACGACTGCAGCCGTTTTTGCTTTTGCTCGGGGCCTTCTACCAAAACGCCGCGTTTTGCTCATTATTCATGTTTTTTTTTGGGCCACCATAGTGCAGGCCCCAATTGTACCCAAAAAAAAAAAACTATATATATAGGAGGCGTGTTTCCAGACCTAGGTAATTTAGGTTTGCCATGTCCTCTGCGTCCGATCAAATCCAAATGAGTCAAAACGATCCAAATCCAGAAGAGTCAGAAGGACGTTCAGAATTCAGGAATAATACTAATACTAGTATCGATGATCTCCCTGACGGTGTATTGGCCGAAATCGTTTGCCGACTCCCTAGCAATAAATTTGTTGTCCGATGCAAAGGTGTTTCCAAACGCTGGTGCACCCTGGTCTCCGATCCTCATTTCATTGGCCGGTTTGTTCGCCTTCAAAGCGACAGAAAAATCCCTATAATACGTACTCTGTTGAATTTCGAAGCAGAAGAATTTCGTTGGACAATGACAGTGAAAGAGGTGGAATTCCTTACCACAATGAATACGAAAGCAGAGGAATTCCTTGCGGCAGTGACCACCAAAGGAGAGGAATTGCTGCCAACCGACGCAGTGCTTATCGCAACAACAACAAAAGCATTGCTTAACAGAATGACAGGAGAAGTGGAGAAATGGCGTATTAGAACGCCGTCCAAGCCCTTGACTCCGCTGTTCGAAAGACTCATGAGTTGCCATTCTCTGGAGTCAGAGCCATTCGTGGTGGCAACATATAACGACTTGGTTTTGTGTTGCGCAAGTGAGGATGACCAACGTGATTACTTCATCTGTAATCCACACACAATCCAATGGGTTCCTCTCCCGCCACCTCCTCGAGTCTACCGGCAAGTGGCAGTGGGATTCATCTTAGATGATGTTGACAATGCGCAACAAAGTTGTAGGTGCAAGGTTGTGAGAATTCCTGAAGAAATTTATCGAAAAGATTCCTTCCATTTGAAGGCGGAAATCTTTTCCTCGGAGACCGGTAGATGGAAAGAGTCAAGTGTCTCATTCATGAAAGAAATTGATTGTGGTCTAGTGGATAATAGTATGAGCTATCCTTACAATGGAATGTTGTATTGGAACTTGCTACGTTATGGCGGAAACTATTTTATCGGATTTGATCCGTTCATGATCAACAATACCAGTAGTAGTGATGGTATTGATCATTACAAAGGCCGTATCATAGACTTTGATGATGCGCCAAATTCTGTTGAGACTCACGGCATTGTTTGTGTAGGCGTGTACGGAAGGTGTCTACGATTCATCTCTAACTTGGACTTGAATTCCTGCACTCTACATGCGTGGGAGTTGGAAGAAGGACATGATGAGAGAGCTCGGGATAGATCTGGCAATTTGATTATTTTGAAATGCAGCAAGTATTCATTCGATACACAAATGTTTGATGGTGCAGACCCAATGTCATATCTGTATCTATGGCCAATTTTCGACCCAAATGATGAGGATATCTTGTATCTACGTAATGAGAATGAAGGCAACTTCAAATGCAACATTCGCACAGGAGAGTGGTCAAAGATGCAAGTTCAGAGGTTAAATGACAACAGTTTTCTATGGTTCCAATTGATAACGCTCCCATGGTGGCCGACACCAGTTCCTAGACTAGCACAGGATCAAGATGGGAAGTTCCCATTGGGAACATCCCCATGGAGCAAGCAAGCAGCTATATTCTCCCTTTAGGGCAACTTTAGTAAGAAGATATGTAGAAGTAATTGAACCTTTATATATAGTTTATAATTGGATTCTATTTATATTGATGCATCTAAATTTGTCGTTCTTTTTTCATGAAATTCTTTCGTGTACCATTATATTTCACCAGTGGTAATAAGGGAGTAACCTCGCTAAGTTTAATCAGAATCATATGCATTAGTCTAATTAGAATCATATGCATGAGTGATTAGACTGATGCATGTACTGTGACAAGACTGATACATCCTAAATTAAGCCTTAAGATTTAAGATCAAAAGACATAATTAATTCATAAATACAAATATAAATTAATCCTTAAGAGTTAAGATCAAAAGACATAATTAATTCATAAATACTATAAACACATGCATACGATCGATTAAGAGCAACATAAGAAAGAACTAAACTGATGGATGAACTCAAAGAGTACGGACGTACGGTAATGCCCTTCTTGGCGATGCCCTAGGGTAATACAAAGACGATAGTTTTTGAAATATTGCCGCAAATTTGACCTATACAAAGATGTGGCCTAGGTCGAATATAAACTAATTAATTTCCCAAAACATACAAAGATCTGTATATTTGGAGTACATTCAGCTAGCATGGGAAGTTCTCTAGTGAGGACCTCTTAAATGAGGACCACTTGAGGACTTTTCTAGTAGACATACTTTTTTATTACATTTTGACAAATCAACCGTTCAATATTTAGATATTTATGAGTAGATCACTTCTATAAATTTTCAATGAAATCTAAAATCGTTAGGTCATCTATAATTGTGATTTACCATTTATGAATATGAATGGTTCAAAATTGACAGATTTGGTTCGTTCATTTATTTGGTCTAGTTTGGTACCTTAACGATTTCAAATTTTGTTGAAAATTTGTAGAAGTGATCTACTCATGAATATCTTAACATTGAACGGTTGATTTCTCGAGATGTGATCGAAAAATAGATATCACAACCATTAATCAAAAAGTCCTCAAGTGGTCCTCATTTAAGAGGTCCTCACTAGAGAAGCTCCCCAGCTAGCATTACCGCAGTGTAATAGCATTGAGATTTTCAACAGTTTCTATGATATTACTCTTCATTAAATATGAACCATATATACTTATATAGTTACATTTTTAAGCTTGTAACGTGAGCCTAAGAAAAAAAAAATTGAATGAAGTTTGTGAAGTATATGAAGATCGAAATCTTTACAAGCCATGCAATAAAGATTTGTGCCCATGCCTACATGAGTACATGACAGTAATAGACCAACGAAAAAAAAGAGAGTGTTGAATTTTGAATAAAAATAAATTATTGTAAATTGTACTTATTGTTATTGGTAATTTGCTAAGAGACCTTCATCAATAGCACTTATTATATATATATATAGTACGTACTACGTAGGCGTGTTTCCAGACCTAGGTCATTTAGGTTTGTCATGTCAGGCAACATTGGATTAGTGGCAGCCTCTGCCTCTGGTCAAATCCAGATGAGTCAAAACGATCCAAATCCAGAACAGTCAGAAGGACCTTCTGAATTCAGGAATAATACTAGTATCGATGATCTCCCTTACGGTGTATTCGCCGAAATCCTTTGCCGACTCCCTTGCAATAAATTTGTTTTCCGATGCAAAGGTGTTTCCAAACGATGGCGCACCCTCGTCTCCGATCCTCACTTCATTGACCGGTTTGTGCGCCTCCAAAGCGACAGAAAAATCCCTATATTTCGTACTCTGTTAAATTACGAAGCAGAAGAATTTCCTTTGGCAATGACAAGGAAAGAGGAGGAATTCCTTACCACAATGAATACGAAAGCAGAGGAATTCCTTGCGGCAGTGACCACCAAAGGAGAGGAATTGCTGCCAACCGAAGCAGTGCTTATCGCAACAACAACAACAACAACAAAATTTATTAACAGAATGACAAGAGAAGTGGAGAAATTGCTTACTAGAAAGCCGCCCAAACCCTTAACTCCCTGTTCGAAAGACTCATGAGCTGCCATTCTCTGGAATCAGAGCCATTGGTGGTGGCGACATGTAATGACTTGGTTTTGTGTTGCGCAAGTGAGGCTGACCAACGTGATTACTTCATCTGCAATCCATACACAATCCAATGGGTTTGTCTCCCGCCACCCCCTCGAGTCGACCGGCCTCCTGGCTCCCGGGAAGTGGTAGTGGGATTCATCTGCAATGTTGACAATGGGCAACAAAGTTGTAGGTGCAAGGTGGTGAGAATTCCTGAAGAAATTAATCAAGAACATTCCTTTCATTTGAAGGTCGACATCTTTTCCTCTGAGACCGGTAGATGGAAAGAGTCAAGTGTCTCATTCATGAAAGAAATTGATTGTCGTCTGGTGGATAATAGTATGAGCTATCCTTACAATGGAATGTTGTATTGGAACGTGCTAAGTTATGGCGTAAACTATTTTATCGGATTTGATCCGTTCATGATCAACAGTACTAGTAGTAGTAGTGATGGTATTGATCATTATAAAGGCCGTATCATAGACTTTGGTGATGCGCCAAATTCTGTTTCTGTTGTGTGTGCAGGTGTGTGCGGAGGGTGTCTACGATTCATCAGAAATTTTGACTTGGTTTCTTGCACTCTACCTGTGTGGGAGTTGGAAGAAGAACAAGATGAGAGAGCTGTCGATAGATCTGGCAATTTGATTTTGAAATGCAGCAAGTATTCACTCGATACACAAAAGTTTGATGGTACAGACCGAATTTCATATCTATGGCCAATTTTCGACCCAAATGATGAGGATATCTTGTATCTAGGAAATAAGAATGGAGGCAACTTCAAATGCAACATTCGCACAGGAGAGTGGTCAAAGATACCAGTTGATATGTTAAATGACCACGGTATTGTATCGTTCCAATTGATAACGCTCCCATGGTGGCCGACACCAGTTCCTAGACTATCACAGGATCAACATCCCCATGGAGCAAGCAAGCAAGCAGCAAGATTCTCCCTTTAGGGTCGACTGCATGCAGCTTTAGTAAGAAGAGATATAACTTTTTTTTGGGGTTACATGTGGCCTAAAAAAGGCCAATGGTAAGAGATATTTACAAGTAATTAAACTGAATCCTTAAAATTGCACTTATATATTGTTTTTGGTAATTTGCTAAGAGACCTTCATCAATTTTTTATTCTTCAATTCTTTAACGAATCCTGAGACTGCTTGAATTTCAACTTCAATTTTCCTTTAAGTCACCGGCGGCCTGCCTTGTTACTTCATTGTAATCCTCAATACAAGAAATTGGACCCTTTTGTAGTACTTCATATATAATGATTAGTAGCTAACTATAACTTTTTAGGTGTATTTATGTAGCCAATAACTATAATCTAACTTGTATTTGTCATTACATTCTTCTCTACCTTCTCATCCACCATATTAAAATCGCATGTGAGTGATTGATACAGTTGTAACTCTACAATAAAACCACATATAGGTGATTGGTGCTTATTTAGTTGAGCTTGAGAGATGGTAAATTGTACATTTAAACTCTCAATTGATCATACATATCTGACTATGTAATAGGAAAAAATTACTCGTAGTTGGTAAATAAATTTTGTATATGCGGTCTGGTTGGCATTTTATGCTCAGTTGGTTTCATATGGGGAACAGTTGTATATGTTCCCAAATGCCCTCACTAACCAACCTTAATTATAAATTTATAATTAAGTAGGAAGACTAATTATACCTTCTATTCTATAATGAACAATGAAACCAAACCAAATGCCAGCACAGACTTGTATATACATTGTTGTTTTTTTTAGGGGGTATTAAACACATATGAAATGCGGTGGTTGGAAATACTGGTGTTGAGCTGCTGCCATTTCTATCCTGTCCCAATTCTCCTTCCTCTTGATCTCAGCTTGGTGAGCCTTGGACTCTCTGAGCTCGATTTCCTGGAGGCATTTCGAGTACAAAATTGGGTCCATTTCTTCGAGCATCACCTTCACATTTTCTGTCAATTGCCGCACGCTTTTGCTCCAATGCCACTTCAAGTTCTTCTCCATGCCTTCGACTACGACTGGGAACACTTCCTCCATTGCCACTGATATCATCTTCACAAACTGCTCATTGTTCCAAACATAAAGCGCTCGCTCCGCTACCTAAAATCATAACACTTATTAAGATCATAGTGATAACAATGACATTGGGAATTATAGTTGAAAAATTAAAGGGTACTACTAGTTTTTGACGATTTAACAATGAAATTTCTGCTTGCTTTTTCAAGAAAGTATAGGTAAAGATAACAAACATTGGAATCTTGATATGTAAAAACCACGTGTACCTGTGAGTTCCAACTGTTCAAGCATCTTGTAATCTGATTACATAACGGAAAAGCTAGCTTCCTATACTGATCAGGGTCAATGTTTTCAACAAGTTCCTCAAGCTCCCCAATCAGCAAAACCTCCTTCTGGCAATTAGTCACAGGCCAATACCTCAAAATTCCTCTAACAACAATCCCACCAAGCACTGGTTCCTTCTGCACAAACTGAGACACACAATAAGCCAATTGCCTATGATAAGCCTGCATCCCTTTTGTCTTGTGAAATGGAATGAGCACCCTCATCAAGAACAGCTTGTGCTCTTCCTTGAGTGGCACGGTGAAGCCATTGATGATGCTTCCCCATATCTCAAGCAACTCTCTAATCCCACTATGCCTTTCCGTCTCAAACACATAGTGCAAGAACACATCATTCATCGATTTCCTCATGAAGGCACGGTAGAATGTGAATCTGGAATATATCCGGTGGTAGACATTCTTCAAGCTGTCACGTTCCCTAGGGTCTTCGGATTGGAAAAGGGCTAGGAGATTGATGACAAATTGGTTATCAATGTATTCTCGAAGTACCTTGGGATCGTTGTTGATTACTAGTCGTATGAGGATGTCATAAACCAACTGTAGATGCGGCCATACCGGGGAAAAGGCTGACATGGGGTCTTCATCATCGGGGAAGTCTGCGGTGATGAAGGGATTGGAAGGAGGAGGGAGAGGCCTGAACAGGTTGGCAGATATCATGGAAATGAGAGATGACAGAACTTGAACAGGAACCGAATTTTTATTGGTCTTCACAAAGGAAAGGAGCTGCAAGAGCTTGTGCCTCTTCAGTTCTTGTTGTGTAGGACTTTCGTATTCAGTGAAGCTGACGACGGATGTGCAGTACGAGATGGCAGAGAGAATTTCTTCGTATTCCGAATTAGAAGAAGATGAAGAAGAAGATGATGATGAACTCCCAATATTGTTGTTGGCAATCTTGTTCCCATTGGAATCAAGATCAAATAGGTGTTGCAGGGTTGTTGATCTTTTCTTTGTAGAAACTCTAGGTGAAGCTTTCGGAGTAGTGTTACTTTGGACACCCATTTTCTCTCTACTCTTGTTTTGCTTCCTAGCTTTCAATTCCCCTGTAGTCTATGAACCTCATCCTCCTATTGTTTATGAAAGTTTCACTTAGCTGCTAAGAAAGAACACTGCTACTTTTGTTTACTATCTTTTTTACTTGTAGGGATCTAAGCTTTAGTAGAAAGGCCAAAAGACAGCGATGTTATATATACAAGAAAGTGTTGTAATATCCGTTCGATAACAGAGACCGTATAGTTTTTAATAGAAAGCCAATAGCTGGAAGAAGAGGTTGAGCCAAAGAGAGAGCTTCATTGTTCTTGTTCCTCATCTCTGTGAATGCCGCGTGGATCTTTTTTTTTTTTTTTTTTTTTTTTGGAGAGACGGACGGACTCAACAGCTTGTAGTTAGCTACAGGACAAGTCCTCATAAATTTGAGTCAGGTTTATCATCCATGTGCTTCCACCAACCTATCGGCCTCAGCATTTTGAGCTAGGGCTCCACTCTCTAAGGGACAGTTTGGTAGGCATAGAAGAACAGAGTGAAAGTAGTTGCATATATAACACAGGAGCTGCTATGGTAACTAAAAATCAGAGACCCCTCCAAACAGAATCGTAGGTCTGATCACAGTTGTTCATGGTGTTGGCATTTTATTGGATAAAAAGAACAGAAATTCTAAGTTGCAATTAGTATTGAAAAGATGTTAAGCATGTGTAAAGAGTGAGTGATGCACCTAACTATGAGAGAGAGAGAGAGTTGGATAAAAGAAGATAGTGAAGAAGACAATTCACCATCCTCTACTTTCATTCTAAATCCTCATTATGAGTACGACACCCCATAGTCTTAAAGAGGCATGATTAAGCAATTAGGTATTAGTATTACTTAAATAGAATGGTCTTCGCACTACATTTCTATCGACTCATTTTAACACTTGCACTCCACCTTTAATTACTTAAAAATGGAGAGCAACTGTGTAGAGTGCTAAAACAGTAAAACTGTAAAACCACACCCATTAGATAAGGGCTTTGTTTGCCTTACTTTCGCAACAGTAAAAACCTTTTTTCGATCCCAAACACTTCTGATAACTTGAAGTGTGTTTGGCAAGAATAGTTTTCTGGACAGTAAAAGCATTTTTTTTATTTTTTATTAATTCATTAAGTAGATGAAAATTTTATCAAAAACTTTACAAAAGCGCAAATGAAGATGAAAACGTTTTCAAAAGCAAATCCCAAATGGGTTTGTTTCGATGTAACCCTAAATAACCTTTGCCAACACATATACATTTCCAACCCACAACCCAAAAACCACAGGTAATGGAAAGTACCAACTAGAAAAACCAAAAGTCCAAAACAGAAACACAGGAAGAAGGATGAGCTACGGTAAATCCTAGAAGGCATACGTCTCGGTCATAAAGAATGAAAGGGATGTTCATGTGATGACAGCAATGGTAATCAAGTTTTAGCTCATTGGTTTTCTCATCCTTATCAATCTCATAAATCATATCGCAAGGAATCTCATAATATCAAACAGTTCAGACCAGTAATTTCAATAACCCAAATGAGAACTAGCATTTATGGGATCATGGTTTATTACACTGATGCATATTGGAAATCTGGAAGGGCAGATTTGCCAGAGAAATCATACCATCTCTTCCGTTTTATGTACTCAACACAAGGCTGCAAAACAAACCCGACTATAACAGCACAGATGCTTATAGCCATGACCTTTGCAGAAGCAAGAGCTAAAACTACAAAAATTAACAGTGTTGGAGGAACACACATCAAAATTGCTGCAATATTCCCAAGAGGTACCTTGTAGGGCCGTGGTAGAGTTGGGTGTTGAATTCTTAACTTCACAAATGCTATGAATTCCATAATCATCCCAAAACAATACAAGTAGTTCTCCGCCGCTACAATCTCTTGGAAGCTCAACCAAGAGAGCAAAATTACACCGGACGCAGAGAACAAGATTCCCGTAAGAGGGGTACCATAACGAGATCGTTTGGCAAAGAATGAAGGAAGCATCCCAATTTCTGCCATACCCAGGAGTTGAAAGGAGTCACTGCTCATTTCAGCCACAAACATACCCATGTTTGACAAAGCAGCTGCGGCTAGAACCCAGGTTCTTAACCATACACCTCCAAGTATTTTAGCAATATCAGCAAAATAACCATCGGACCACACTTCACGGTCAACTGGAATAGCTCCAGTACCAGTCAGAAGAGGAACAATGTATCCAACCACAACCATAATTAGAGCATAAAAGAGAGCTTTTGGAAGAGTTCTACTAGGGTTTTCCACTTCCCCTGCAAGTGTACTAATTGAATCCCAATAATTAAGATTCCAGAAAAGGGTGTTCAAGTACAAACTCCAATTCACAGTGCCCAGATCTACGATAAGCCACCTTGAAGGCTCTATCTTGGGAATTGCTATTAGCCCCATGACTATAAAAGGAAGAAGTGAAAACACCCCTAATAAAATAGCAACCCAACCCACTATGGTTAAACCCCTGTAGTTCATGAAAGTGAGTATTGCAGTCAAAACCAATACTGCAATTATCCTAGGGAATCCACCTTCTAAAGCTGGAATTGCTGATTTCAGATAGTCCAGAAATAGAACAGGGTATAGAGCATTATCAATTACCCCACTAAGCCATTTGACCCAACCTTGCTGAAACCCCCAAAAAGGACCCAAAGCCGATGAAACCCAAACAACATATCCCCCATTCTCAGGGAACATAGTACCCATTTCTGCAGTTATCAAAGCCTCCGGAACACTCCATATGATTGCAAAAACCAGAAAACCAAGAAGGGCTAAAAGGGGACCGGCTGCCTGGACACTGTCTTCAACACCAAATGGTCCCCCGGAGACCTCATAGAAGATCAAGAATACAAGAGGCACAATTGAAACTTTATTGTACTCGTGTAAGTTGTGAGAGGATCCTTCCCCCAAACCAACATACTCGCCAATATTGTTGTCCAACATTGTTGCATTACTTTGCCTAGCAGGTGAAGTTCTATGTTTCTGCAAGGAACATACCGTTATTAAGCACCAATGATAAAGAATAAAATGACAAGGAAAAGAAAATGACATTGTCAGTTCACTAATCAAAAGCATCCTTTTGTTGCTCATATCAGCCTATCTAAAGCTATTAAATTTATAGGCTTAAGTTCTAAATTCAAAGCCGGAAAGAGAGCAACAACCAAGGATAAAGATGATGTTAACCAGAAGTATTGAACTAAATTTCTCCAACACGAGTGATTCATACAAAAATTGGCCAAATCAAAAAGTGAATCATACATAAAGGATGACTTTTTACCAGTTAAGAATCCAAATATTCAACTAAAATCAAGCTCTTTACGCAAATCACAAACAAATCTGCTTATATCATCGAGCAATGAAATTACGGACACAAACACAAATACCCATTAAAACTAGCACATCAAATTGGATCATGGAAACAAAGAAAAACAAACTAAGGTCCTTCAAAAGAGCCCATAAAGCAAATCTCATCATTCCCAAGTGCAAACTGACAGAGAGAGGGTTGAGGACTAGAGGAATCAATCAAACAGAAAACCAAAAGTTACCTTGCATTGGGCTTAACGATCGGCAATGGAATAACTCAGAACATTAGAAATGGAAACTAAAATATTAGTAACAAGCAGTGAAAAAGAAGAAGAAGAAGAAGAAGCTAACCATGTAAAGGGGGGTTGAGAACTGACGAAAAGAAGAGATAGGATGCTAGCTATGTGTCATGACGTTAAGAAGTGAGCGTCCACCACGCATATGTCAGTGGCCACGCACGAGTCTGCTTCTTCCGAGAGACAGTGTTGCATCGCCGACACGCCTGAAAAGACAAACACCAGATGCAAGGCTTTGTGGTTTGAGACTTTAGAAACGTTTTCGTTTTTCCGTGAAGAATTGTGCACACACTAGTTTAAGTGCAAGTATGAGATGGATTTCATTAACTTATTTCTTTTTCTTTTTTTTGTTATTTATCTATCCTTTGCGTTCTTTTTTTTGGGTACATTGAAAAGAGGATAAAATTCTTAATTTGGTTTAATTTTGACTCAATTCCACACTCTTTCTCACCACAAACTCATAAAGACACTATTTTTCAACAAACACATATTAATGAAAAAGGGTGCAATGGCTCTCCAAACCCTAGTGGCGTCAAGGTTTCTATCGATTTCCATTAGCGCGATCTTGGTCGTCGCTTCATTATTCTTGATTTCCCCAAGCGACCCTATCCTAGAAAGAAGCCTCGCGCTTTCCTTGTCATCAGTGGTGGCCACCATCTTCCAGTGACCGTCCTCCTCTTTCTTCCCTAGCATTGCTTCTTATTGGGATATGGAGATGGTTTGTGTTGGGTTTTGTTGCTCGACCTGACCTGTAGGATCTGACCCTCGACGGTTTTGTGGTGGTTTCGCCTCCATTTTGTTTATGGGTTCCGATGCGCGTTCAGTTTCTAGATTTGGAGCTTGGCTAAGGCGGTGTTTTGTGGCTTGGTTTTTGCCGGGTCTTGCCTGATAGGGTTGGTGGTGTGTGGTGTTGCTACCATTCGTTGCTCCAAAGAATACCTGATTTTTATTTTTTTTATTTTGACGAAATAAAAAAGAAACACTTCCTGTTCTAGTAAGGTTTCGTGTAGGATATTATTATGACTCTAAATTATAAAAATCGGTGCAAAACGTTCTTGAGTATATAAATGATACCATTTTTCAAAGAAATCATGTGTTATAATAAGAAGATTTTCCTTAATTTGGTACAATTCACTCAAATTAACGAAAACACAATTTTGATAGACAATGTGTTGCCAAAACTCGTTTCAATTAAAAAAAAGAGTCCAAGATCTCTAATAACTAAATCTTTTTACATTTCTTCAAAAAAATTAAATAATTTATTTTTTTGGAGAGTAAAATTATATTTATATATATATTTGGAACAATCTATAGCGACGAACAATCCAATTTTTAAAAATTTTGACGGAATAAAAAAACAAACATTTCTGGTTTTCGTAAGCTCTTGTGTTGATATTATTAAGACTCTAAAATCATTTTAAAAATTCGTGCAAACCGGTCTTGAAATCATGTGCAATAATAAGAAAATTTTCCTTAATCTGGCACAATTCACCCAAACTAAGGAAAACCCGATTTCGATAACTAATCTTTTTTACATTTCTTCTAATTTAAAATAATTTATTTTTTCGTCACTGCAAGTTGTTCTAATTTTTTTTAAAAATTGACGAAAAAGAAGAAGAAATACTTCATGTACTCATAAGGTCTCACATTAGATTTCATTAAGATTGTAAAATACTTTTGAAAATCCTTGCAAACCGGTCTTAACATTCCAAAGATAACATTTTCTAGAATTATAGTAAGGAAAATGAGGACGTTGTCTATGAGGATATGTGTAATGTTGCTCGAGGTTCAAGTTTTATGTCCCCCTCGCAGCACTACATTGTCCCCAATTAATAAATTATCATTCTTCCTTTCAAAAAAAAAGTAAGAAATTTTTTCTCAATTTGATACAATTCACTAAACTAAGCAAAAGCCCGCTTTTGATAGATAATGTGTTGCCAAAACTAGTTTGTTTTGTTTAATCATAGAGTTCAAGAGACTTAATAACTAACTCTTTTTAGATTTCTTCAAATCTAAAATATATATAAATTTAATTTAAAAAGCCTATAGTGACGAACTGTTCGTCGATAAAAAGTGTTCCTGAAAATTTTTATTTTATTTTGATGAAATAAAAAAGAAACACATCAAGATCCTCGTCAGGTTTGGCGTATGATTTCATCAAGACTTTAAAATACTTTTAAAAACTAGTGCAACCTGCTCTTGAGGCTTTCAAAGACACTATTTTTCAAAGAAATCATATGCTATAATACGAAATTTAATTTCCTCAATGTGGCACAAATGGATCACCAAAACTAAACGAAAATCTGATTTCAATAGACCATGTGTTGTGAAATCTCGTTTGCATTGGTTAATCATATAGTCAAAGAGTTCTAAAAACTAACTCCTTTTATATTCTTCAAATTAAAAAAAATTATTTATTATGAATCGTTCGTCTCTACAAGGTATTCCAATTTTTTTTATTATCGTGTTGAAATAAAAAAATAAACATTTATGGTCCTCGTAACGTCTCGCAGAGGATTTCATTATGACCCTAAATTACTTTTGACATCTGGTGCAAACCAGTTTTGAGTATTTGAAATATACAATTTTTCAAAGAAATCATGTGTTATAATAGGGAATTTTTTCTTAATTTTACACGATTCACCAAAACCAAGCGAAAATTTGATTTTGATAGGCAATGTGTTTCCAATGTTTGTTTGTATTGTTTAATCATATATATATGGACTAAATTCTTGTTAATACCCTGAACTTTAAGGGTCTAATTAGTTCAGTCCCTACACTTTTAATTTCATCAAAACGGTCCCTAAACTTTCAATTCTTATGCAATAAAACCCTTTGTCACTGTTCCGTCAATTTGGGAAGTTAAATGCTGATGTGGCATGCCAAAAAAAATGTGAAATGCCCACTATACCCCTGGTTTCTCTTTAGTTTTTTTTCTTCTTCTCTCTCTCCCCGATCCCTCTCTCTCTCTCTCTCTCTCTCTCTCTCTCTCTCTCTCCTCGTTCCTGCTCCCTGCTCCTGCTCCTCTGCTACAGTCATTCCAATCATAACAACCCATTAATTTGGGCACCATCTCCAGTTCTGCAATTCACAGTTCACAATCACCTCTGTTCCTGCAAATTCAACACCAATTCCACAAATAATTCAAGCTACAATTCACAGCAGCCCAGAACAAATCTGAGACCATTTCTGCATCTCTCAATCACACTCACACCTCGAGCCCAGCTTGCAAGTGGACGCCCAGACCACCGATTAAGAAGCAAACACCCAGCTCAGATTTGGGCACTCTTGAGGACGTTGTTGCCCTACTTTACTCCGCCGGACGCACCAGCTGGCGCCTCTACTAACGGCATCACGCCTCTCTCTCGAACCAGAGCCCATCTCGGTTTCTCTTTCATCTCTCGGATTGCCATTCACCTGCAACACAACAAAATCATAGCGACCCAAGCCACGTCACCCATACATCGATCTCTGCCCACCAGTCGACGCCGCTAATGGGTGTCCTCCTCTGACGCACACCACTGCACTCGCTGTAATCGCCTCGGCATCTCTCTTTGCACCATAATCGCCGTCGATCCCATTTCCAGCGCCGCCGATTGTCGAGTTCTTCTGCAATTCGACGCCGCACGCACACAAAATCTAGACCACGCCGGCGTCGTCCTCCCGCACTGCCGTCGATCTCTCCGGTCGTCTTCCTCACAGACACAGAGATCACCCTCTTCTCTCTCTCGGCCCGTGTTTCCATCGAACCTAGTTCTCCCAGTTCTCTTTCAAAATCTGAGCACTCTCTCCTCTCACTATTTACATTTAATTTGTTTTGTTAGTTTTAATTATGGGTCTTTTTCGACCAGAAAAAAAATTATGGGTCTGTTGAAGAGGAGAGGGAGAGAGAGAGATGAAAGGGGTCGGGGACAGAAAAGAAAAAAAACTGAATAGAAGTCAGGGGTATAGTGGGCATTTCACTTTTTTTTGCGCATGCCACATCAGCATTTAACTTCCCAAATTGACGGAACAGTGACATAGGGTTTTATTGCATGAGAATTGAAAGTTCAGGGACCGTTTTGATGAAATTAAAAGTGCAGGGACTGAACTGATTAGACTCCTTAAAGTTCAGGGTATTAACAAGAATTTAGTCCTATATATATATATATTGAACTACCGGTAGCGACCGATTTTTTTGTTGCTACCAGTTGTTCCAATTTTTTTTAATTTTAATTGGGCGAAATAATAAAGAAACACGTTCAGTACTCGTAGGTTCTCGCATTGGATTTCATTAGGACTCTATTTTTTTTTTTAAAATCCGTGCAAACCGATCTTGAGAATTTTTTTTCTCGTAAGGCGTATGATTTCATTAAGACTCCTAAAATACTTTTGAAAACTAGTAAAAAATGGTCTTGAGAATTTAAAATATACTATTTTTAAAGAAATCATGTACTATAATAAGAAAATTTTTCTTAATTTGGCACAATTCACCTGAACTAACTGAAAACTCGATTTCAATAGCCAATATGTTGTTGAATCTCGTTTACATTATTTAATCATAGAGTCCAAGAGCTTTAATAACTAGTTCATTTTACATTTCTTTAAATTTTTTAAAAAACATATATATTTATTTTGAAAAATCGGTATCGACCTTTAGATACAAGAAGAGACTACATACTATACCCAAAGCAAACTGGGCTGCCTCCTAGATCCCATCTCACACACCACACCAGAGACTTGCCAAAACATCCACGATCCAAAAATCCAACATTCAGAAAATGATAGCATTGCTCAAAATAGTAAGGCAAGAGAACCCTCTTGGGTCCCATAGATGCCCAGACCCACAAACAAAACTCCATTGACCAACAACATAGCACATAAAATTTTTTATCGTAGCCCAAAAACTGAATGCACGAAAATTCTAAGTTTAAGGTTTGTAGTCGAGAGAGAACCGAAAATTACTTATTGTACTGACATCGTGTTGAAAGAGACTTTGCCACTGGCCTGAAGAAGTTTTGTACAAGACTTGGGTATTATAGTTTGTTGCTATGGTAAGTGTATCGATTCAAATCTCAATTAATTATTAATAATTTAATGTTTATTTGTCAAAATAAATAAATAAAGGAAGTTGTTAATAACACACTAGTGACACACCATTCTCTCTCTCTCTAGAGTGTGTACATGAAAGGAAGATAGAGACAATGGTGTATCAATAACACCCTAGGATATGTTATTTACATCTTCCAAAACTAAATTAGCTACGTATTGAAAGCTAAAAGGGTGGAACACGTACACCACAAAAGGTGACCTTTCTTTAAAAATAAATATAAACAATGATTATGATAAGACTGATCGCATCAACCCACCTTCTACGAAAATGAGAGTATGAGACCCGACTCGTATCTTTGTGTTAAAAAATAATAATATATATATATTTTTTCTGGTCATTTAAAAGACAAAAAATAAATAAATAGAGAGGTGAAAAAGCTTCTTTGGACTGTCCACTTAGGAGAATTCTGGATTGTACCAGACTTTTAGTGTACCACGTAACGTGGCTTCATATCAACCGTCCATTTGGAGTGGAATATTATTTAATTGTAACAGTAACTAACGGAGATTAACAGTTTGACTTCTCCTCTCTCTCTCAAACTCGATTCCAACTTCCTCTCTCTGCAATTCGTCTCCATCGACAAATTTCTGATTTGTTCCTTTGTCATCTCTTCACCACCAACATAGAAACATGCTTTTTCATTAAACCCAATACCTAGATGAAAATTCTACAAACAAAATCAATAATTTAATTAATTTTCTATCTCTCAATGGGTTTATGCTGGAGTTACTCTACTAGAAAAGCTCAAATTGATTTAACAAGTCTGCATGTTGGAACCCACAAACCCAGATCAGAATGATGATTGATCTAGTCAACGCCGATGATAGACTGATCTGGGGACATTTCTTTTCGATCAATCTCTGTAATTCGATGATGACTGACAAGGAGAAAGAGAGAGAGATAGAGTTTGGGCTATATTTCTCTTCACCCTTCTTGATCTTTATAGCTAGCAGCTCTCTCTCTTTGACTGATCCGGGTCTCTTCACCATCATTACTTTAAGATCAAGGAAATGAATTTTGGCTCCATGAATAGCAGATGAAACAAAATCCTTACTAAATAGGATCTATTTATGTTTTAATTTTGAGTATTGATGTGGAAGAGATCAATTGATAGAAAGAGGAAGAAAGCTTGAATCTTGCCGACGGGGATGAGTTGCAGACTGCAGAGAGAGAGCGAGAGGAGTACAAACAGAATCACGTGCAAGCTGGGAGAGGGTAGAGAGTCTAACTTAACGGTGCTGACCCAAACGACGTCCATGGTACACTAAAACCATGGTCTCCCGTGGACTTAATATAAAACACTAAAACAGTATAGAAGAATGAGCAACTGTGTACACTTAAGCGAACGCTGATTTGACACGTGCCACTCCGACATGGATCCAGCAGTTTTCTATGGCCCACCAACACCTGGGCATCAAACCCACGCCCTCCTTAGGCGCGTGTGGTTAACCTCCCTCAGTCCCTACTACTCAACCTCCTTAAACTCACCAAAATTCCCTCCCGCTTTGCACAACTCTCTCTCTCTCTCTCTCTCTCTCTCTCTCCCTCTCTCTCTCCCCCCCCCTCTAGAATCCGAACTCTACCAGAACTCAACCTCCTCCTCCTCCTCCTCATAGAGATCCACCATCTCCAAATCATTCCATGATTTCTAATTGTAATTAAACACAGTGAGAGAGAGAGAGAGAGATGGAGATGGAGACCTCCTTAATTAAAAGTTTCAATCACGAAAATCATGTCGTCCCATTCAACCCGCCAGCCCCCAATTCTCGCTCCCATTCCCCCAGTTTTCTCTCGCACAACGGATTCGCCTCCCCGGAGATTGGGATCTCCGACATAGAGATGATAACCATACAGACCGTCACCTACACCAGCCTCAAGGACCTATTGCCGGCGTCGCCTCCGACCATCTCCTCGCCCACGAACAACTCCAGCTGGTACGAAGTCCCGATCAAGAACCCGCTCGTCAAGCACGCCGCCCTCGCCTACCTGCAGCCAATGTCGACGCCGCCGGAGGTCGGCGGCAAGGGGCTCTTCCGGACGATCAGGGACAAGTGCCGCTGTACGGACGGCATCGGATGCCTTGATTGGTTGCGCGACGTCGTTTTCAAGTCGGTTAGGGATGCGTTTGCGGGTGGCCAAAGGGAAGAGGAGGAGGACGACGATGATGACGACGACGACGACGAGTACGTGAAAGTTGACTGAGAACTGAGAACTGAGACAGGGAGTTCGATCAGGGGCCTATTTGGGAAGTCCAGGTTTGACTGGTAGCTGCTTAGATATAGATAGATACAAAGAGAGAGAGAGAAATTGTATATAGAATTTTGCTTTGTTTTTATCTTTTTGGTGGTTGACCTGTAAATGGGGTGTCACACATTGTGTTCGATTTATTATTCACCGAACACATGATTGATTTCTTGACAGTGATTTTGCTTGTTCAAGAAGAAAGTAATTTTCTGAGCATTTTTTTATTGTTGATGCATTGTTCATTTTGTTAAATGAATGATTTGATGTCGGATTAAAATTTGAGTTAAGAATAGTTCGGAGTTTGTTTCAGAGTCTTGAATCAAGTTACAAACCGAAATTGCTTTAGTCCTCAATAATAGAGGCTAATTAGTTTTGAGTCGAAAAAAATTACAACACAAAATATGGCTGACAACTCGAGCCAAGCTTATTAAGAGGTAAGGGATGATTTATACTTTCTTTCTTTGAAACTCGACTATGATCAAGTGAAGTAAAACATTTGCTACAGAATTAACTTCTCTAAGCACATTGGTGAAAATGAATGGAGTGAATAAGCTCTTAAGGTTAGAAACTAGAAAGGGTGACATTCTATTGCAAAGAGATCAAAACTCTTGGTGACAAACCGTCTCTTGGTCCATTTACCAAGTTCAATTTGTTTCGTGTGTTACTCTCTACCGTGCTTATTTTAAGCAAACAGAATTACATCCATCAATGTATAATCTGTCTATACATCAATTCATTAGTAGTCCAAGACTAATTATGCATGCATGTGTTATCCTACTAAAGCAATGGACCCTAAACATGTTGAGCTAGCAAAATTTCAACATCAATTGAGAGTCCAAGACTAGTTGGTATTCACATTTTTTTGGAACAATAGAATTCCTTCGCCAACTCATGGATGAGTACTCATGACCATGACATTTTTGGAGCTTTCTACTCATCAGTATCTGGTCCTTCTTGTGACGTGGATCGACATCTGATGAGTCCTATAAGTAAGTACATATATACATCCGATGTTATCCACGGGTGATGCATATTTATAGAACAACTCATTAGATGTTATCCATGGGTGATGCATACGCGAGTCCTCAACACTCGCGTGTGCCCATCAATGCATATACGCTCTCCGCCATGAAGCTCATGGAAGTTGTAGTCTACAAAATCTTAGCATGCTCCGAGTATTTGAATTTCTATTCAAACAAATATATACGAATGGGAATGCACATGGTTGCACCTAATTTTACAGCATATTTTTGTATATTTCTGTAAAACAACTATCACCAATAATCACCACATGAGCAGTTCCCATTTCTGAAGTGGTGAAAGACCTTAGAATCCCCTACAATTATTTCTCTCTTGGTCATCTCTGAAATCTTCTTTGCAGCACTATGGCAATCTTCGCATATTCTCGTGTTTTTCCTAACAATAACAGGGTCTCTGATTTTTGTGGATATCAACCCAAAACAAATTGCCAATCTTACACTGTGATGCTCCGCCGAATTTGCTTTCTTTCTCTTCAAGTCTAACGGTCTGAACTTGGTGATACTGTGAACATACTTGTCTTCCCATAGCTTCCTCAAAATTACATCCAAAACGTCATAAATTGTGTTACTTTCAACGTGGGATGTGTCGTGGTTGATGAATCTGTAAGGCCTACATTTGGTCTCAACAAAGCTGCATCCAACAGTTTTCTCCAGTCCTCTTTGCCTCATATGAGATTTAATCCGTTCTACGTCTTCCCACCTCCCAACTTCAGCATACATATTGGAAAGCAAGACGTAACACCCGGTATTATCATGTTCCAAGGACAAAATGTTCTCAGCAGCAACTTCTGCTAATTCTATGTTTCTGTTGTTTCTACTTGCTGTCAGTAATGACCCCCAAATTCGGGCTGTGGGCAGCAATGGCATTTCGTCAATAAAAGACTTTGCTCGGTCAAGATTACCCGTTCGACCAAGAAGATCAAGCATACAACCATAGTGCTCTATTCCAGGATCAATACCATATTCTATTTTCATCGATGTATAGTATTTCCAGCCCTCGTTGACCATCCCAGAAACGCTACAAGCTGTTAACAGGGAAACAAAAGTGCTTTCGTTCGGTTGAATGCCCTTGTCTCTCATTTCAGAGAACAACTGAGTCGATCTTCTCCCAAACCCGTGCATGGCATAAGCCATAATTATAGTGTTCCAAGAGCTGATATCCCTGAATATCATCCTATCAAAGATTTCTTGTGCAGTACTTAGATGCCCACACTTTGCATACATGTAAACAATTGAATTCAAGATGAAGGTATTCGAATGGTGCTCCAACTTTGAGATATAACCATGAATTTGCTTCCGCTGCCCTATTGAAGGTACTTCAGAATAGGCAGGAAGGATGCTTGAAATCGTAATTGCATCCGGTTCAAGAGGTTTACTCACAAGTTCCTGAAATAGTTCCAAGGCTTCCCTGTTCCGTCCATTGTGTACATATGCAGAAATCATGGTATTCCATGATATCAAGTTCTTTTGAGCCAGTTGACCAAATATGCGTTCTGCTGATTTTACCCTGCTGCAGGCACCATACAAATCGATCAAAGCCGTTTCCAAGACTATATGAGGGAGAAACCCTCGTCTAATGGCGTAGCCGTGGACAGATTTGCCTTCCAACAGGGCTCTTGCTTGTGTGCAAGAAGGGAGAAAATTTATCATTGTGATAGCATCAGGCCTCAAGTTATCAGTCTCTTGCATCTTTTTCAAGCAAGAAAAAGACTCCATGGGATGAGCATTTAGCGCATATCCGTGTATCATTGTATTCCAAACCACAACATTCTTGTGAGAGATCTTATGGAACAACCTCTCCGCATAGTCTACTCTACCACATTTGAGGTACATGTCGATAAGCGAGGTCTGAACCATGACATCCAATTCAAGCATACATTTGAGCACCTGGCAATGGATTTCCTTCCCAGTTTGGAGAAAACCCTCAATAGCGCAAGCATTTAGAATGCCGATCATGCTGAATCTATCAGGCTTCATTCCAACCACCTGCATTTCTTGAAAACAAACCACTGCACTCCATCCATCCCCAACAGCAACATATCCACCAATCATAGAATTCCAAGAAACTAAGTCTTTAACAGGCATTTCTTCAAACACCTTCTCTGCATACTCTATACAACCAAATTTTGCATACACAGCACACAGAGAGTTGCATATGTAAACATCCGAATCCAACCCAAGCTTAAACAACTTTCCATGAACCCTTTGGCCTTCAGCCAAGGATAAGGACCCACCACAGGCCTTGATTACAAATGGGTAGGTATAATTATCCGCTCGAACACCTTCAGATTCCATTCTCTGATAAAATTCAATTGCCTCTCCAAACAACCCATTATCCGTAAAACCTCTAATAATCACATTCCAGTTGTATGCATCAAACTGGTTCATTTTCTCAAACACCCAGAGTGCATCTTCCATGGACCCAGATCGAACATGCTCATGAAGAGCCTGTTTGAGCGAAGAGCAATGGTGTTCAACCAAGGTGTTTGACTTTGTTGGTGGTTTTCTAACTTTACGAACCCACTTGGGAAATCTGGGTTGGTCGGCGCTCCGGTTTGCTTTGGGCTCAGCGGCTCGTTTTCGAGAGAGGTTCGGCGGTGCTGCGGAGTTGTATAGATAATAGTTGTGAGCGAGAGTTGGAGTCATTCTTGGATTTAGGCGCTGGAAAAATCACAACACTCATGGAAAGAGTCTCTTGCTTCCTCCCTCTCTCTTTTCTTCGCGGGTATTATTGAAGATTAGTAGCCGTTATATCTGAATTGAAATCGGACATTGAAACAATGAAACTGCGCACCACCATACTATTTATTATTACATTTTGGTCCTGAAATTTGGAAAATTTTGACTTTCGTCCCCCTATTTTAATTTTGTTAAAACTAGAGGCGATAACATGATGTTTTCGAGTTTTTTTTTTCTCGATGAAATGATGTTCGTGAGTTCTTGGCCATACTTAAAATGACCCTTTTGGTCAAATGATCGCTAACTCAAGATAGGTCGGTGAAAAATAATAGCAAAAAATAAAATTGAAAAACAGTTGAAAATTGTTGGGATTATGTGGTTTAATGCAAATCAATGACGTGCGAACATAAAATTGACACAACAATTTAGATCAAGGTATATATATTGAGTTAGCAAAACCGACGTTAAATTAAGGATAATATCGGTTTTATATGGTACTAGTAATAACAGACCACGCGAATGCCAAAGTATAACACAAAACTTTTTTCAACAATTTAAACTTAGATTAGATATAGGAACTTAGCAAGCTAGTAGTGTCGGCCCCAGCTATAGGCACGGTAAGCCGTCCTCTAGAGCCCCTCAACCTAAGAGCCCCCCAAAAAATTATACTTATATATGAATATGTGTGTGTTAAAAAAAACAATTAAGTTGCGTGATATTCTATAATTCTATTTTAGCTCTCAAGAGTTGAAGACTAGTGATGGTTGTCCGGTCTTTAATCCTTATCGCATGTATTACACAAAAAAAAATCTTTATCACAATTATCTTTGCTTTAATGTTTTTACAAACCCAGAAGGCTCCAAATTTTTAACTGTGAGAGCTTATTAGTACTTTTGCAGCAAAAATGTAAGAAGAGTAGTGTTTAACATATGATTTGTGATATTAAAGTTTCTTATTGAATTTTTACGCTTTTATTTATTTATTTTTGTACTATTTTAGTTTATTGTTTCTATTGGTCGAAAGCCCCATTTTGTTAATTTGTTCGCCTAAAGCCCTCGAAAAGTCATGGATGGCCCTATAAGCAAGCAATCCTTACAACTGGAAAACCAGACAGTCTTATTAATTAAAATCATGGAGAAAAAAAACAATTTACTGTATTTAATTAATTACATAGCAATAATTAACACGACTAGCTAGTTAATTAGGTTAAAATTTCTTCAGGGATAGTTTGTAAAGCAGGACTCCAAGTATTCTGGCGCCTAAGCTTTTTTTTCAACAGATTTAGGCGCTCCTCCACCGACAATGATTCTGATACTTTTTCATAATCATCAACATCATTTCCATTGTTATTCTTGTTGATGTTGTTGTTGTTGTTGTCCTCGTCGTTGTTGTTGTTGTTGTTGTTGTTGTTGTTGTTGTTGTTCCTCATGAATTCCAGAACTTGCTCCAAATCTTCCTCTCTCACCAGAAACTTCGTCTTCATCATCCCATTGTCTTCTTGAGTTGACCGGGAAATTACATTAATACCGTTCACCCTTGCAATGGTAGCTGACTTTGTTAGTAGCTTGTTCCTTCTCTTGTTCGTCTGGTGAATTCGAATTGATTTAAAATGTTGTAAGAGTGCTCTCTTCAACGACGCCGTTCCACTCTGCTTTCCTTCTGCAGATGACTTGAATTCTTCCATCTTAAGGAATTAATTTCCAAAGTATCTAGCTCTCCGAAACTCTTTCGACTCTCTGTTTGTATGTTTAAACTTTGAAGCGTTATAATCGTTAATGAGAATTCTATTCTTGTTAAAGCTTTATATAGGAATTTGCAATGTGAATTTTTGTTATCTGGGTTGTAACTGAAAGCTGTTTTAAAATTCCATCCAAATTATGGCTTGCATTTGCCTTTGTTAGGTAGATTCTTCTATGACCACTATAACTAACTTATCGATCTTAATCATATATACTGTTCAACTGATTTTAGCTGTGATTATCCAAAAACAAAAGCTGGTTTTAGCTATGAGTTATTGGAATCACAAGGATATCAGAATATTTTTCATTAATTAGTTTATCCATAAATGTGGATATTAATTGTTCATCCATAAATGTAGATATTGTTCTAATGTTCTTAGATTGACTGAAAAGTAGTTAGATTCACAGTTACATTCAAAGCCTAATAGCCTATAATAGCGGAGAGCTAATTAAAAATGACGTGTATAAATGTTAAAGGAGGAGACCTTATATTTCTAAAAGGACTTTCTAAAAATATAGCCATAATTGACAAAACACTTTCTGAATTTGATTCAAATTGTCAATTTTCACCATAAACTTGCAATTAATAAAATTGACACCCTAAACTCGGTATAAATTGTTAATTTACGCTCTCTTCCGTTAATTCTCAACTTTTTCTCAATTTTCAAAAAATTTCTCTTACTTGCTCAATTTGGAAGATATTTTGAGAACAAGTTTTACCATCGGTATATCCTATATGTACTCTAGTTTATTTGAAAATTCTATGCTTTGATCACGACCGTTGGTCGGTCCTTTTGTGCTCGTATGGAGATGAAAAAACAAAGTGGTGCATCGAATTAAAATTTAGTGAATTTGGATTGTGTGATGAGCAACCAAACAAATGTATTATAGGGCACAAAAAATAGGCACTACGGAAAATCTTCAAGAGCTTTTGCCCGATGTCTTAAAAAAGTTCAAAATGCAGAGCAATGCAATTGCTTTGAGCACGTAAACGACAAAATAAAACATATATAAATTAAGGTACATACCATTTCCGGCCAACAGTTCGTCTGAAAAGGTATGCCCTTTAGTATTTTTTTATTTAATTTATAAATTAAATCTATGCTGTCATGGTCGTTGGTCCTATCAGATCGACTTGTAGGGAGATTTGAGAACTAAGTGGTGCGTCAAAAATGCAGCTAAGTTCGGATTGTGTGGAGCCAAAACTTACTCTCTCAAAATGATTGATATATTTAGAGTGGTTGTTGATGCATAAATCTTGTTCAACAACTCAAAACTTCCAATTTCGAGAGAAATACTAACCACTATAGTTACAAAACATCCAATACGAGTGGAATGCTAGTAACCATTTCCAGCTACAAGTCCATGTCTGTTTTAAATACCTAAAGAGCTAAGACAATGTGGCAAGCTATTCTACATATATATATAACCGACATTAAGAGAATTATATAATTTTATTATTTTCAAGAAGAAGAAAAATGTGATTGCATGGGAACAATTAATTAATTTACATGCAGCAAGAGATCGATATTGTTGAATAAAAATAAAATATAGTAAATTAGGCTAAAATTTCTTCCGGGATGGTTTGCAGTGCATGACTCCAACAATTCTGGCGCCTATGCTTTTTCCGCAACAGATTTAGGCGCTCCTCTATCAACAATATATGATGCTTCTTCTTCTTCCTCATCAGCACCACAGCTGCCATTGTAATTGTGGTTATTATTGTTATTATTCCTCATGAGTTCCAAAACTTGCTCCAAATCTTCCTTTCTCACCAGAATCGTCATCCTCACCACCTCATTGTCTTCCCGAGTCGACTGGGAAAGTACATTAATACCCTCCCGGCTGCTCATCCTAGCAATGGAGGCGGCCTTCATTAGTAGATTGCTCCTGCTGCTTTTGTTCTTGTGATGAATCCGATCGAGCTGACCTGAAATGCTGAAAGAGCTCTTTCTTAAGCGACGCCTTTCGGTTCTGCTTTCCTTCTGCAGATGATGATGAGTTGATCGCTTCCATCCCAAGTAAGTAACTTGCACGTAGTATCGATCTCTCTGTTTGTGTGTCTAAAACGGAGTTTAAACTTTGAAGCCGCGCTCGATATTTACTAATCGATCGATGAGAATTCCATATTGTTGTCAGAGCTTTATATAGGAATCTGCAATCAATGTGGGTCTTTTTTCATCTGGGTTTCAAGTTTTCAACTGATCGAAAGCTGTTTTAAAATTCAATCAAAATGCATGCCGGCATGCATTTGACTTTGTTTGGTAGATTTTTCTATGACCAACATAACTAACTAGCTAGCTAACTTAGCTTATTCCTATTTTATTATTCAACTGATATTTTAGCTTTGATTTATTTCAGTCTACAGGAATATCAGAATGTTTCTGATGAAGAGTCTGAATTAACAAATAATAAGGTACATGCATGTGTGCATATTGTTCTTAATTAGATTGCCTGAAAAGTAGTTATAATAAATACAATCAGATTTTATATATAGTTATTATTTGTTAATATATACTTATGATCAATATTAATTTGGACGCCGACTGCTCACATGCAAACCCTATAATAGTGGCATAGACGTGTATACACGTGAAGGGAGGCCTTATATTTCTTTAAATTTAAGGTGTTGTTATTAACACACCCTAAAATGATAATACGTTGAAAAAATAATAATTAAAACCATCCATTTATAATAATTAAATTTTATGCTAATTACAACAAATCAAAATATCGAATCTAATATATAAATAATTCTGACTTACTGGTAAATTGTGACTCGATATAAAAATGAATTATAAATAGTGTATTCCGTTAATTAATGAGATGTTGGGCCGGCCACAATTTGTTTCTCTGGTACAACTCACTGGATAAACTATATCTTTATCTAGATCTTTGTCCATGCAAATTATTACTTCAAACAATAGGTCCAGGATTAAGGACCCTGGGCGAAGCGGAGCACTTTTACAACGGATCAGAGGTTTTACGTCACTACCGATCTGAGCTTGAATCGCTTGTTCTATTTGATTGTAGGTATACATATTCCCTGGTGTAATGTGGTTCTCAGCTAACATTTTGCGTATGTCATATCTCCTCCATAACTTGTCCGCTAACTCGAAGTATTTTCTTGTACTAAAACCGCTACATCTTCCGTGTTCCATCCACGCCGTACTCCACACCGTCCACACATTACTAAATATGGTATTAATAGTATCCAAGCTAGGCCAAGACTGCTCAAGCTTTTGCGTAAACGGATCCTTCCTCGGCCATACTTGAAACTTAGGCCCGTCGACACATTGAGTTTGCTCGCCATCACGTCGCGTGTCATTGCTAGGCCAAAGCCCTATAATGGAGAAGTCCTCCATTCTCTCACTTTCTCGGTGGCAAAAGTCGTTTTTAGGAACATGTGGTCTTTTGCAAAAGGCTTTTGGGGACAGTTGAATAAACTCAAAAGAATGAAATTGAAATTCTTGGCCGTGCGAAGCCTTCACAAGGAGAGAGAGCACTAGAAGAAGAAGAATTGATGAACTTGACATGATATAATGCAGTCTTGATACTAACGATTTGAGAGTCCGGTCAAAAGATGGCGATGAAGAATGGTTTGCTTCAGATTTATAATGAGGGAGTCCACTTGCTTCGGATTTATACCCAAATATACCCGATTTCTCTAGCTTGCAAAACTCTAAACTCTCGATTGATCTACACATAAAGTTATGCATCTAGGGTCCTATTTATATATAGCTCACAAGTAGTCACACTCATAATAGGATTCATAGTCATAATAGTAATCCTAAACTTTTACCTTCAAGGAAATACTCCAAAAGTCCTAAATACACTAGAACATGTTTCCCAAAACCTTGAGAAGTAAAGAATTCAAAACCAATAATGAATTAATTTTGAGCCGCAACCTTAATAATTTCCACCTCGGCTCAAAATCTCTGAACTTTCATTCAATGCAAGTTTTCTTGCTTCTTCTCGGCAGCAACATGAGACTCTTCTTGGGTAATTTTAACTCTCTTTTTTTGGGTCAATAGTAATTTTGACTCTTTAGTTACTTGAAAATCATATCATGCATGACCTGGTTAAAATGTGAATGTCTGTTATTTCAATATACAATATGCCCTTTAAAACGTGATGTAAATGATTAGATGGGTGCTTGTGGTTGATGAGCAGACGATGCAATTATGTTCTTGTTGAGTTTTCCCATGAGAAAAAGCTTCATTCATCATTTATACATAAATCTCATACCTTTATTGTCTTTGCTATCGGTTCATTTTGGGTTGAAAACTTGTAATGTTAGATTACCTCAGTAAGTTAAGAAACACAATTTTCAATTTACGATGACCAAAAACAAAACCTCTGATATCCTTTAATATTGTATGAATTTCAGATTTTAATCTTTCTAAAAAAATAAAAAATCTTAACGGGTTAAGTTGTTAGCATGTAAAAAAGATTTTAAAAAAATTATTTCAGTTAACGGGTCTTATCGGGTTTCAATGGATAACCCGCTAACTCGTTGGATTCAACCCGTTAAAGTCCGTTAGCTTAACGTGTTAACCCGTTAACAACCCAATCCGCTCCCAACCCACACGCAACCCGCCCAACCTGCCCGTCTGCTAGGTCTAGGTAAAAGCCCCAACCTCTCTGAAAATATCAATATCATTCATTCTAGGACGATCATTAATCAAAAGATTAAAAATTCGTTGTCCTGAGCCCCTGACACTTGGATCTATTTCTGCAAAATGAAACCACACCGACACTTGCTTGATCTGTGAGCCGCCAATATCATAAATCGCAACATCAATGGACAACTCACTCTATCTTGTCACCCACAATGACATATTGAAACAGTGACAATGTAAATTCATTCGGCAACGAAGCGGTTTGAAAAACAAACCGGTCGGTGCTGATTGTGGTGTACAATGCACTCGTACTATAACTTACGAGATAGTTATGGCCATCAACCCATGTGCGGCCATATGTGTCCAGATAAGATAGTGTAGAGCCAAAGTGGAGATGGTTAAAATTAAATCAAATGTCAGCGCACTGCCGCCATACGACAAGGGATGCATCTCGTCCAATTCAATAGCGGCAATCAATGGGTCATCACCCACAGTATTATAGAAGCAGAGGTTGAGGAACCCAGACTTCACTGACATGCCATACTCTTCTTTGAAGTAATCATCGGGAATTCCGGTGTAATTAGTTTGAGGCCAAAAGGGTGGCCTCATCACCACTATACCATCCAGAGCTACCTCAAAACCTGGAGGATGTATCATATTGTTATAATTGCCGTATGCAAAAGACAGGCCTATACGATATAGGCTGGACGGTAAAGAAAATGAGTAACAATTTTTCTTTCCATATGATAAGGGAAAATGTCGAATTGAAGTCATTGGGAGAAGGTTTGTATCTGAGGCCGGTGGCGTTGGAAGAGATGAGAGCAGTAACCCCGCCGGTGTAGAACTGGTCGGGGAGCCATCTAGTGGAATCTGATATGGGTGTAGGTGAATCAATCCCACAGTCAATTTTAATGACTGTTCGTTGAGTGATTTCAAAGGTGGAAGAAAGTTGGGAGAAAGAAAGTACGGAAATGAGTGAAAATCGATGATAAAAACATGTTGAAATTAATAGAGAAAGAGAATGGTACTTAGTTTTCAGTAAGGGAGAGGATAGAAAGACATTCAAGACATCTATTCAAAATCTGCATATGTATTTTTTGCACCATATCTACTCCTAATTCATTGACTGAGATATGTGGACTTTGGTTTAAATTTTAAAAACCCCTCCCACTCTTGACCTCTTCCATTGAGCTAAACAAAACCTTATTCTTTCACTATCATGTCTTATTGGACTAGGATAAGTTCCCTTCTCTCTACACGGTGTTTGCTGAACAAGAATAAGAATTAAACAGGATAATTAGAGTTTTTGTAAAAAAGGTTAACGATCACATGCAAAGTGTGTGAGGATAAAGATATAACGACATTTAGGTTTGGTACCTAATTCCTCTCCACTCACAAAAACAGTAGACCGTTAAAAGCACCTGGAAGGTATATGTGCCTTTTAGGTTTGCCTGTTCAGTAAGGTATAGAATTTATTTATTTTTTACAATATGCGATACCAAAAGTATAATTTCAAAAAAAAAAAAAACATAGATAAATTGAAGTTCCTTGGAAATTCTTCCCAACTTAGAATTGATAATTCTAAATATATCAATAATTCCGCGCTAACCTAGAAATTACATATTCTCAAAAAAAAAACATAGAAATTACAATCCTCAATTGATAAGGATTCCAGCAATGCCTATATATACGGTGCCCTAATTTCTGTTCTTCCCCAACTTACATAAATTTGCTATTTGATTTCCGCACAAATAAATTCCCCTAAACCTATATATCCAGGTACCACCATAACATCCCAATCTGATCTCATCATGATTAACATGGATGATCTCCCTGAGGCTTTATTGGCTGAAATCCTTTATCGTGTTCCTTGCCCTAAATCCCTCTTTCGATGCAAGTCTGTATCAAAGCAGTGGTTCCATCTCATCTCCGCTCCTTGTTTTGTTCGCCGCCTTAAACAAAAGCCCATGGTAAGTACCCTAATTGTAGAGGCCACTGATGAGATATTCGATCCTCCGCTTTTTGAATTCCTTCCCATGTGCGAAATAACAAGCAGTTTATCTCTGAGTTTCTATAATACGGAACCAAATGTGGAAGCGACTTATAATGACTTAGTTTTGTGTAATTACCACTGGCAAGATCCTGATTGCTACAGTATTTGTAATCCATACACCAAGCAGTGGCTTTATCTTCCTCCCATCCCTGAAGTTCAAGGGGAATTAGTTAACGAAGGTATGGTTTATAAGGGGTTCCTATGTGATCCCCTTAATCCCCAGCACTGGAATTTCGTGCTATTAGTTCCAGTTTCACGAGGTTCTGCCTTCCATCTCCAGGTCTGGTCTTCCGAAACAAGTGAATGGAGAGAGTCGGTTATATCAGTACCCTACCCACGAGCCATTCGACCGCTACCACAGAGTAAGCCTTCTTATGGAGGTGTTGCTTACAATGGAATGTTGTATTGGATTTGTTGGGATGGCTCTACAATGTTTACTATTGAGTTCGACCCGTTTGGAAGTGATGATATCAGTGATCATAAATGTCGTTTCATTGACGGGCCAGGATTTGAATTTCGTAGATATACAATAATATCCGTATGTGCCTTCCAAAAGTGTGTAAGAGTGTGCGTCCAGTCTGTAAGAGTCCAGTCGGGAGGGAGCTGTTTTAGTGTTTGGGAGTTTAAAGAAGAGGTGGACAGCGTTGGAGACAAATTGAAGAAATGGCATTTGATAGTCGACGGAGTTTCCTTGAACCAGTTCACCCAGCAGTTCCCCTGGCGGTGCTCCGACCATGACAGGATTGTGCTAGGTTTCCACCCAACCAATGAGGATATTCTTTATATGAGAACACCTCCTTACTCGATTGACACGTACAGTATTCGTGACAAAACAGTAGAGAGAGCTATTGACACTCCAGAACATTTGGAGTTTTGTTTTACACCTTTTGAGACCGTGTTCCCATTTGTGCTCCCATGGTTGCCCACACCGGTTCCTAGACTATAGCATTAGGTCCAGGATTAAGGACCCTGGGCGAAGCTGACCACTTTTACAACGGATCAGAGGTTTTACGTCACTCCCTGGTGTAATGTGGTTCTCAGCTAACATTTTGCGTATGTCATATCTCCTCCATACCTTGTCCGCTAACTCGAAGTATTTTCTTGTACTAAAACCGCTACATCTTCCGTGTTCCATCCACGCGCTACTCCACACCATCCACACATTACTAAATATGGTATTAATAGTATCCAAGCTAGGCCAAGACTGCTCAAGCTTTTTCGTAAACGGATCCTTCCTCGGCCATACTTGAAACTTAGGCCCGTCGACACATTAAGTTTGCTCGTCATCACATCACGTGTCATTGCTAGGCCAAAGCCCAATAACGGAGAACTCCTCCATTCCCTCACTTTCTCGGTGGGAAAAGTCGTTTTTAGAAACATATGGTCTATTGCAAAAGGCTTTTGGGGACAGTTGAATAAACTCAAAAGAATGAAATTGAAATTCTTGGCCGTGCAAAGCCTTCACAAGGAGAGAGAGAGCTAGCACTAAAAGAAGAAGAATTGATGAACTTGACATGATATAATGCAGTCTTAATACTAACGATTTGAGAGTCTGGTCAAAAGATGGCGATGAAGAATGGTTTGCTTCAGATTTATAATGAGGGAGTCCACTTGCTTTAGATTTATACCCGAATACATTTGATTTTTCTAGCTTGCAAAACTCTAAACTCTCGATTGATCTACACATAAAACTATGCCTCTAGGGTCCTATTTATATATAGCTCACAAATAGCCACACTCATAATAGGATTCATAGTCATAATAGTAATCCTAAACTTTTACCTTCAAGGAAATACTTCAAACTATATCAACCGTTTGACAGTGAAACACAACTGATATATCACTGTTTGACCTATCAGTGGTAGTAAAAAAATGCTGAGAAACCAATCATAATCGGTGGCAATTGAATGGTGGCTTATGGCCAACATTTCTGTAGTTAAGAGTCCTAAATACACTAGAACATGTTTCCCAAAACCTTGAGAAGTAAAGAATTCAAAACCAATAATGAATTAATTTTGAACCGCAACCTTAACAATTTCCACCTCGGCTCAAAATCTCTGAACTTTCATTCAATGCAAGCTTTCTTGCGTCTTCTCGACAGCAACATGAGACTCTTCTTGGGTAATTTTGACTCTTTTTTTTTTGGTCAATAGTAATTTTGACTCTTTAGTTACTTGAAAATCATATCATGCATGACCTGATTAAAACGTGAATGTCTGTTATTTCAATATACAATATGCCCTTTAAAATTTGCTTCTTCAAAAGTTTTCATTTTCGATTTTGAAATCATAACATTAGGAACGAGATGTAGCCTGTTGTTTGATAGGCAATCAAAGATTACTAATTAAGATTGTCCAAGAAAAGATTGCTAATTAATTAAGATGTTATTAAATGCTTCATATATAGGCCAAGATATTTAATCCTGCAGATAAAAAGTCTGTTATCAACCCATTACTAATTAAGATGCATAAATTGCTTTCACAATTGAAGAACTGAGATTGCAGTTCTGGGTTCTTCTAAAGTATGAACATTTACTTTTTGATGATCTAGCCAGTCGGTTTACCAATATTGCAATCAACAGTAGACGATGACTTAATTTGTGAGATTTATCGTGACTTAGTTTAAAAGCACGCAAGAAACTGATTGCATATCTAAATATCTCTTTTACTTTCATAATATTATTTTTAAAATACGGGTTCTTACATAATTAATCAAAAATACGGGTTCTTACATAATTAAATGAAAAAATTACGTACGTGTATTATTCGGATGATTTCATTTAATAATTAATAGTACGTTGAAAAGTTCGGCATAGTATTATTTAATTAATTATTTATTTATTTTTAAGTATTTAAATATCAATTTATATTTATATTTGTTCAAGTACATGAGTAAAAAACAGAAAAATATGCAATAAAACATGTTTAATACGTGTATAAAACTTTTTTATTTAAAAGTACGTGTATTTTAACGGATCTTTTCAAAAGAACGAAATTCGAAAAATATTTTTAAAAAATACGTACGTACGAGTACTATTCAAGAATTAACTAACTAGGCTTACTTCTTAGGTTTCCTTACATAAGGTTATCTTTATTGTATCTTATTTTTCAGGTTTCGATGTGCTTGTCAAGCCGGTTTACCTGTCTAGTAAACCATACCAAGAAGAAGAATCGTGGTGTCATTAGGCTAGTGGTGTAGAACTTAATTTAAATGCGAAAGTAACTTTAGTATATGTGAAATTTAACAAAAAATAAATTAAATGCACGTGAAAACTATACGCACGCGCCTACGTACGTGCAGGAAGGCTTGTATGTATAACTCAAAATGCATAATTTGATCATTAGAAGGAGAACAAGGTAATATAGTTACCAGGGGAAGTGCTTGCTCAAAAAATACAGTTTATTGTAATCTTTTACTTCCTTCATTCAAAAGTACCAAAATTTAATACGAGAAAGATTTTGATTTTTTACCCATATATTGTGTGATCTCTCTATACACAGCAGGAGAAATCTGTAACCAAGATTCTTGTAGTTGCTAGGAATTAAGGGAGTGTGTGTGCGCGTGCACAATGCCGCAATTCAATTACATGGGCCACTGTCACTGTCAACCTTCCAATACTCTTCGGGATATTTAGATAATTCAACATTCTTGTCATTTTTATTTTATTAGATACTTTCAATATTAAATTGCATATGTCACATAAGATATATTTGAACTATATATTTACAAAGTCTGTCATAATTAGAACAAATTTAATACTTATCAATTTTTAATTTGAATCCTTATAATTAAACTAAAATTTATTTTTGTTACTTAGAGCATCTTTAGCAATGCTATTTTGGCTTAGCCAGTTTGAAAATACATTAAGTATATTTAATAATTATACAAAACAACTAAAAATGAATGTTTTAAATTAACAAAAATAATAGAGAGCCTTATTTCGCTCTCTATATTTAGGAGCCATATAGCTAAAAGCTAAAATAGAGAGCCACTTAGAGCATCTTTAGCAATGCTATCTATTTTTTAACTAAATTTTAGCTAAAATAGCTAAAAAAACTATTTTGGCTAGCAAGTTTGAAAATACGTTTGCACCAATGCTCTCTACTTTATCTAGTATTGAATTTAAATAATTTTATAAATGAATAAAGAATAGCTTAAGTGTATTTAATAATTATACAAAATAATTAAAAATAATATTTTAAATTAACATAAATAATAGAGAGTCTCATCTCATTCTCTATATTTAGGAGCCATATAGCTAAAAGCTAAAATAGAGAGCTACTTAGGAGGCTGGCGTCATTGCTAAAATAGGTGAAAAACTAAACATGCTCTTAAAAATAGCTAAAGAGCTAAGATAGAGAGTCTGCTAAAGATGTTCTTAGGAGGCTGATGCAACTGCTAAAATAGCTGAAAAACTAAATATATTCTCTAAAATAGCTAATGAGCTAAGATAGAGAGTCTGCTAAAGATGCTTTTAAGATGTTATATAGGGTGGGAGTATGTATTGCAACTTCCTTTGATAGCAAGATCACTAGATTTCGTGGAAATCATGGCTCTAGAATACCTGGATATATAAGTTGAACTTGTAGGTTTAGGACTTTGGGATTTTCTAAATAAGAGGAAGAAAAAGATATTGATAGATTATATAATATATACGGGAGATAATTATTTATTTGTGCGGAAATCAATTAATTAGCAAATGCAAGTTGTGGAAGAACAGAAATAGGGCACTGTACGTATATATAGGCATTGTTGGTATCCTTTTTTTATGACAAGAAAGAATTTATAATTAGAGATGTCATAGTTGTGATCCGAGGGGGACGTAACACCTGAACTCCAAGCACAATTACATTGATCTTCATAGAGCATTGTTGGTATCCTTATCAACTGAGGATTGCATGTCATTTCTAAGTTAGAACGTGCGCGGGATTACTGATCAATTTAGAATTGTTAATCTTAAGTTGGGGAAGAATTTCCAAGCGAGGAACTTTAATTTTATTATGTATTTTTTTTCTTAATTATAGTTTTGGTATTGGTTGTTTAGTTTTAAAAAATGATGTTAAATATGATAAAAGAAACTAAAATTATCAACTGATAATTTTTAGAGTTTGTACATTACAGGGGAGATAAAGAGACATGCATGACCACCACGGCACCACGTGAACTAAATCTAATGTTTAGTTTTTGTTTGGACAAAAAAAAAAGATTTCATTAATCTAAAAGCCAAAACGGCACATACAATAGACATGGAAATACACTCTATTTTTTGTGAGTAGAGAGGAATTAATTAGGTACGAAACACAAATGTCGTTCTCCATCTCTTCATCCTCACACACTATGCATTTGAGCAAAGACGGTAGACCATTAAAAACGCACCTGATAGTATAAAGGAACAGCAACAGAAACACTATAAAGATAGAACTCATCAATGAGGCAGAGCCAACAACTTGGAAGATCACTGCCCACAAAACAATCACTTGTGAACTCTAGCTAGCTCGATACAACCAACTCCATTTATTAGAACAGCTTCCATTGAGTCTCTGCACCTATCCTTTATTTATTCTCGCTTTCTGAAACCCTTGTTTGTTTTCATAAAACAGGATTTGGCTCAGGATTGCCCATTTTTAATTCCAGGGTTTCTCTGAATTTGAAAGTTATCACTTGGGGGTTACAAAGGAAACTTCGAGCTCATATTGGTCATGGGTTGAGAACGGGAATTGGTATTTTTTCACGAAAAGCAAACATGAGATAACAAATCCAGTCTTTCACTAAGATTTCGAATAGCTGTCCCGAATTCAAGTTGAGTATGTTTCGCCTCTTCCTCGGAGAAAGACGATCAAACAATTCCCAATCATGGTCCTTGCGGATCGGATCATCCATATAATATACAAAAAGAAACTCCAGGTATTTGATATCTTTCTCTTTGAATGAGATCTCAATTCCAGCGACGGTTTATTTTATTCCCTTCCATCATTCCTTAAGTCCCATAGATTTGATCCTGTAGAATCTGACCCATTTTCTCATTAAGCGAAAGGTACGAAATAAATTAGATTGAATTAACACTCCAACTCATTTTTTCCTTTACCTTCTTAGTCCAATGGAAGAACTTTTTTTAGGAAGTATTGCAATTGTAACAAACGTGGTATTTCGCAACTTACCCGTATAAGACCTGGTACCTAATTCGAATCGAATAAGTATCAGGCTTATTGGAAATTTCCAATTGAAAAAAATCCATTACCAACAATTATTCCAATAATTACATATCCAATTTGACCTATGGACGAATACGCAAGCATACGTTTCATGCTTGTTTGAGTAATAGCAATGAGATTCCCCAATATCATGCTAAGAATAGCTAGGATTTTTCATGGCCTTTGGCCCAGCATCGATTCAACTACTAATATGGAAATTTCATGTGAGCAACACACGCACCAACTCGGTATAAAATTCAGAGAAAGCAAGGTATGTATACATAGAAATGGTAGCTTATGATTTTTGTAATTCTTTTTCTTATTATTATTATTATTTAATTGCCGTAAATAAATTTAATGCCACTTGTTTTTAATTAGATCCATGTCAAGGACCTTATCGTCATGGAGCAAGTTTGGCCAAACCTAAAAGATGCATCTAATGAGAAGTTTTGGGAGCAAGAGTACGAGAAACATGGAACGTGCTGGCTGCCTAACCCTACATATCCAGATTGGGATGACGCTTTGACAGCATACTTTCGTGCGGCTGTGAATATATTCAGAGACCCACATACGGATGTTCCAGATGCTCTTGCCTATAATAATATTTTCCCAGGAAATCAAACTTCAGAGGTCACAATTAGAGATGCCATTAAGCAGAAGATAACTGAGGGCAAAGAACCACGCATCGAGTGTAGATCGACCAAAGGGGGGACTGTGGTGTTGGCCCAAATCGCATTTTGTTTCGAAAAGAACTTGAGAGAAATCGTATATAGAGATTGTCCAGAGGAAACAAATTGTTACAAGATTTTTGAAAACCATAATCACCCACCCGAAAAACAAATTATAGAATACGTTAAACCCTAAGCTTCTTGAAATGTATCAACCGTAGGCTCTGCAGTAGTTCTGCAAAAAACAGGGAGGAAGAAGCAGTGTTCATTTTGCGTTTTAGTTATATTTCTATTTTATCTATCTTATTATTTTTATATAAATTAAAGGTATAATTAGTAAAATACCCTCCAAATTTTGTTATAGTTATCAATTTACACTATGAATTTGCAATTACAAAAATTAACCCCCTAAATTTAGTAAAATTTTTAAATTTGCATCCTCTTTGTCAAGTCTAATGTTTTCCATCCAAATGTGTGACACGTGACATTCACGCGATGTGTATTATGGTCGGTCAGCTTAATTTTTTATTTTAATAAAAACAAATATATATTTAAAAAAAAATTCTAAGAATAACGCAAAATCCATGACACTACAATAAAACCAAACCCTAACTCAGAAGAGTGTAGACTTACTATACCTAACCAAAAAATAAGATCCTAACAAAATAAAAAGATGAACCACCAGTCCGCCACGAATCGGTTTTCTCCTCCACGAAGTCAACTGCAACTGCCCGGAAAACGCAGAAGTTAGATCGGAGATAGCCAAGCCGGTAACCTCAATCCTAGAACACATGCACCTAAACCAGAAACAGAACCACCGTTGGAATTTGAATATGCCACCATAGATCCGACATCCACCCCCATTAGGGAGCAAAACCAGACCACACACATTCAAACTCCGCCGTTGTCCTCTATCCAGCCCCCATGCCAAACCCCTCCAAACCCAACCTCTCCGTTCAGCACCAACGCAGGAACTAGCGACCTCCCTCCCTGTGTCCCTGTCCCAAAACCAACCATATGTGTGTGATCCACTTAGCCCCATCAAAGAAACCAAACTTTGCCACCCCAAAATTCGCTTAGCAATCCACCGTGAATCGGACAACTGTAGAATCAGAACTATGACAAAAAGTCCAGATTGATCCCCCAGCCGCCTACCTAACACTCGCCGCCAAGCATCGGTCACCAAGACAACCAGTCAACCACCAACACCTCCCGAGGAAACAAAAACTTTTGCCACAACCACCACCACCACAGATCACTGCTGGACCCCAACTGGCACCACGCCTGTCCGGCCACATCTAAGCGGGGGCACCGCTGGACAAGCAACCAAAAAACCCTTGTATTTGCCAACCCTAGCCCGTCTTCTTCGGAGCCCCTCCCGAGTTTTGTTTCCTACTAGGATTGTTATGAAAATGGATTTTAACTAGGATTCTTATGTAATTCTCATGAGCTGTGTGTATAGCCTGTCTCTCTAATCATTACTCTTATCTATCTCAACAAACAAAGGGCATAAACTCGATCTACCAGCCAAATTAAGTCATGGAGTACGTACTTTTAAAAATGCCTCATTACCAGCCAAACTAGTAGTTTCATAATGATAACTAATCTCTTTTTGTTCTTGTATATTTAGAAGTCTTCTTTTGATAATTGTCATTGAGGTTGTTCAGGGAGGTGCTTTCGTAAATTATATGTATGTTGCTACCTGTAATTCACGGTACGGACGTAGTTGACCAGCTACTACGTAAATCTCTTTTTATAAATACATACATACCGGTGCCAATGACACAAAAAGTACTTGTGTATCGAAAAAATATTGAGGATTAAATTAAAAACCGAAATTTTGGAATTAAATTTTTGAGAAAATATTGAAATATCGGACACTCTTATATCGGCCGTTAGATTAGATGAAAGATTGTGATTTTATGAAATTCACATAACGTACTTCACACAATGTGATGCCATAATTTACAACAAGAGAGTGATGTTGAATACGAATAAAATATGAGAAATTAGAAAAAACTTCTTGCCACTTTTCAAATTTTAATTAAAATCCAAGTAAATCTTCATTGATAGAATTAATCCCTTGACCATATTTATCTAAATATCCCGGCCAATAAAATATAGTTAATCAGGCTAAAATTTCTTCCGGGATGGTTTGCAGAGCAGGACTCCAAGAATTTTGACACCTATGCTTTTTCCGTAACAGATTTAGGCGCTCCTCTATCGAAAATGATGCTTCTTCATCTTCCTCATCAGAACCATTGTCATTGTTATTGTACTTAGTGTTGTTATTATTCCTCATGAGCTCCAAAACTTGTTCCAAATCTTCCTTTCTCACCAGAATCTTCATCCTCACCATCCCATTTTCTTCCTGAGTCGACAGGGAAAGTACATTGACACCCTCTGAGCCGCTCGCCCTTGCAATGGTGGCAGCCTTCGTTAGTAGATTGCTTCTGCTGCTCTTGTTCTTCTGATGAATCCGAGCTGACCTGAAAGGCCGAAAGAGCGCTTTCTTAAGCAACGCCCTGCGGCTTTGTTTTCCTTCTGCAGATGACGATGACTTGATCACTTCCATCTTAAGTAATTAACTTCCAAGTACGTAGTATCGATCTCTCTGTTTGTGTGTTTAAACTTGGAAGCTCGATCTTGACTAGCTAATTGATGAGAATTCCATATTGTTGTCAGAGCTTTATATAGAAAATCTGCAATGTGGGTTTCATCTGGGTTTCAACTGAAAGCTGTTTTAAAATTCGATCAAAACACTGGCATGCATTTGACTTTGATTGGAAGATTCTAGCTTCTATGACCAACCTAATTAACTATATAGCTAGCTACCTTATCCTTATTCCTATTTTATTGTTCAACTGATTTTAGCTGTGATTTATTTCAGTCAACAAGAATATCAGAATGTTTCTGATGAAGTCTAAATTAACAAATAATAACTAAGCTAGGTTTAGTTTTTCATTTAGAATAACTTCTTTTATTTGCAATTTGCAGCTAATTAATTAGTTGATGCCATATATTGATATATATATGTGTGCATATTGTTCTTAGATTGACCGAAAAGTAGTTATATACATTCAGATTTTATATGCTAATCGTGATTATTTGTAATACATATATTCTATGATCAATATTTTGACATAACGGCTCACATGCAAACCCTTTAGTAGCGGAGAGCTAATGAAAAGAACGGGTATACACGTTAAATTTCACATTAATATTATAACAGATATTCAATATGGCTTTAGAACATATATTTATATAATATGGAGCCACCAAAATGGATGCGTCCACATTACCGCATCAATACATTAATGTAGACAAATTTTATGTAATTGTTTTCTAACTAGGTACCATTAAAAGGCAGTTTACTAATTTATGAAGTTGATATACATATATTTATTTATCGATGTGTTAATGCATTGTAGATTTTTTTTTAATATAAATTATTTTTGTTACTATCAAATTAATCGAAATAAAAATAAGTGAGGTCTATCGCTTTTGGCCCTCCGCCAAACAAATTCACACTATTAATTAGTAACTATGTTTACTCAATCAATATTTATGAAAGTGAGAGCAAGATGTTCATTGAAATGCTTCAAAGAAGCTGAAAACATGATATGCAACTTAATTGTTGTATGTGTTTATTCGCCTCCAAAAATTACAAAAAAAAACTCCTAAATTCCTTTAGTACGTGGAGCTAATATACCTTAAGCGACTTGGATCAATATCCAATAGGTGTACTTTTTAGATGAGCTTAGGCTGAGAGATTGTTAGGTAAATATATAGAACATTCTTAATTTGAGATTAATTAAGCTAGCTAGCTTACCTGAAATAGGGTATGGTGGGGAGTAGCACTATATATTCAACTCTAGTTTGATATATGGTTTTCTTATTCCAATGGAAAATTAATGTCAGTGGTATATTTCTTGTTGAGCTCAATGCTTGTATAGCCTGTCTTTCTAATCATTACGGATCTTATCTAATCTCAAGTTCTCAACAAACAATTATACGTTTTCCTATTTTTCTAATCTGGCAGATTACAGATTATTACCTAATTAATTAACAATATTAATATTTTCCCAACTCCTTCGATTGAGAACCGGTATGTTTAATGAAAATTTTCGAATATACCCAAATCAGCCCTGTCAATTCATGGAATTTACATCACAAGTCCATTCATTTTATCGTTCTCTCCGTTTCACTTTAGGGTCACACTGGGTTTCTTCTGCTCTTCCCTCTTCCCTACTTTCTTCTTCAGACGTCAATTTCTCTCGTTGGTTTCAGTGATTCACTCTCTAGTAGGCTAGTAGCCGAAGGACTCATATAATTTGAATTAAGGACCTCTTTAATTTTCTGGATTTCTTTGTGTTTGATGCGTATCCACATGCTCTGATCTTCCAAATGATGAAGCTGGAGTCTTTGAAGAGCCGATGTTTGATACTTTGATCAGTGGAGGGCTTCTAAAGTTGCAATGATATCTTACACACCTCACAAACCCAAAGTAAAAAAAAAATCGAGTTTAAATGTAGGCAAAATACCACTTTTAGTCATTCATGTTTGGAGTTTTAGACACTTTGATCACTCAAGTTTCAAAAATGTCACTTTGGTCACTCAAGTTTGACACCGTCTGTCACTTTGGTCACTTTAGTTAAATTTTTCGTTAGGCACCGTTAAAATTGAGGGCATTTTTGTCAAATCACTAATAAAAAATATTTTTTAACTATAAGAATTTTTTAAAAAAATTAACAAAAAAAAAATTCCGGAAACTTCGGAATTTTTCCAAAAGAATCCCGAACTCGACCCGTTAAATGTTGACCCGACCCGACCCATTTTCCGGCCACCTCCGGCGGCAGGACCACCAGATTTTGGCTCGCCTCCACCTCGCCTAGTTCCCTGTGGTGGTCTTGTGGCTCGATTTGAGCCACAACGTGTGCGAACCCGATCGATAATCGACCGATTGGTGGCAAACTCGACCCGATTTTAGGCGGCTATTCCGGCCACGCCGTGACCGGAAAAGATATGGGTTTTGTTCCTCTCAATCCCAGGAACCTCTCCATGGTGGTGGATCACAATGAAATCAAACAAAACTTCACGAATTAAGCTTTGAAAATTTTGATTTCGAAACTTTCGAGCCCGATTCCGGCCAATATACTTTGAATCGGACCTCGATGTAGTTACAAAAGTTGATTCTTGGGTTGTCATCTTCATTTTGATATAAACTTTGTAACGGTTGGAGGTGGTTTACGGCGGCGCCTCCATGGGTTCATGGTTGCTGATTTGACCAAAATGCCCTCGCGAAAATTCATTATTTACATAGTTTTAACGGTAGATTTAACAGCAGTGACCAAAGTGATCGACGATGTCAAACTTGAGTGACCAAAGTGACATTTTGGAAACTTGAGTGACCAAAATGTCTAAACCTCCAAAGTTGAGTGACCAAAAGTGGTTTTTTGCCTTAAATGTAAAAGAATTATATCTTGTTGGCAAAGTGGAATCTGAGATGGTAGTTCAATGGGTGCCAATCTTGTCCGTTTGCAGCCAAGGCTTCTCATGTCAATGGAGTGATAGCAATCAGAGTTGGGTTTTCAATTTGCAACATTGATTTTTATTATCAAAATAATTTAAAAACACAATTTATCAAACATTTGGCGGATTATTCTCAATATTGATTATTTTCAACACTAATTTATTTCACAATAGATTATTCTCATAATAATACCAAACTAAGCCTAAATCGGTTGGTTTTGTTTTTTTCACAAAATTGTTAGATGAAATACGTCAAAGAGGATTTTAAATTTTAAATTTCTAATATTGGATAGTGTAATTCACGTGGCTAAAAAAAGACTAGTAGTAATAAAATATAAGTGACAAAAAACAAAAATAGACAGACATGGAGATGCAGGGGATCGAACCCTGTACTTCTCGCATGCAAAGCGAGCGCTCTACCATTTGAGCTACATCCCCAACGCTGACAGCTCATTACCAGTTTTTTGAATTTAAATGATTACTACTTTACTCTGACTGTGATGGTTTTTTTTTAATAATGATTGTGATGGTTTACCCAACTTTCAATTCAGGTTTCAGTATATACTATATACTATATACCTCTTTTGACATTTTTCTTAATCCTTGACCTTGAGATTGAATTTTCAAAAGCAATTGGGCATAGTCCCAGTTTGATAAAGCTTTTAAGCAGCTTTTTTGACATTATTTTCTTAATTCTTGACCTTTAGATTGAATTTTCCAAAGCAATAGGACATAGGCCCAGTTTGGTAAATCTTTTAATTAGCTTAAATTGGAAGCACAGCCTCTACAAGTGTTTGATAAAATTAAAAAGAGTAGCTTATTTGGGAAGTTGGTGCTTTTTGTTTCATGGCCATATTATTAAAATACTTTGAAAAACAGTTTATTCAAAAGGGATAAAAAAAAAGTTAAATTATAAAAAAGAAAATTGTAACTACCCAAAAATTTTAGGTAACCACCCACTCTTACACTCATCGAGTGTGTAGAGATGTTCTCGTTACTTAAAAAGAAGAATGCTAAACTCAACGCTTTTGAAAAATTCTATCATGCATGTTTCTTTCTCAACATCCATATGTAACAATGAGAGGTGTTAGATTAACTATCAACTGATCAAGTAAAGTCGTAAAGACTTATAAATGAACCAACAACTAAACACGCGACCTCCGTTATTTAACATGTGTGTTATTCAACACGGTAGGATTGATTTTCGGAGACCCAAAAGTGTTTTAAAATTAATAATAAAAAAATTAAAATATAAAAAAATTATAAAAAAAAATGGTCACGTTAAAGTTATTTTGAGAAGCACTTGCCAAGTAATTTCTCATACAAAAATATTTTTACTAAATTTAAAAAGCATTTTCAAACATTTAAAAAAAGTCTCAAACAAACCCAAAATCGTCCACATATCGATCATTCATTAGTTGAGGAGTCAATTTACGCTAGGAAAAAGTTAGAAGCAATTAATTAATACATGCTAATAACAATTAAGTCCATTAATGTCACTTTTTTCTTATTCTCAAAAAAAAAATGTCACTTTTTTCTGTGACTGGTCGGTTAATACCACCCCACTATTCCACTTCTACACCCCAGTACCCCACACTTGCACTCCCTTTCAACTCCTCTCTCTCTCCTTCTCCCGGTAGCAAACAAATTAAAGCAGAGACAAAGCAAAAGCAAAAGCCAAACTCTCCTGCATATACAAAGAAATAAATGCTTGTATGGATATGAAAATATCTATATCAACGTTTCATAACAATACAGTTTACGGAGAGCGCACGTTATTAAAGATCGACTGGCTAGCTTAACTGCACGTTTACATAACCTTCATCTGTAAATATGGAGGAGGATAGTCTCTGCAGATCGTCTGGTGGCGAAGAGATCAAAGCAGCAGGGATGGAGAAGAGAGCGCTGAGCCATCTTTTCGTGACGGTGTTCCTCTCTTCGTTTGCCACTTTCTTGATGTTTCCGGCGATAACCGACGTCACCATCGCCGCGCTTTGCCCCGGTCAAGATCGCTGCTCTCTTGCCATTTACCTCACTGGGTTTCAACAAGCGGTACGCGTGTCAAGTTTTCATTCATTTAATTATTTCTTCCTTAATTGTTAAAAGAAGTTCATCTTTCATTTCTCTTTCCCTTCTCTAATTAGTGCTAATACTTTCAGTTCGCTAATTCCAAACATAAATTCCAAAGAAAACTGTGTAGCTGGCCGGCCCTTTAAAATTTGGATTCGAATTTTGATTTCAATTAGGAACTCCGTACTCCTTAATTAGTACATACAATAATATTTGAACATTTTAGAAAATCTCTCCATACTCTATATGCGCCTGCACACAAACACACTAGAGCGAATACAGTAATACACACACTGTGTATAAAATAAATAATAAACCGTGTAGAAAATGTAGAGCGAGAAGTAGAGAAATTTTAGAGAGGGAGATATTTTAAGGAGAAATAAACTGATTTTTTTGTTTGTTTTTTGTTTCTATGGGTGTGGCCGTGTGGGAGTTAGCTAGGAGTGTGACCAGGTGAGCTAATAGGTAACTATAGGTAGTTTCTAAATATTTTTTTTGTTTTGTATTAATTAATTAATTAATTTCGGATTTGACCTTGTTATCCGTAATAATTAAGAAAAATTGAAAATTCTACGATATGTATATATATATATATAATTATTTAATTTTTAAGAGGTATTAAAGTAAAAAAATTTGGTCATAGTTGACGACATAGATATAGATATAGATATAAATATATACATGTTTGATTAAAAATTAATATAAGTGAGACCATGAAAAATACTTTCATCCAAACTCATCTATTTTTTGCTCATTACACATTATATTTTTATAATCCACCCATTCATCTTATAAATCACTCTTTAAAGATCATTTTTATAAAAGATCAATAAATTAGGAGATCATTTTTTTATTCAACTATATCAAACAAATGAATTGTTGTAATAAGAATATTAACTTTCACCAAAATCGTCATTTTGTTTGATATAATTGGATGATCAAACGATCTCCAATTTAATTAAATTTATATATAAATAATTTTTATAGAACGATGTAAAAGATAAATTATTAGATTATAAAAATATGAAACCAAATATACATAAAAATAAATAATTTAGACGGACTCATCTACAGAATTTGGATGAGAGTATTTTTCGTGAGACCGTATCATGAAGTACATACTTGGGGCTTCAGCTATCGGTAGTTGAATGTGTGGACGTGAATTGAAGCTTGCAGCATTCCCAACGTAAACTTGAGAAGGTCATACACTCACCAAATGAACCATTCACGACCATAACAAATTGTCACAATCAATTATATATTGTCGATGCATTTTAAGAGGACACGTGGTATCCCTAGTCACTATAAATTCAAGCTACCAAACAAAAAATAGCACATCATCATAGACCTCTTACAAAGAGTTTTCTCAATCATCTTAAGAGAATTTGAGGAATTGACGGACGAACTACTTCACAAACTAATTAGGAGGAGAGCTATCTGAATCTGACCTAGAGTTTTAAGACAAACAATCAGAACTTTGAGTCAACCGATACTTTTGGTATATGAATTCAGAAATGGTAATTTTAGTACTCATCAAATTAACACCTTCGTAATTATCAATTACCAATTACATACTCATCGTACACCTTGAATTGGTAACTTCGTAAATGGTAAACTGTTAAAGTGTACAGCTTAGTAATTACGTAATTGGTAAATGGTAATTACTTGTCGTACACCTTGAATCGGTAATTACCAATTACCCCACCTACATACTCGTCATACACTTTGAATTGGTATTCAAAATACACTATTAAAATTTCAGTAAAATAGTGTATTTTTGTCAAATGACACCTTCTCTCACTTGTACATCCACTCTAATATTATTCTAGTAAAAAAATAAAAATTTTTATTAACACACCTCAAATTGTTTTTAACACACGTTTTATGTGTCTTTATATTATAAATGATCCATAATACCCTCAATGCAACAATAAATTTAGAATATTATGGACAATTCGTATAATAAATAAATAAAAAATGTGTTAATGTTGTAAATAACGAAAAGTAAAAGACAAATAAATCCAATAATAACTTTTTATTATAATATTTTTATATAAATACAATAAATCCATATTAATAATCTATTCAATTAATTCTTATAATCCTAACTAATATCATTAAACCACAAAAACTATCTTACACTCCCCTCTCCACTATTCTCCGTTCCGTTAAAAACCTTCAATAACAAAAACCCATGACAAAAATAACCTTGTGAAGGAAAAAGACACACCACTTCCATTTCTACAAAACACCCCCTCATCCCCCGTCTATCAGAGTCGATAATTTACAAACCATCTTTGATCTTCTCATTGATTTAATACTTAGTAAATAATCTACATTTCCTCGAACACTTACCACTTAATTGAGGAATTTTATGTTATAATACTTGTATTTTCTTGATGAAACTTCCTCTTATACTATCTTTAAACTATATTTCGTTTCCCTACTTTAAATAATAGGCCTTAGCCTCACTAACGACACATGGAGATAATTTGTTCAAAATAGAGTTTATAGTCAAATAACAATGTTTTGTAATGTGACTAACCCTATGACACCTTAAGAGGGCAGTTATGTCCACCAAACATATAAATGGAATAAGGGGGTAATCGAATATAGGGTATTTGGTTGGGCGCTCGCTTCCCGAAGCGGGTTTACACCCTTTTATCTTCCTGTAGGGTGAACACTACCCGGCTTTGGTTACAATATAAGTGTTAGCTTGTCTATGCGTTTTCTGGCAAAACGCTTTGGGGGGAGGGAGGCCCTATGGTTTTTTTCTTGGTGGGGCTTCCGGTTTTTCTCCCAAGTAGCACTCGTATGGGTTTTCATCTATGGGTTGTTGGGGCGCCTGAGGGTAAATCGCTGATAGGTGACCCTGGCTGGACTCGGGGGGTAGTACGACGTGTCGATGTTGGGCGCTTTATCTTTTCTCTCCTCTACAACTATTTATTCTCGTTTTTTTGGGCGGGTCCTTTGTTGGCGCTTTTTTGCCATACTCCGTTGGCTACCGTTCTGCCCGCTCGAACCTACGTGGTTTATCCCGCCGTACCTGGTAATGCGGCTCCACTAGGTCGATGGGCTTTGCCTGGGTTGGGATTGAGTAGATGAGGGTATTTGTGCTGCGCGTTACCTGGGCTCGTGGCCTCCCTTCCTCCGGACCCCCAAGCCACTCTCCCCTGGTGATGGCGCCCTCTGCCCGGTGCGACACCTGGGCCTTCCTGTCTTTGGTCGTCTTTTGTCTTCTGGTTGCCTATATAGTCTGTCCTCGGGCGGAGAAATCGGGACTTTAGGATCGATAACTACGCCTACGGTCACGGGCGTGGGGGATGTTATGGGTGGGGCGCCACATTTGTCTCTCTAGACTTCTTACTCCCACACGGAAATTTCGATGTGACAAATAGACCGCAGTATAGGGTTTAGGGTTGGAGATCAAACCCTTGAATACTTTTGAGGACCTTGAATAGGGGGTAGTGTGCCACCGTAAGTACGGAGTGTCTGGAAGTGGGGGCGAGAGCTGCGCGGGAAATTGTGTTCTTTCTTTATTATTCTTTAATGCTGCCGGTATGTGGCTCTCCCTTCAATTTTATCTTGGGGAAGTAGTGAACTATGGTGGTTATGGATGGTTGTGGCCCGGAGCGTGGGCCAAAAGCGAGGGAGAGGGGGGTCTGGGGTGGGGTGAATCGCTTGGCTCGATCTCGAACGTGCCTGTTGTGTGTTCAAATAACTCCTTTTCGCCATTGGATTGGATATATACTTAAGTTAACGTAAAAAAACAAAAAAATCAAAAGATAAGCCCAGGGGGGCCTGGCTGTAGCTCGTGGCGTCTTCCCGTAGGGCGCGATCATCGTCGTGCCTTACATCGGCGATGGAGAAGGTGGTGAGGTTCCCTCGATCAATTACTCTCGTGATGATTTACACGAGGCATCAAGCTTTGACGCGGGAATGTTCGATTATATCCGACTTTAGTAAAGTCGGGAGCGGAGATTAATCCATTATGCTTCTAAATTCGGAATGGAGTACGAATGTTGCCATAACATTCTGGGCGCTTATAGCGGTAACCTCTTCGAACTCAAACAGTGCTATCGGGGTTTTCATCGGGAAAAATAACGGCATTGTCATCCGGTTGAGGGCTGGCGGTTAATTCAAAACAACGCCGGGATTCGGCTGCCTTGTGCGGAAGGTTGGCGACGAGGGAAATCGGTTACATGTTCGAGACCTAAATAGGAGAACAAGAATAGGGTACCTTTAGTGACGACTTTGTGGTAAAGGTTTCTCCCATGGCGACGAAACTGTGGTATGGTAGTGGTTTGGGTTGAACTCCCCGAAGTAGGGGTATGTTTGGGTTAATCACGAAACTTAGGTTTCGAGCTGTCCGAAACTTTCCAAGATGGATTTAGCCGAAAACTTTGATGTAGTATGATCATGGCGAGTAACTTAAATTTGGTAGCCCATTGCGACCGGTAGGTAGAGGCGGTAGAGGGGCTAACACCCTACCAACCTATGACTCCCGTGGGGGGGGTAGCGGCAGCTTGATGTGAAGGTGTTTGGATTTTCGGGGTTTACAGAACTTGTTCAGGCCTTTCTCGGATTCCTTATCCGGGTAGCGGGCGAGAACTAGATATTGGGGTTGGGCGACCACCCTTGGGAGCTCGAGGTTACGTTATGAGGTGGGGGTGAGGGGGGCGATGAAAAACAAACACTTAGAAAGTAGGGTTTAGGTTTATGTAAACTTATTGGTTTTTTCGGACTTGAGATTTTAGAGACTTTCACGGCTTTCGATCACGAGTTCGGACTTTCGGGGAGCTTAGGGTATTGGCTGGGTTTTTTCGGGGTTGGGGGAGTGTTGTAGAAAACGGGAAAGTAAAGGAGGAAACCTTTATTGAGAATAGGGCTTATTGGGAACAAACAAGGAAGTAACCAGGGGGAAATTAATAATAACTCCCAAAAAAATTCTGCAAAATAGAAAATCTTCTAGCTATCCGAATACCAATATGATAACTCGGCTATTATAATTCGGTAATATGTGGACGTGGTGCAGATCATAGGCATGGGAACGGTGGTGATGAATCCGGTTATTGGGAATCTGTCGGACCTGTATGGGAGGAAGTCTCTGCTCACACTCCCATTGACACTCTCCATTATCCCACTAGGTACTTTTGCTTAATAATTCTGTTGCTGTTTCCTTGGTGATCTTCTACTGCTCTACATGCTCTGCCTGCGTCAATGTCCAATATATTAAAGCTTTAGAGCTGCCCTACCCACTATTTGATGAGGCATATTTCAACCTCGGTCTTTACTATATAAACCCACCAAAGAACACAAAAAATCTCTCTACACTATAGCATCTATCATTTACTCCGGTATATGACGTACTCCACGTTTTCATCATTAGATCAGCTGAAGTATAACAATGTGTTTATGTGTTGGATTTTGGTTGAATTCATGTTTGATTTATTTCGCATGCAAGATAAATATCCTTGGACACTTAATTAATGAAGCTTGCGAAACAATCTCACACAGGTTTAGTAACATGCAAAGTGTTCTTCGCTTGCACTGAAATTACTATAGTAGCAATAACTCAGAAAAACAGAGTATGAATATTCAATGGAATTTTTGCTTGATTTTCTTACAACTGATATACTCTATTCTAGGTTAACATTGAACCTTTTATAGGGGAGCTATTAGAGCTAATCCATCCAGCTAAGGCTTATATATTTCCTACATATTTGTTACCACTTGCACTTAAGCATAAACAAACATAATATCTAGATATTGAACAGTAAACAAACAGTAGCATCAAGAAAGCAATAACTTTGGCACAATGTAGTGTATGATAAGATGTCTCTCCACCAAATTAAAAATAATGTGTATGAAATTGGGACTCGATACTAATTCCCCTTTGCATCTTATTTTGATCAACTGATTCCAGATTCATGAATTGTGCACTTCAGTGTATCAATGTCCTGCGAACTGTTGTCTTGTGTCTTGATTCGTTTTCCGTTGTGAATTTTCTTCCACACTACTAACTATGTACAATTATGTTTCTATATTTCTCATTACGTGACTTTTCTTTTCTCGTGCAGCAATATTAGCATATAGCCGAGAGACCAACTTCTTCTATGCTTTCTATGTGATGAGGACCCTAACTGCCATGACATGCGAAGGCAGCATCAACTGCCTTGCCCTTGCCTATGTGGTACGTCCATTCCCCACAACTTTGTTGGTTTTAGGTTACATATACAACTTCATTTCTTTACTTTTCAGGCAGACAACATTTCAGAGAGAGAAAGAATAGCTACATTTGGACTTCTATCTGGGTTTGTCTCGTCATCATTTGTGTGTGGAACCTTAGTAGCTCGTTTCCTCCCCACTTCCTTAACATTTCAGGTTCTACCTACCAACAACCCTCAATTTCTATAATCAAATTAAAATTTGGCTTTCAGTAGCTACTTGTAATTCTAACATTCCTTGCATACATATATGGTTTAGGTTTCTGCATTGGTATCAATGCTAGCAGTAATCTACATGAGAATTTTCCTCAAGGAAAGCTTTCCATCAGATCATGGGGATAGTACTTTGAGCCAGCCTATGTTGAAGGGATCAGAACCAGTGGAGGGAATCAGAGATGACGGTTACTCTCCCAAGACGAAACTTGCATTTAAGAAGATCCCATCTCCTTGGGATCTGATTAGCTTACTCAGGAGTAGGTAAGAGTTTATATAGCAATAAAGATTAAGCGGCTATGTTTGAATTAAGAAATTACCTTAAAGGTAAGTGTTGTAAGGAACTTACCCTATATAGTTTATAATTAACTTGAACCCTGTGTGTGTTGCAGTAAGACCTTGTCACAAGCTGGTATTGTTACCTTCTTTCAGAGCCTGGCAGAGGCTGGCATGCAAGCTACGGTCCTGGTACGTTGTTACCTTATTCACCAAACTTCATGATTTCATCTTTTCATTTTGTTGATTATTAATTAAGATCCATGAAATCCCCTATTTGTTGACTGTGAAGTTTTCAAACCATGCAGTATTTCCTAAAGGCACGTTTTCACTTCAACAAAGATCAGTTTGCTGATATACTGCTGATTGTGGGGATAATAGGAGCCATATCGCAGGCTAGCTATACCTAAAACTTGTGCTGCTGCACACACAAACACACATTTTCTTAAAGTCTTCAATTTTCCCCCACTTTAACTTCTTTCAAATACTATACTTCTTTGCTATTCATTTGGGAATTCTGCAGATGATTTTCTTACCTATATTCGCGCCTACAATCGGAGAGGAAAAGATGCTTTCAATCGGTCTCTTCCTGAACTGTATGAGTGTAAGTGCTATGCTTCAACTCTTCCACCTCTCTCTAATTTCTTGTGCCCTTACATTTTTGTTCGATAATTAGTATTGCTTACCCGTGTCTGGTTTACGAACTATGCAGATATTTCTAAACAGTGTAGCATGGTCTTCTTGGGTAATCTTTGGTCTTTTGCCCATTTTGCAACACATTACATGTTTGTTTCACTACATGAATTTGTTAAAAGGAATTTTCGAATGTTGCAGGTTCCTTATGCTGCTACTGTGTTTTCGTCTTTCGGCATTTTAGTGCAACCAACTGTAGGTTTTTCACTTTGACCTTGTAAGAAGCTATGTTCTGTTGGTTGAAGGACTATGACTAATACTGAATATTTATGATGGACACAGATACGCAGCATTGCATCAAAACAAGTTGGACCGAATGAGCAGGTAGTTCGACTAAATAGGGTCTTCAGTTTTATGTTCAGAAAAGATCTGCAGACCGGATCTAAATATATTATGTTTTAACTCATTTAAGAAGTAAAACTTATATCAGGGAAAGGCTCAAGGATGCATTGCAGGAATAAGTTCCTTTGCCAACATTATTTCTCCATTAGTGTTTAGTCCTTTGACAGGTAGATGTTGATCTTTTTTACTCTGTATTCTCTCTACTGGGAAGAAAATGTTATCCAATTTGACCAGTTTTCCTATTGTCCAGCTTTATTTTTGTCTGAAAAAGCACCGTTCAATTTTCCTGGCTTCGGTATTATGTGCCTTGGACTTGCAACGGTAAGAATGAACTAACAGCACAGATAAGTCTTAATTTTAAGACGCCATTAGTTCTGCTAAACAGAAAAGAACATATGCAGCATTGAAAATTTGCAAGTCCAATCAGTATGAATTGTTTTGCTTGACATGTGACACTTTTATGTGCAGGTCATTGCCTTAATTCAGAGTACAATGATAAGGGCGTCTCCTCCTATTTCAAGTCACAATTTGGCCTAACATAAAGGCATAGTTCTCTCCACCTAAAGTTCGATGTCTAATCAAATATAGAAGAAACCCAAGAGCTGTATCGAGTTATGCAGAAATGATGTTTTCATATCCATAGAAGAAACCTGAGAGGAAAAGCTAATTTGATATATGCAGAAAACATAGTTAAATATTTCCATATGGGAGGGCTTATGAGCTGCAGGATTTCTCAAAGCTAATGGTTTATTTAGCAGTTGAATTTGCTAGGTCGCTTTAGCATAGTTCGCTTGATCCTTGGGTTAGTTGAGTGAGAATATATTCTACACCAACTTCTGTAATGCTGCATGACGATTGTGGATTATATAATCTACAATGTAGCTGCTCTTATAAGATTTTATAGTTTTCCAAGTAGATTTTGATTGGTATACAACTTGACACTTGCATTTAGATGAATATCACTTGCTACTTATCACAACTCTAATGGTTTAATGTGGACCTGTATACCAACTAAAAATTTTCATTCAGAAGTACATTAAAGAAATAGCTCATTCAACATTTTAAGAAGTCATGAATATGTTGATCTGCACATTGTTAGAACCATTACTATACATAAGCTTATGTACCTAATTCGGCATTGCATTCAGATTTGCACATTGTTAGAACCATTACTATACAAAAGCTCTAAATAAGAGTTATTTGTAATAGGGCTTTTCACAATTCAAACATCTCTTATTAAGCTGTAAACAACCCAGACTATCCAATGCTGAATCTTAAAAATGTGACCAGATAGTGACATATACATGACAACTAAGCTAACATCCCAATATACCAGTGCAGAATATACATACTCGATAGGTGGTCCATCCACCTCATTGGAAGGGAAACATTTCATCATCATCATCTTCCATTTCAAGATATTTGAAGTTAACAGCATCCCATCCAATACCTTTGTAATCAAAGCCTGGGCTCACATAGCACTTCATCTCATGAAACAGGTTCAAATTATCCACGAGCTTATGAAAGGCATTGCATCCACAACACTACAGAACAAGAAAGCAATCATGCATAATCATCAGGAAATTGTTAACTACCTTTTGCGCAGTGCAGCTTATCAACTTGATTCAAAGCTTATCTTAACAGCAATATTATTTATCTTTTCAAAACTCCTAAACTACTATAAAATCATCAGCCAAAAATACTAGCATTAGGTACTTTCCAATTTCGACACTCACTTTTTGACATTCACTTCCCAATTACCTCGTTGTACATTTCATATTCTTAATCAATGGTTTCGTTTCTTAGTTCCCCATTGAAATCATATTGGCAACCCAAAATAAGAACTTAACAGATATAGTCAACTTAACATGGAGATCCATGATTAAATCCTTAAGTTATTACCTGCACAAAGACAGTCCCATCAGTGAATGCATGGGGATTGATTGCCCGCGTTGTCCGCTGCCCACATATGTTACAAGTGAAAGCTACGAGCATTCTACGGCGAGGAGACTTTGTAAAGAGAGACCAGGGAAAAGTGGAGACATTCTCAGTGCTTGACTTTGAGTCGATCCCAGCAGGAGCAGGAGGCCCTTCCATCCCAGAACCTGTAGTCCACCCTCTTCCTGTTGCAGCGCCCATCACCAACCCCATTGCCGCGTCCTAATAATATTTTTACAACAAGTAAAATGCCCATTTAGCACACAAAAAAAAGCTCCATAATAACATTTCATTACTGCCAGGTCCAAACATTAACATAAACAAATTAGTAACCAAAGCCCATCTATTGCTATCTTTGTCAAAGTTGCTGAGCAATGATATGCAAATGAATAAATGCAATAGAAACTTAAGTTGCATCTAAATCCATGAATTTGGGTTTCATTACAGAGTTAAAATTGGTTAGCTAACCTACAAAAATCAACTGATTTGTTGGAGCAAATATATTATCCTCTCTCTTTGTATTAAAATCCAATCATCTGTGTTGTTAAAATTCCATTCAAGCAATTTACCTACAAAAGACCAACCAAAATATCTATCTTTGACACCTCAAAATCCAAAAGCAGCAGTAGATTTTGACCCTGAACTTCCTTACGTAAATTTTGTGTTTAATTGTGGGGAAAGAAAAACAAAATCAAACACCTCACTCAATATTATTGGTTTCTGATGTTCGGCTCAAAATCTACAAGTCACCGAATAAAGGTAGGGAAAAAATTAAGAGTACCTTGGAGAGTGGGGAAAGGGAGAGGTGGCGATGAGTACTGAGAATAGGAAGGTTCTTGATGTCTTTGGAATCGGACTGAGGAGGAAGATTGGAGCCATTTTCGTTTCCTGAAATTGAAAATTTACAATATCCCATCATAAAATTTCAAGACTTTGGAAATCAATCGTAATGGAAATGAAAGAAGAAGAAGAAGAAGATTTACCTTTGGAAGCGTGTGCGAGGTGGAAGGGTCTGGAAGAGACGGTTTTTCTGGGAGAGAAAACAGAAAAGGGGGGAGAGGATGACATGATCGTAGCAGAAGAAGAGGAGCTCATTAGGGTTTCCATTGAGATTGAGATTATGAGTCAGCGAGCGAGCGAGGTCAGAATTAATGGAATTATCGCGGGGAAGCCTTGGATTGGATTAGGGCAATAGGGCGGTGGTTTGTTTCGATTGGATATTTTGGTCTTCGAGGCCCAAATTGGTCTGTTTTTAATTAGTAATATCGAGGTAACAGAAAAACCAGTAATATCGTTATCCCGTTAAAAAAAAAATATTCTTTTTGAATTTTTTTTTCTCTATTAAAAGTTACTTCTATCCCAAAACTGGTTTTTTTTTTTATTCCCAAGCTTTAGAACATGACATCAGATTAACAACCTCTCAAAAGAAAAGAATCTCCAAGAGATTTTAAATCAATTCGAAGAGGATAGCCAAATTTAGATGAGGTTTTAAATTCAAATCTCAGCGATTTATAATGAAAGTGTCATTTCCTCATGACTTAGAGGAAACCTGAGTGACTTGCATACCAACTTCTGAAGCATCGCATACACGGCTCTAGAGGGGATTGGAATTGGAGTGGGATTACTCCATAAAACAAAAACATACCCAAAAAGATAATGGAAAATGATCGAGAAATGGGAAGTGCGAAAATCACTCCATCTTATAACTTGGTCATTCAAATTTTAAAAGGAAAGCGAACTCCATCCTGTGTGTTATATTGCTAATTCAAAATTCTAAACACATACATGCTCCAATAATTTATGCACAAAGCGAAAAGAATAAGACAAACCAGAACTAATAGGAAATAGCATGAAATATAAGTTATAACCAGTAGAAATGATAGTATGCAATCCCCGGAAGTAATAGGAAATAACAATATATCCTAAATTATGTACAATTGCTATCAACAATTCACAGATTGCTTGCCACTCAATAAACAAAATCCCCTTGGCTGGAGGCATCGTCGTCGTTGTCTTCATCTCCTGAAGAATCATCATTGTTGGCATCTAATGTCAGTATTAGCTCTAGATCTGCTGATGAGTCCCCACTCTGCTCGGGGCTTGTCCTCCGCCTTTGCAGTGAAAATAGTTGCAACATCAATTCCTGGGGTGATAAACGGTACATCCAGCCCTTAGCCTTGGGTTTCTGCTGGACAGAAAAGTGTAAAACCATAATCATCATTAGTGTCATCATAACCATCATGAAAACTATCATGACTGTTAGCATCATCATCTTCACAGTTTCTGCCGCATTCATTGTCAACGTCGTCACCATCACCATCACCACCACCATCACCATCACCATCACCATCACCATCACTGTCATCGTTATCGTCCTCATCCTCATCACCATCATCATCATCCTCGTCCTCATCATCCTCGTCCTCGTCATCCTCGTCATCATCATCGTCATCATCCTCCTCCTCCTCATCCTCATCACTAGTGTACCAAGGGAAGCCTATCAAGACCTTTACCAAACAAGCAACAGCAGAGAAATTAGTTCCTCTGCTATAGCTTTTGGAATCATTATGATTGTCCTATGCATATCTAGTCACTCATCAACATCCAAGTACCAACATGGGCATACATATAAGCGTTTCTAGGACTACCAAGATGGGCGAGCAACCCAGTCATGCTGCACAAAATCAGCTTTCTATTCTATCCTAAAAAGTCCCAGAACCACCTGAATATCTATGCAATGTTGAGGACTTGAGGGTGTAGAAAGAAAATAGTGGGTCAATGAGCTGGCAACCTCCAATGATAATAAGGTAATTAATGACTAAACAATCTAAAATGTATTTTCTGTCTTTTGAGCAAACATACACAAGGACACATCATACGTTCATAACCAACATTCAATGTTTAGCGTAACTGAACGAACAGTGGTGCTGAACACACCCTCCTCAACTCCCCATTCCACCCTTTTTTCATTCTATTGCCCCTGAAGAGCATAGATCGAATCTTCAGTGCCACATCACCATTTAAGCTCAACTAGGATGTGCAAGATGGGCACCATGGGAAAGGAGGATGAGCAAAATTTACTTTCTTAGATCATACATGCAGGTCCATGAAGCAAAATTTTAAACCTTAGTGAGATTATATAAATAAATAAATAGATCAGGATAACAATGCATACCCGTTCAATCTTCTGAGGCAGGGTAGCTCTCTCTAGAGCCTTTGGAGTCCACATCTTAATATCAGTCTCAATTCCACTGCTTGCAAGTACCATGGTGTGAGGATGCGACTCAATACAGTTTACCACATCCTTATCTCCTTCCATAACACGAATCAACTCCCCACCCTTTTTCTTCCATATGAATATCCGCCCACAGTCAGACCCACTCACAACATACTCACAATTCGGCCCGAAGAAGTTCACACCTTTCACCGTCGCAGAGTTCCTGTGACCCTTGTAAACTTGAGGAACAGTTTTTTCATCAGTATCCATAGATGATGGTGATGCTTCATACTCATGATCATCACCCATTTCACTTGCATCACTGCCCATGGAAGTCGGAGGATTAGGTCCTAATCCCATTTCTCGCGTAAAAAGATAGATGAACTCGTCATTGTATGATACAAGAAGCTCACTTTGTTCTGAATACGCCAAGCCTGTAATTCCAACTTGGTCATCACCAATCAAATGTGGTGGGCAGAAATAGTTTGTTGGTTGACCAAAATCGGATGATCCATCCCAGTTATACTTGCGGATATCAAAAAGTCGGGTATACTCATCAGCACCTGCGACTGCAAAGAGATTTGGATTTCTCGGGTCAATTGCAATTGCATTTAGATTGATAACCGGCAAGTGACTCCTTCTACCATCAAGTGGTTGGCATGTCAGAAGTTTTGTAGGAGCCCCAGTTCTGAGATCAAACTGTAAAGTAATAACCGAGTCACATTACTATAAAAACCCACAATACAAATAACAAAGACAAACACTATATTTTGAAAGAAAAACACTCGAAACAGCACCATGAATTTTGACTAGCATGAACTTGCCATTTACAATTGCCATTGCCTTCTCCAGGCTTGGCATAACCAGCCTTCAGATTATGAAATTTGGGGTCAAAGCAAAAAACCCGAAAAATTAAAGGGATGACCAGATTATAGAATCATGTTTCAATCTTTAAAGCCTTTGGGAAAGTTCATTACATGGAGGGTCTCATTCTCTAAGTACAATTACAATTTTTAGGCTTGTCCTAGAGTACAATACTTATCTACACAAGGAAAAAAGAATAAAGATAAAGAACTATTCATGATCACAACTAGAAAGGGAAATAGTAACTCACATGTTGCACCAGACCATCTTCACCACAGGTGTAAAAAATATGAGAGCTCCCGGGCTCAATAGCCAACTTATGAGCGCGTCCGCGATGTCTAGCCAGCATTGAACTTTCCACTTGTCCTCGTTCTAAAATTTGAGTATGTCTCACCTAAAATTGATCAAATGTATTCATCAAATTATTTTAAAATAAAATAAAAACTTGTAATTTATAAACTAGAGGCACTTTAACAACTTGAATGATAAAAGTAAAACAGGTGACAAAAGGAGTAAATAATATTCCAGTAGCAGTCATTACAAAAGAAAAATTGAACAAATGGTATATTTCCCTTGATGAATACATAAGCATATAAATAGACACATGGGAGGAAGCTACGGATGGTGACTATTGCTCCATGGTTTAAACATAAGACATTGATAACACTGAGATGGCATTTTAATGAAAAAAGTACATTCATGGAATGTAGTCCTGCTTTAAAATAAACAAAGTACCTGCCCATCAGCAGCACAAGTAACAAGGCTTCGATCATCACTATAAGGCATGAACTTTGCTTGGAAAACATTGTTATTATGGCCTGAATGGAATGACAACCGAACTTTCCCAGTTTCCCAGTTCCATAGTATAAGCCGCCTGTCATCAGAGCCAGAAACCAAAATATCACCATCTGCATTGAAGCTTACGGTGTTCACACATCCTCTATGCCTGTCAAGCTTCCTATGGATATCAAGTCGAAGCACAAGATCCTGAAACAAAATGAAAGGGGGAAAAAAATCTAATCAAAGCTCTGTATAAACATTCTCCTGAGAGATTTGAGCCCTTACTTGAGGCAATTACATGATTCTCCACAATCTTCAAACATCGATAAGCCCACAACCCATTAAAAGTCTTTTAATTGCTTCTAGTCTGAGGGAGTTCCCCATTACCAAAAAAAAAACAACAGAGCATCTCCCACATTCACTATCCATCTGTTTAGTTCCTCTTTCAGGTAAATTTTCTCTAAACCAACCAATTGATTAGGACATGATGAAACAAAGAAGATCGTCCATTTACAAAATAAAAGCATCCAACTTTAATAATCATATTTCGACAGCCAAGTTTCACACTTTGAATGCACAAAACCTTGACAGATATACATGATCGAAAACCCAATACAGAATTAGCTTAATCATCCCACTCGCACAATCAGGAAGAACAAACTCGATCAAAATTTTCATAAATTAGAAAACGAACAAAACAAGAGCTTCGAGATAAGAGTACCTCAGAGCCACCGAGACGGTGCGCAAAATTCCTGGCTGAGAGGTCGCCGAGCTCCCGCTGCCAAACATTGACCAAAGCCTTATCGCTGCTTGTCTTCAGTCTCTTATTCATCATCAACGACGATGATCAATCAATGGGTTCAAATGAAAGAAGAAGAAAAGGGGTTATACAAGTGACGGAAGCTAATCTGATCGCATTTGATTTGTTTGCTCCGAGTGACCGACCGCCCAACTGGGCCTGCTTTTATGGGACACGGGCGCACCCACAAAGCCTCTCTCACTCTGACTTTCTCCTTCTCTCTTTCTGTGACTTCGAGTATTCAAGAACGTCCACGTACGTCGAGGCTGTGAAAATCAAAACAGTGAAATACCATTGCCGGTTACTATTTCGAGGACACGACGTCACAATTCTCATGCTTATTGATTTTCAAAATATTTTGGCCCAGATGGGTTCCTGGTGTTTTAGTTGGGCCTCGTGGAGCAGCCGGGTGGGTTCTCTCAGTCGTGAGGAGCTGTATTTTTCACTCGAGTTTAGAGTCAGTCGTGTGGCCCAGATGTATTTTTCACTCTAAGGTGCAGTTACTTAGAGCATCCACAATGGGGACCCAAATTTGGGTCCAAAATTCAAATTTGGGTCCAAAAGACAAGAATCTTACTCACAGTGGGTCGGAATAAAATGGACCTATATTTGCCTGAGACTCAAATATAGGTCCAATTTTAGACAAATATAGGCCAAGACTGGACCTATATTGTTTTGGACTCATTTGTGGGGTCCCCTCCATGTGCAAACCATAAAGAGAATTGGACTCAAATATGAGTCCAAATATGTGTCACAGTGGTGATGATTCATATTTTGAGACTCAAATATGAGTCCCAAAATATGAGTCTAAAATAAATGAGTCTTGCACCACTGCAGCACCCGATAAAAGTAAGTCTTTTTGTACACTATTCAGATGAACTCATATCACTATTCCGGATAATTTGGACTCAAATTTGAGTCCAAAAAATGAGTCCCCACTGCTGATGCTCTTAGATGGATTGAGATCCTCTCCTCACCCTCATCTATTTCTTATTTCCCCACCAAGAGATCTGGGTCGTCCATTTCGAAATGGACGGCCCAGATCTCTTGCACTTTTCCTAAACTCCATACCCCACCCCAAAAGTGTAAACAATCTTGGCCCTCTATTTCGAAATGGACGGCCAAGATCTCTTGGTGAGGCAATCTCTCTCCTCTTGGTGAGGATCCGAGTCCTACTTAGATAATGACTTTTTTCTGTTGTGTTCGTAAACTCTTAAAATGGTGGGTCATTATATGAAATTACGTTCTTTATGAATAAAATTTCTTGATGTTTCCATTCAAAAAAGTACTAATACCGTCCAAAATAGTAGTGAACCAAGTCACACTTGTTCTTCTTCACGTAAATTTTGTTAACAATTGGAGTTGAATATCGTGTTGCTGGGTTATTCACACAATTTCTTATACACCAATCCATTATTAGTTAAATGTATAGAACGTGTGAGAGTATGTAAGTCACACTCATCTAAGTGCTAGAGCAAAGAAATTACGTATTTAGATTCTCTATATGTGTAGCTTATCCTGCAAATAATTGTTAAGAATCTGAGTGCCAGTGATAAGATATGACTCATATGAGAGGTGAAAAAGAGTGGCACACTTAAATTTATAATTTATCATTTGTTAGCATAAATTATTTAATAAAAAAATGGTTTGTTGTAATGGTTTTAATTACAGTATGATATATTAATGTAATGGTTGGCTGGTTGCATCATTCAAGTGAGTCAAGATGTTGGGGAATACCGAAAGAAAGAGGTAAATAAATGGGCATAAGAGATAGCCATTTTTATATATCTTTGATCAAAGGGGAAGTTAGGTGTCAAAAAAAATTTCCTAGCAAAATAAAATACATTGATTGGCCTAAAGTGGAGTAAAAGTTTAGGACTACAAGAATAGCAATAATCCATGCAATGATTCTAATCAATTCCTGAAGCAATTGTTATGGTTAACAATTATAGTTAGATTTTAGTTGTGTTATGAGTTACGAGATGTGGCTTTCGATCACTCTTAAGCTGAATTTTGATTAATTTACCAAGTTCAAGAAGAAGACTTTGTCATCTGGAAAATGTGTGATGATGAACAAGAGGCCGGCCACAAAATCAATAATATTAGTTTCTAATGCCATTTTGATATCTTGGACGTTGAATGAAGCTAGCTAATTAATATAATGAAACACAAATTGGTCATTGTCATTCAACACAGAAAAGTATGCAACAATGCAACATTGAAAAGACCAAACATATATGGCAAATCCACAGCTGACTGGAAAATAATAATAATAATAATATAAGCAAAAAAAAAGTTGATTGACCAAATCTTAATCACTTGAGGAATTGAGTTTATGCATAAACGTGTATAACGTACTGCCATGAACATACTGTCTAGGCGTCAAATGTGATTGCGAAACCAATCAATAAACTAGTGAACTTCAAACAATTGCTGGATCCATTAATAGGTTTCAACCTATGTACAGATTTAAATGTCGGAGACAATAACAAACTGCCATTCATTAACAAGAGAAATCAAAAGTAAAACATCCGGGCATCCGGCCATTCATTAACAAGATAGGTTTCAACTATCTGTTTCATTCAGTTGAGATATCACAGAAATTAATTTAAAACTTTTGGTACGTATTCATTCAGAACCATAGTGATAAGGTGGTAACATCCATATTGAGGGATATGTTAAACATTGCACCTGGCTTATTACGTAAAGATTTGAAAGATATCCCAGCAGAACAGGGTATGTATTTCCTTGAGACCTTGATTACACTTAACTAATTGGGCCCTTTTTTTTTTGGGAAAAAACTAATTAGGCCGTTAATTTCTTTCAAACTAGGAAAGGTTTTTCACTAAAAATGTTACAAGTAATTGATTTGTAGGATTTACAATTCCAGAAGGTTGGACGGTTATGCTTGTTTTCGATGTACTTCAGTTAAGTCCCAACACATTCAAGGATATATCCCATCGAGTTCAATCCATGGCGTTGGAAGGTCTCTGTGGCAATAGTTAGTATCATTTTTCAAATAACTTCAGTTTAAGTAGCATCAGTAACAGTTACAAAACTCTCTGGCACCTAATCTAATTTGATATATGTTTGATTGAAACTGAGTAAGACCTTGACTCACTTTCTGTACCCGAGAACTTCATGACTTTTGGGGGAGGAAGGAGACAGTATGCAGGTTTAGAGTATAGTTGAGTCTTCTTGGCCACCTTTCTTCATGTCTTGGTCACCAAGTACAGCTAATTAATTTTGTCATTTCTTATTTTAACCTATGGATCTTTTGTGTGTCTACAGTTCTACACCAAGGTTTTTGATGGAGAAGCATCATCAGCTTTTGAATTTCTGGTATACGTACATAGGTGGACAACAATCAAAGGGGCTCGCATTGCTCGAACTCTTCTGTTAGGATTTGGGGATGGCATTCACATGAAGTTCTCAGAGAAGAATAACTGATACTATTTTCATCACTATTGTTGTTGCCTTTGTTGTGGAAAGTGATGGAATAATTGAGTTTCAAGTTAAAACCTAAGTTTTTGTTGAAGGACAAAGCCTAAGTTTTTGTGATCAATCTGAAACTAAACCCAAACTAGCTCTTTTGTAGGGATGTCATCGTTTGTGGGTTGGGAAAGCATAGCAGTGTTAGAGGTGAATCTCCATCTCCCCGGTTAAAGATCTGGTTAAAGAGATGATGCATCAAATGGGAAGTCCGATGAGAATTGATAGGAAGAACGTCGGTTGTTTCATTGCCAAGGGGAGAGCTGTGAAGGACTGGTTATGTTGAACTGGTGGATACAATAGGTAGCTTTCTATAAAATCCATCCTTCTCAACTCTAGATTATGAAATGCTCAAAGTCGAAAACATACCGATAACCATGATAATTTCATTTGGTCGTTTATAAGTCCTGTTCAACCACTCTTCTCCAGGTGAAGTCTAGATTCAAACTTCTAAAGAAATCTTAAATCTGTGAAATTAACATTAATTCATTTTACAGGTACAAAAATTGGATACTGAGCTGGCTTGCTGCTCCCTGAAATGTTTAACATTAATGGAGCTGATATTAATATAGCATGTGTCATATAGTAAAATACAATGAAATCTCACAAGCATACAAATTAACATCAATATTTCCAAAGAGACATCAAATATGCAAAGAGCCCTATACTATCTTCCAATCTTTGCTCCCAGCACCACTGGAAATGGTTGCTCAGCACACAAACTGTCACATTGAGGGAATCAGACACAGCACATTCAGCTGTTGATATCCAATGAAGAAGTGTACAACCTCGGGCCTTTTGTGATCTCATTGAGGGAAGGACACAATAACTACCACTCAAGCACAACTTTGTCTAATCTCAAGCAATTCACTCGGGGTCTGGGGTTGTCAAGTCAAGCCTCGCCATTTGGATCCGTCCAGTATCCTGTATGAAGGTAACAGGAGAAAGGCATTGTCATCACCAAAGATCATCATAGCAGAAGAGATGTCATAACTCATTTCCAGAGAATACCTATTTTCAATAAGTTTCTGGAGCGTGGAGATTCCAACAGCTAATACAACTGTATCAGCACCATACTTTCTTTGCCGCAAACTAATTAGAAATACAACTCGTTTACTCATTAAGCAAAAGGTGTATTACACTTGTACCCTTCTTGAACTTGCAACCTCTGGTTTTCATATACCATCCATGGCTTAATGATCTTTCTTCTAGTTGTTCCACGACACAATACTAGATCAAAATATTATACGATTGCAATTGTCAGGTAGGAGGAATTACAGAAACAAAAGATATAACTGAAAAGTGACAAGTGAATGGACTTATTTATACAATTATTCAGTAAGGAAAAAGATGCGATAACTCCACGCACTTTAGGAATCTCATTATGGGGATAATTTGTACAGGTAAAATAGAGACTCGTGTGGTATTTGGAATAAGGAAGATATCATAAATAATTGCCTATACACAAACAAACAGGACTTCAGAGAGGAAGCCCTATTTTAAGAATTTAGTTGAAGGTCTATGAGAGTCATGAATGTTTTTTTTTATATTCCCATAATGATAATTTGTTTTGTTTTTTTATTAAAGACATTATGTTTTCCTTTAAAAAATATTTCGGTTTTCCCTTATCTTTTTGTGGTATTTTGTTTTCAGCAGATGGTAGGAATTCTGAGATATCATAAACTCATAGTGGACTTCTAAAGTTATGACTAAAAGTCAGCCTCACCTAAGATATGACGAGTATATGATAGCTTTCTAAATGGTTCTGAATACTTGTGCAAAAATACATCTTGATGTTTAAAAATGACTCAAACCTATCAAACCTAGTGAGCAAGGATGTAGGATAGCAAGCCCAGAGTAGCAGCAGCACTACATTGTTCTGCTGGTGCAAACAGACCCACTTGAAGCAATGGTGCTAGGACTTTCTGATAAAGCCTTTCTGAGCAGCCAAACTACTTAAAGAGCTCCTTTGCAAAAACTACCAGATAAACCTCTTAATAACTTATCTTTGAGTTTATTCAACATATGTGATTAATTAATAAACCAAAATGCTGGAACTTACTACGCATGAGAGATCCTTACTTGAGTCATATTTTTCCAGGCTGTATCAGTATTGTCAAAGTCAATTACTACAAAGAAAATGCACAGATGAGTTGAGAAGTGCATGACTCACAAGAATGAGATGCCGTCAAACAATTTCATCTAACACCCGCAATCAATTTTTTCTTTTTCAAATACAAGTATTGGAATAATTGAGTAACATTTTGATTAAAAATATATAAACCTATATATATATATATATTGAGTAACAGAATTCACTGATCTTGTAGGAAATAAATGGTTGCTCATCAAGCATTCAAACTTTATAACCAAGCAGGAAACCATACCTCCATTCGTTAAAGGAAGTGAACTTAATCTATCAACCAACGGCAACTGAACAAACTGCACGAATGAAACATTATATTGACTCATTAATTAACACAAGGCTGCTAAACTTTTTCACTGGAATTAAAACTCTTACCCAAGCACAGGCAAATCACATACATGTGAATAGTATAAGGCTCCCAATGGAATTGGTAACTGAGGAAGGTCTTGGAATACTGGAAATTCAACCTGCAGAACATTCTTGCCGGTGTTAACCATTCCAAAGCCTCTAAATCAATCTCAATCAAATTGATAGCAAGAAATGCTAATACAGAAAAGAAGAGGGAGCCATCAACAAGGTGTTGCTTACCTCCAATCCCTCTGCTGAATATTGAGCAAATATTGTCCAGTCAGTGAAGGGTTTGATATTCTCAGCAATGCGAAGAATTTACCCTACTATAGGCAGAATGCTTTGTTATCTTGTTTTCATCCATCAGCGATCTCACAGCTGCTGCTTCATCCCATAGTCCGGCATCAGCATACATATTGTACAACAGTACATATGGAGCTGAGCTTTCAGGTTCAAGTGTAGTTAATGCTTCAGCTGCAACTTTGGCCAACTCTACATTGTTATGCACTCTACAAGCACCTAACAATGCTCCCCACACAGCCTTATCTGGTTTGAATGGCATGCTATTGATCAAATCCTTAGCCTCCTCAAGCTGTCCATGCCGACCAATGATGTCCACAAGGGAGGCATAGTGTTCGATACGTGGCTCAATGCCAAATTCACTAATCATGGATTTAAATTGACTCCGTCCTTCTTCAACTAATCCTGCATGAGCACATGCATTTAACACTGCAATAAATGTTATATAAGTAGGTCGCACCTTTAATGTCTTCATCAAATTGAAAAGTTCCAAAGCCTCTGCAGCAAAACCATGAGATGCGTGGCCTCCAATCATTGCATTCCAGGAGATCACATCTTTCTGCAGTTTCATCTCATCAAAAACTGTTTGCGCCTCTTTTATAGCACCGCATCTTGAATACATAGTTATAAGGGAGTTGTTTATTGGCAAATCTGCAATAACTGTCTTTGTGACCAGCTGATGAATCTGCATGCCTAGATGCAGATCCACTAACCCAGTACTCACACTAAGAACTGAAGATAAAGTGTGTCTATCAGGTTTCTCTCCTTCTAGTTGCATCTGAGAAAAAAGCTTAACTGCACCTATAAAGTCCTCATTCTTCTCACACCCTGCTATCATGGAGTTCCAAGAGACTAGACTCTTTTGTGGCATCCTCTTAAAAAAATCACAAGCCAATTTTAAACGACCAAGCTGGGCATACCCTAATATCATTGAATTCCATGATAGTGTATCGGGATTTGGCATTCTACAAAAGAGCTTGGCGGCCTCTTCCATATCTGACATATGAACATAGCCACTGATCATGGTATTCCACGAAAAGGTATCTCGCTCTATCATTTGGTCAAACAGTTCTCTAGCACAAACAATATTTCCTGTTTTCACATAGCACATAATCATAGAATTCCATGATACAATATTCCTCTCAAACCTCCTACTGCCCTCTTTCCCCATCTCATGACAAAATGGGATTTGATCGAAAAGTTGCCGAGCTTCTCCAACCCTTCCTCTCAGACCATACCCCGCAATCAAGGTGTTATAAGCATGCACCAAATCTTCCATACCCTCATCCCTCTTTCCCACATTCACGAACAATCCTCGCAGCTTCATCAAGCTCACCATTTTGAATAAGCCCCGACACGAGTGCACTAAGAGAAGCCCCATCCCGCTGTGGCATTCTCTCAAAGAACTCGATTGCACGCACAACATCACCATTCTGTAAAAACCCAGTAACCATTGCATTCCAAGAAACAACACTCCTCTCAGGCATACTATCAAAAAGCTTTAATGCCTCAACCATCCTCCCATTCTTGGCATACCCACTAATCATTGTGTTCCAAGAAACACAATCCCTCACTGGCATCTGATCAAACAACATCCTCCCCTCCTCAACATACCTACTTCCGCGACACGATATATACCCCGAGATCATCAAATTCCAGGAAACAACATCTCTCTCAGGCATTTCGTCGAACAGCTTCCGGGCCTTTGCCATCTCTCTGCGTTTCACATACCCAGTTATCATTGAATTCCACGTTACGATATTTCTTTGCTTCATCTTATCAAACGCTTCCCTCGCTTGCTCTATCCGACCAGTTCGAATCAAATGGGAGATCCTTTTGTTCAGTGGAAAAAAGTCTGCGTCTTTGACATCAGTGGAACTTGTGGGTTTTGAAGCTGAGGCAAAACAAGAGGACTGTAGGGACGCGTGATTGGGGTATATAGGGATGGTGATTAGACGAAGAAAAAAACGAGCTTGAGGCATGAGTCTGTAGACCAAACCATTTGCATTCCCCAGAATCAATCGCCGAATGACAACGTTAGTCATTGAAAGACTGTGAAGCACTGAAGCTCTTAAAAAACAGGGTTATATATAGTTTTCTAGGAAGAGAAAGAGAAGCGTAACTATAGGTTGGAATGAAGTAGAAATGACAATTTACAAGGACCAAAAGTGCAATTTATGGCCTAACTTCCTAAGAACCTCTAGAGCATTTCCTCAGCCATATCCAATGGGAAGCCTCGGCAGTGCACTACTATCTTTTTCAGTAGCATTGCCGTGGAACCATCAACCACCATTATCAAAATCCTCAATCCAAATCCAATGCGCTCTGACCAAACAAGGCCAACGCTTTCTGACCAAGCTTGCCGCCAATGCCAGAGACCCATCCGTCGCTAACAAATTGATCGCCAAGTTCCTATCGAGCTCTCCCAAGTCCACTGCTCTCACCACTCTCTCTTATCTTCTCTCGTCGGACGCCACACACTCTCACCTCTCTTCCCTCGCCCTCCCTGTAAGTCAAAATTGAATCTTGCTCACTGTTCCCAATTGGGTTTGGGACTAAACAAGCCATTACTTACTTTTCAATTCAACTAAAGTTTGTGACTTGGGTTTCTGCAGTTATATTCGAAAATCACAGAAGCGTCTTGGTTTGAATGGAATCCCAAGTTGGTAGCAGCCCTTGTTGCGTTGCTGGATAAACAAGGACTACACAGCCAATCGGAAGCCCTAATCTCCGAGACCATTTCGAAATTAGGTACCCGGGAACGAGAGCTTGCTCTTTTTCATTGCCAATTGGTTGAATCACACTCGAAGATAAGCTCAAAGCGTGGGTTTGATAGTGCCTACAATTTCCTATATCAGCTTGTTCAGAATTCTAGCTCCGTTTATGTAAAACGCCGAGCATTTGAATCGATGGTTAGTGGTTTGTGTGCAATGGATCGACCTCGTGAAGCCGAAGATTTGATCGAGGAGATGAGAGTTAAGGGACTCAAACCTTCGGTTTTCGAGTTCAGGTCTGTGGTTTATGGCTATGGAAGGTTGGGACTGTTTGAAGAAATGCTGAAAATTGTGGACCAAATGGAGAAGCAGGGGTTTGGTAATGATACTATATGTTCCAATATGGTTCTTTCATCATATGGAGCTCATAATGAGCTGGCTGCGATGGTTGTGTGGCTTCGAAAAATGAAAGAGTCGAGCATTCCTTTCTCGACTAGGACTTACAATTCGGTGTTGAATTCGTGCCCTACGATCATGGCAATGCTGCAAGAACCGAAAGCTGTTCCGTGTTCAGTTGAAGAACTGAATGGGATTTTGGATGGTGATGAGGCTTTGGTTGTTAAGGAGTTGGTTGGATCGGCAGTTGTGGATGAGGCGATGGTGTGGGATTCTACCGAGGCCAAGTTGGATTTGCATGGCATGCATTTGGGTTCAGCGTACTTGGTAATGCTAGAGTGGTTTGAGGCAATGCGATACAGGTTTGACTGTGGGAAGTATGTGGTTCCGGCGGAGGTCGTCATTGTTTGCGGATTGGGAAAGCATAGCAGTGTTCGAGGCGAATCCCCGGTTAAAGATCTGGTTAAAGAGATGATGCATCGAATGGAAAGTCCGATGAGAATCGATAGGAAGAACGTCGGTTGTTTCATTGCCAAGGGGAGAGCTGTGAAGGACTGGTTATGTTGAACTGTTGGATAGGATGGGTAGCTTTCTCTAAAATTCATCCCTTATCGACCCTAGATTGTGAAATTGACTGATAATGGCAAAATCAAAAACATACTGATAAATTATATCCCTGGCTCTTTCCACACTGCCAAGAATGCTCTCTCTTTGCATTTATGGCTTGTTGCTATCTCCGATTTGATTGTTTTTTTTCGCATAGATGATCTTGAAATGGTAATTTAAAATATGAATAGATGAATTGTGAAATTATAAGGTAAAAATATATTAATCACAACAGGGGGTGATGAGCTCATTCACTCACTTAAGAATTATCCCAAAAAATTTACATTTAAGGAGCTAATTTTAATACAGTATGTGTCCTGTCCAAAATACAATAGAAATTACAAGCATACAAATTTACATGGAAATCTCCAAAGAGACGAAATATATGCAGAGGGCCCTATACTATCATCAAATCCATGCGCCCAGCACCATGGAAATGGTTGCTGAGCACACAAGCTGTCGCATTGAGGGGATGGGACAGCAAATTCAGCTGTTGATATCCAAGAAAGAATGTACAACCTCAGGTCTCTCTTGATATCAAAGGACAGGATACCTATCAGTCAACCACAACTGTCTAATCTTAAGACATTCACCCTGGATCTGGGGTTGTCAATTTTAGCATCACAGTTTGGATCCCTCCAGTATCCTGTATCAAGATAACAGGAGCATGACATTCTCATCACCAAATAGGCAAATATCATCATAGCAGAAGAAATGTCAAAATTCATTTCCCCAGTGCAGCTCTCTCAGATTTCCCAGAATCCTATAGCACAACCAAAGGATAATGACTTGATTCCTATAATAAAATGTCGACATAGCAAAAATGCCATCATAGATAAGACTTGTGCAATCCAAAAGCACATTTTATGACATTAGGTAGCAAACTCAAACTCAAACACAAAATAATAGAGCATACCTGAACCAAATACAGTACAAGACTCACTTCAAAAGAATCCTTGCAGCGAAACACCTTATTATAGATGTTGCTAAGGTTTTTTGTGAGGTTGCTTCAGGGAAATAGTTGATGACCCAGGTTCCTGACCTTTAAGAGATGGAGGCAAAATTGTGTTGATTCAACGCAGGAGAAACCCTCAATCAGTATAACTTCAAAACCATGGCATCCACCAGATATACATCTTTCCAAGATTTTTGTGAGAGACTGCTTCAGCTATTAACCGACGAGCCTGACCTTCTACAGCCAAAGGCAAAGATGGTGCTGCTCCGACACCGACAACTACTCCTTGCAACCTTGCCTCAATGTTACTGATGGCTCGCTGCGATGTTCATAAAGAACACAAGTCAGTGATTTCTTCATAACGAAAGGCTTACCAAAGATTTTAACATGTTGAACATTTTCAGGAAGGACGAGGAGTCTTACTTCTAATCTTTCTACAAGTAGGGAATTTGAGAGCCTAGCTCAATTCAATATAATTGCTTCTACAACTTATGAGTTATGTTTAAACATATCTAAACATTTTTCAACCCATTATATATAAGGTGTATATTAATTAATCTGTAAGAAGATGAATGAAACTTTAACAAATTTCAGATCATAGTTCAACACCAATGGCTACCAAAACTTATGTTTAACCTTGTATTGCAACAGCATCACAAGAATAATTTGACATCAGACAAGGATACCAAAACTTATCAATTATGGTTATTACTTTCGAAAGATCAAGAAATACTACATCAGACAAGAATACCAAGGCTTTAAATTTCCTTGAAGACGCCCTTTTTAATCAAGTTGCCATAATTTTGACATGGTAGGCCCTGAGAAAAATCTCAATTTGCATCCATTATATTTTTTTACAAGATGACTTGCTTCAATAATGAAATGATAAATCAATGTTATTACTACCTTTACGTTTCAAAACATAATAGTGAAGGTAAAACTGTCAAAACAATGATAAAGAGATAATTATGGTCCAAACCTGCGCGTGTGGATTCTTAACTTCTACTCCACTGGACTTGTGCGATTTTGTCCATTCCACAAGAGGATCATGGATGAAAGTTTCAAGAACACTCATCAAAGTCTCCCTATGCATCCTCAGTACTGAAAGTGTGATTTCACAGATCCTCAAAAAGACTCCCTCATAACCAGTGATGCCCAAGCCATCAATCATATTCTACGAGTTCCATAACAATCTCAATGAAAATCAAATACCATGCACTAACAGAAAAAAAAAATATGTATATATACATATAATAACTGGGTATTATTTTCTATCGATTACTAGTTCATAAAGTATTGATTGCACTCCCATTAGAATATTTTAGTCCATCGGAAGACATGCATATTATATAATTTTGAAAATCCACAGATAATTTTTTATATCCATTTGCTTCTCTCACCTGAGTCAATCTAAAAGGCACCAGCTCAGGCTTCTCCAACTGCAAGCCTTTGTCGAATAAGCAACTGAAATCAACATGAACGCAATCACCCGTTGTAGAATCAAAAAGAATGTTTTCCCCGTGTCGGTCACCGAGCCCCACAATATGTCCAACCATGGACCAAACTGCAGTAGTGTGTGCATAAGCAATCCGGGCCCTAAACCAAGCAGCTGGCTCAGAAAAAGTGGTCAGGAACCACTTGTGGAAAACTGGAGGGAACATTGGAAGAAGTTTGTCCTTCAACATCTCATCTTCTGGTATTTTATCCTTGCATTGATCATATATCCGCTTGATCTTAGCATTTGTCTGCCTATCAAAGTTTCCACTGTTCATATATATGTCTTGAAGTATATGTCGAAGTCCACGTGTGTGGGGCACCCATTCTACCATGCCACAGTCCTCTGTCAAAGGAATGACCGCAAAGGTGCGAATGTAGAGCTTCCTCCTACGGCTTGCAGGGTATTTGGACAACAAACGATTTATCATTGCTGTGAACTCCATCATCCGGGCATCTTTCCTGAGGTCATCCTTCGGTTTGCAGAGGAACGGACGCTCAATGCCATCACTTCCCAATAGAACAATCTAAAATACCAAAAAGGATTGAATATTACAAGGATGACGTGCCATGTAGCATCAACAATCAGACATTTAACAGGATCTGAACAAGAGAAGAGAGCATCAACTCAGATAACTCCCTCAAAATCTCCTCCAAGTCCATAAGTTTTGGGCTTCACCCCAAGTTAACTTTGGATACAGATGGAGTCCCCATCACATATATTTGGAATTGATTTCCAGGTAATGATTGATGAGAATTGCTGGTCTAATATCAAGTTGGGGGATTTCATCACACTAAACATTCACTCCATACACATTAAGAAGGAAAAACCAACATAAGTAATTTGGTAATATGATGCCACCTGGGTATGTACCCAGTTATGACATGCCACAGGTTAGCAAAGTGAACTAAAGGACACAAGAATATGATGATAGGATATAAGTTCAGAACATGTTAAATGACTTGATGCATTTGCCAAATCCAGTAGAAGAACTTACTTTCTTAGGTCGCTGAAGGGAAGAAAGAATCTCAGCCTCATCACGTATTCCTGATATTGTAGGAAGATCAGTCGCAGAGAAGATATCAGATCTAAGGGAGTCACTGAGCTTCCCATCGTATGTTGGTAGGCTAACAGTTAGAGATTGCTGAATTGGCATGATAATTCCCAGCGGCATCATCCTCTTTAAGGTACTAAATTCAGTGGAGATATTGATTGCTTTAGCCTTTGGCTGACCAGCATGGAAGCACAACTTAATAAAGTGATCAATCAGGCTGGCAAACTGAACAAACAGATTGCTGCCACTATTTCCTTCGCTGAACCATTTCCGTGCCTCATGTAGGATTTCTGCAGCTGCTTCCCGCCTTGAAGGAACAGTAGATTTTGAAACTGCTGCCATAATCCACAGGGCTTGTTGTGGGTATTGCCGGAGAACGGATGTGATGATGCTTTTGACCAATCGAACAACTTCCTCATTCTGGTGGCAGATTCTTGAAACCAACTGTGGCAGTACTGTTAGCCACTGATATGTTGGCAAGTCCTTCAAACATCCTCGCATGTATCTCAATACCTGCCAAAATAAGAATAAAGAGAACACAGAATGGAATAAAAGAATGAACAAAGCAGAGTTTAACTAGCAAAAGAGCTAAAGTTCATCTTTGACATATGATAGTTACCGTCATATGGACATTTTTTAAATCTCTACTGGATGATGTGCCACTTCTTTCATACATAGTCCCAAAGTCAAACCATAGCGTTAACAACCTTGGCAGTGCTTGAAAGAGATTCTTGTGGCCCCGATGAAGCCCTTTTGCATAGAATATAAGTACCTCAGGCACATATGCCCACCAAGGCTTCTCAGTGCTTAAATTTGAAGTGCCAACAATAGCACTATTTGATGGCATTTTCCTGGGACCCAGTTCAAAATTTTCTTCCTGACGTTTCCTGGCATCAGCAAGAACTTCCTCATAATATTTAGCCATGTAAAAATATCCTTTCTCCCACTTGGGCTGCAGTTCCCTCACCCTGCTATATAGACAAATTACATCTTCTTTCTGCTTCTGCCCAGTGTAATGGATCCACCTAGAATAGAGGAGAAGGGTTTTTGCAATATCTCGATTTTCATTCCATGCTTGAGTATTATTAACTAAAGGGGGCAGGTTCGGTGGAACCAGTGACAGACTAGTAATTGATGAAATTGCAGAGGAGCCTACAATCTCTGCAGGCATGTTCAAGAGACACTGTTGCAAGTGTGCAATGGCACCATCAGATCGCCTGGTGCTCCACAGAAGCTTAGCCTTCTCCATGTGAACGTTAGGTGCACTGGTAGCTTGGGCTTCTAGAATCGCCTGGTTTGCTGTCTCATAATGACCAGCCATGCGACAGAGCTTTGCATATTGAAGCCAGCAGTTCCCAACTTGAGCACCAAGACCACTGTTAGCAAAAACCAATCTTCGGAATGCCAAAAGTGGTTCTCTTGCCCAGAGTGATGGCTGAGTAAATCTGAGACGGTTTTCCCAGTTCTCCCTCACTTGAGAGAATTTAGGATCATCCAATATAAATGATTTCTCCAAGAAAGAAGCATCACCAAGAAGAGTGTAAAAATCCTCAAGCTCTCGTAGCAGGTGAAGTTTTACAACAAATGGGTACGCCCTCACATAAGAATCCATGCCTGCCGCAGAGAGAGGAGCAATCAGAGCTTGCTTGGAGAGGGCAATTTTTTCAGCAACTGTAAACTGATCCTTCTTCATCATTGCCTGGAGAATTTTTGCAACATCCATATCGAATGAGGCATTACTTTCGGAACTGCTACAAAGTAAACCTTCTTCATCAGCTCCACTAAGGTACTCATCCATCAAATCCCACCTGCCAAGTCTCCATGCTGCCTGCACACCTTGCATGCACCATGTTTTCTTGTATTGGGGAATCCTACACATTAAACCATCCACATGTGTAACCATGGCCTGAAGGTGACACATGTTTAATAAACAGTTAAGGACATCGGACTGCCTTAGAACTGATGTTGGTTCCATCTGCAAAGCTTGTTCACAAGACGTTAAAACCTCTGCCCAGTTTCCTGCTTTTTTGTTTATTAAGAGCTGGTCTTGTAATCTTAAAGATTTACGTAAAAATGCGAAGCCAGAAAGACCATCAGGCTCATCCAGGCAGCTGTATATCTCCATCAGATATGAAACATCTGCATCATCAAACGAACCACTTCTCTCAGATGCCGGGTTGAAAGAACCTGACTTTCCCCTCACGTACGACTCAAAATACATGAAAGATCTTGCATAAGCCTGACACCTGAAGGAGGCCCTGGCAAGGGTCTCCTTTGGAACTGCAGACAAGAGTTTCGAAACATATTCACACTGTAGACGGAGTTGGTCCTGATCAGTCAAACTATTCTGAATTTGATGCCTGGTCTTGGATACTTGTTGCTTAGAAGCCAGTGATTGAACAGAAAGGAATAGTTCTTGTCTAACATCATCCACCCATTGACCAAGATTATCAAGGAGAGTGAACACAGCTTGAATGCAAACTTCATTATTCCGACCATTAATTCCATGAACTGCATCCTCACTGTTATCAGATGCTGCAACATCAAGAACATATAGGATTTCTTCTGTTATGCCATGGCGTGCCTCCTCTGTTCCATGACAGACAGCATTAAGTACTAAATATGGAAGCAGATAAATTGCTGTTTGCATATCATGACGCACTATACCTCGACACGCATTGAAAATTCTCGCACGAGAACCAGTAGCATGTGCAGTCAGCTTTCTTATCCAGAAGAATATCCATCTTCTGACTGACATGGATGGCCGGTAAATTGGGCCAACAAATGCAGAATCAGCAACATTTGGAAGTTGAAATCTAGAGGATAAGTAAGGAGCAATTATTTCTTTCACATAGTTGGAGAACCGGTCCCATAATCTCTGACCCCTTCTATTCATCTCATTTCTACCATCAGTACTCGTAATTCCAGATGCAGAAACCATCAGAGGCACTCTGTCCTTTGGAGTCTCTGACATAGAAGCAGCCGCATTCTCATCTAATGAGGCCTCACACCCTGCAATCTTTAGCAGTTCCTGTATTGCCAATACAGCTGAATCTTGAACTATAGTGTCAGGTGCAGCTCTAAAAGCCCGTGCAAGTTGCTTCTGAATCAACTCATAGATAAGGTCATCATCAGAGCATTCAATTTTGAAGCGTTGGCATGAAAAGGCCTTTACTTTAGCAGGGTCAACTGCACCCAGAGCCCCAAGGCAGTCAGCACACACCAACTTCAGCCGCTGTCCAACTGCTTTCCTTGATTCTTCGGCACATCCTTTAAGTAGAGATGTGATTAAAGAGCTCAAAATTTCCATATCTGCACCACCTTCAGCAGTTATGAGAGCTGTGACCCCCTCCCTTTCCAGGTTCAGCAACTTTTTCAACTCGCACACTACCATGTATCTCACATTTAAGCTGTCATGATTCAGACCATCAACAACATCGCGCAATCGATCCCTCAATGTCATTGACCCTCTGGCTTCTTGTATAGCCTTGTTCACTTCTATTAGAGCTGGTATACTGGGCAATGGAGGGAACTCACGAATATGCTGATTTAGAATATCCTGGTTATTTAGCACAAGTTCTTCTAAAATTTTTACCACTTTATCTAGATGAACTGGACTTTCTTCATCTCTCTCTAAAAAGGGAATAAGAGCAGCAAAAACTTGTGAAATGACATGTTTAGTGCTAGCAGGTGATACTTTCACCAGCTGCACAATGAAAAAATGCAACACAGAGAGACCCTCACTCTGGAGGAGTTCTTTTTCAATAGCATGCATGAGAAGAACCATTAATTTAGGCACATAAGTACTAAGGTGACAACCCATCATTTTAATTAGCATCTCAATACGTTGTAAGGCTTGTTTCTGCAATGGAAATTCTTCTGCATGGAGCATCTTTCTATCAATACTGTTAAGATGGTGGGCAAAATGATTCTTCAAAAAATTTGGTAGATCTTCACCCCCAGTCAGAACTCTTGCAACCTCTTTTATCGTCTCAGGTACTCTTGCTAACCTGTAAGCAGACATGAAATGTCAATTCCTTGGTAGGATCTGTTGCAGCACAATAAAATGCACATATAACCCACCAGCTACATTCATAATTTCGCAGGTGGACAGCCTGAAGAGACAAGAACAAATAGGTACAAAAAAGAATTTAGTGGATATCCACTCACAGCGGCAAGCAACTAAAACATATGGAAAATGTGTATCACAAGTCCAGGTGGAAGTAGAGCTTCATACCTTCCGCTTATCTCATCTGAATCATCTCCATCAAGAAAGCATATGAGTTCATCTAAAAGAGCAGGTAATGCAGCTGAGAAGATTTCTCGTTTGTCAAAACCGGTTTGTGTATGGTAAAACTGTACAGCTGCCTCTAGCTCTCGCACATCTGGTCGATGGAGAGCAAAAGCTAGCACTTTCGGCACCCAAAGAAGTGTAAGAGATGCCACATCATTGTTTAACCACTTAGCCAGTTCATATAAGGTGTCAACAGCTTGATCATCGTCCTGCTGGGACACTATAAGCTTCGGAAGAACTACAGGAACCATTTTCTTGATAAGTTCTTCAGTTTCAATACCAAGAACTGATCCTGCAAACTCTTGGACCATAGTCGGACGGCTAGAGAGCCTCAAAGACAGATAGTCGAATAGTTCATTTCGAACATGAACGACTTTCAGAAGGATTACTTCAAAACCTCCTTTAAGATGAAAACAACAAGATTTGTGTATCAACTTCGATGCAATCATTCTCACTGTCATGTGTGGATTATCAAGCTGATCAACCAACAAAAGAAGAGAAAGCAAGAACAGTTGACTCTGAATGTCAATTGCAATCATTATTTCAGCTGTCGATTCCAAAAGAGTCTCAAAGATTTGTGAATCTTTAGTTTTTGAAAAGGAGTTCTTGATCATGTTTAAAAACCCTTTTTCTTTACCGTTACTTGACATGCCCTCATCGAGAAATAAGCAACTCAAAATTGAATCCTCAATGAATGAAGTAATCTGAGTGCAGAATGCCTCTCTTATAGCCTTCTTCGTATTAATGAGTAAATATTCAACACATCTAATCCATTCAAATCTTGACTCCAAGAGATTCTCTATGCCCCCATGTACAAGTACTCTCCGAATATTTTTCACACAAGCCACTTGAATCTCTTCAGATGACTCATCCTTGAGAAGTTCAAAATATAGAGACTGTAGTTGGAGAAAATTACAATCCAAGCTTATTTCTCTGATGTGTTTGTCAGGCAGATGTATGATATGTGAATATGACTCAGTATTGTGTTGAACACTATTGTCACACTTTGAACACCAGAATCCTTGCAGTAAATAATCCACTGTTTGACTATGTTTCTCATTATGCATAAATAGTTTACACTGACTTCTATTCATGTCATCTCCGTTGTTACGAGATCCATATAGACATGACAAAAAACCAAGAGAAAAGGGAATAATATTCTTAACCTTCTCATTTCTCTCTCTCCCCAAGGACCTGCAAGTGTGGGAGACAAAGGTAAATGACTGAACAAAAGATTTTATGATTTCGTGAGCATAGAGCACTTTATGAATCACAGAACAATTTTCGTACTCAAGAATCTGATCACGCAAGTATAGTGCAAGCCAAAACCACAAATGTATCAACTTCATTACCCTCTGTTTTAATTAAAATATTAAAAAAAATGCTTAAAAATGCAACTTATAAGAGTTAAAAAAATTGCAAAAATTTAATTAAAAAAAAAGTTTCCCTCTATGTGGCCAGTCATGATAACCCCTTTGAATTCATGTAATATAATTTTTCCTAATAGCAAAGGAGTTTCAGAGTTACCAATACACTCATAAGAAGCAAGTATTAATCACAGATCTTACCAACATATCTGAAAACCATAAAATAATTAAATTTCTAAATGTTCTCTTACTCGAGCCTTCTGAATATGTGTGATAGCCCACTGAGACCAGCCCACATGACAATCACAGGCATTGAAATTATAGCTTCAATTCTAACTTTGTCACGTTCATCATTAAGACTCAAATCCAACACTTCAAGTTGAGTTTTAGTTCTTGTGCTATGAACAAGTTTGCATGCAACTTGAACAGAGATACATTTTGTTTTCCACAAATGATGGTGGTCGGTAACTACATGAGAATGAGTCCATGGAAGCTTTAGAAGGACATGTATAAGGTCAGCATCGACAACCGTATTCTCCATACACTCCATGATTAAGGGACCTGAATAAGAAACAAGAAAAAAAAATTACATCCAAAAAATGGTGAAAGGAATTGTTGTTTCCTAATTACATATGAAGAACATACACAGCTGTGTATATAGGACACAAATATCATGAATCTGCTCTGTAGATTAGCCTTGAATTAAGCTAATCAAGCAATCAGACCTTAAAGCAGTCTATCGGAACAAAATTTAAGCCAACATACTTGATTTCTAAAGGAATAAATCAGTCTATACTAGCGACTTGTATGATGAAATAGCAACATATGCACAACACTCCAGTACTCCAGGGAATGCATTAATGACGAAAGAGCAGACTGAAGAAAATATAATGCAATAAATAGCATAGAAGAGAAGGAATATAAATGCTTCCCTTCAGCTGGGAGAAACATATACATCGTCATAAAGATTACACCTTTTTGATAAAATTTAAGAATCGAAAGCAATATAACATATAAATATCTCAAAAGCAAGATTATTCAAATCTAAATGAAGGTAGATTTTCAAATCTAAATGAAAGTAGATCTATCTCCTTACTTTGCAAAAGCAACATGCAGTGAATTCCTTCCAGGTAGATGGAAATATCAAGTTCAACTGCACTTCCTTGCTTTGCCTACAAATGTACTTCTCATTTAGTGGCAAGTGAAATGAGTAAGAAAATTATATGCCCACCAAATTAACCAAACATACCTGTTGACATATCCAGGGTATCCATGCATACATCTGATGAAAGATGCATAATGACATATTGGTCTCTGGATATCTACAGAATGCAATGCAAAGCATGCTAAGAGCTGTTAACGCGAGACCAGGTCTTAAAGAATTAGGACCGACACCAGGAGATTTTAAACATTCAGCAAAAGAAAGGAGTGATTTATGCATATGATTTGCATAGTCTTCTGTTTCACAAGGAACTATAGTATGCTTCCATTCCACCTGAATATTAAAATCAGGATTCATGATTTCTTCATCAATCTTTTGGCGTTTAGCCTTGAAAGAATCCACATCCTGAATAGGTCTTTTTTCTCCAACCCTGGAGTTTTCAATTGATTTGTCACTTAATGTTGATAAACTCTGACAGCTATTATTTGTAATTCTCCCTCCAACAAGATCAGGACCAAGTATAGAGAGAGCTACTTGTAAGCAATCTATCAATGAGAAGCAGGGGTCTGGACAAGAAAGTACATAAGGGAGAGATTGTGGCCTCCAGATATGAGGAGGGCACATCTTTGCAATCCGTATGTATGTGTTGCACAACGCAACCTGGAAATAAAAGTTATTAGTACGTCCCCAAAACAAATTAATCTTCAGATCTATTAGCAATCCAGAGGGTAAGAATGGCTCACAAGAATTTGATCAATGAAAAACGAAAAATAGATGGACATTAATATAAACCTTAAGCTCCTGGCTTCTGGTTCTCCTCATTGAATGAGGAAATACATTGACTAAATGTGTAGCTGTTAGCTTGACTATATCTTCAGGGCAATTAGAGTGTAATGCCTCTAGGCAACCACCCATAGACGAATCATAAACCGTGTTTCTGCAGTGCAAGCCCAGTGTAGAGATTTAATTAGCAAAGAATACTGGATGTACAAGATTTAACTTAAAATTCTCCAAAGACGAGAAAATCAAATGCCCCAGAAAAAACGCTTTATACCGCAAAGAACTCAAATAGGTAATAATTGCCTATAGATTCGTTGACTCTTAGAACCATGTTGTGTAGACCACACAAAGTTTGCAACGTCCATCTATATATGAAATCTATCACAGCATATAATGCCCATTATCATCAGTTACAAGTCTTCAAGGATCATAATCAATTGGGCCCTAAATTCATTTCTGTTGAGTCTAATGCATAACCATGAACTTGAAACCCTGACTACAGACTGCACACTACATATCCATCAAAATTGTGTATTCAATTTGGCCCTAAATTCATTTCCGTTCAGTCTAATGCATAACCACGAACTTGAAACCCTAACTACAGACTGCACACTATATATCCATCAAAATTGTGTATAAACCCAACTATAAGACGAGACTCGTAATTTGTGATGAAAAATAAGTTTCTCTGGGAACTCCATAAAAAAACTACATAAAATGCTGCAACTACAATGCATAATTATAGAGAAAGTGTCTGTGTGGGGCTGTGTGAGTATTTCCTTATAATCCAATCACTAAGGTGATAGAATGTAGTCAATTTACCCTACTATACGCAAAGATAATGAAGAACAAATGTTATAGAAAGAAAATAGTTGCTTCAACTGTGCATTACCCTGGGTGAGTTTCACTTCACATTCTTAATGAAAAATACGTTTTCAGCATTCAGAGACAGACCTAAATGCAGGAGGCCCCTCTTTGTGCTCGCTTAATATAGTTGATATCGACTGCATTACGTTCTGATAAGGAATGACATCATATTTTATCGCGGATCCAGCGATGCGTGCAAATTCAAAACATGCCTTGCATAAAAGTCAAATAGTTAGAAATTTGTATGGCACTGCCACATATTTATAAACTAATTGTTCTAACAGCTATTGAATTCATCATCAGCTTAGATATATTTCTTTCAAGTTGCATCATCATACATATAAAGTAATTGCTACTCACCATATGCAAATCAGCATCCCCATAACATAAAAGGGACCATGCAGCCATAACAAATGACACATTCATGAGTCCTTCGACGTAGAGAGTTCCTTCAGTTAAGCATTTACCAAGAAGCTTAATCATCCAAGTTGCAAAAGGTTGCCACCTTGTATTGCCTGTAACGTTAATCAAGATCCCAGTACCATCAACAGGTTTGATACTTTCTGGGAGATCTCCAAGATGTGCAGGATCGTCGAAAATTGCATCGAAGGACTCAGAGAAACACTTTAAAGTCATTTTAGTTGATTCAGTAATATTTGATATGTCTGCACAGACTGATGCCACATACAAAAGATCTGAACGAAAATAAACACAGATTAGCTATCTTGTATCCTTATATAGATCAATGAGGCAAAACTTCAGTTCAACAAGCTTTAACCATCTTAAACAAATATTAGTTCAAGCAAAAAGTGAACCGATACTATCCCACAATCAGATCAGTATTGAAAGCCAAATAAACTTGGTAAATATTCAAATAAAGTCATCAACTATTTGTTGTAGAACTATGTGTTCTCACCTTCAACAACGAGCATGGAATCCATGAAAAACTGACGATAGGCGTCCTGTGCTCCAGTACGAAGTAAGGACAAAAGTGATCCAACAGTATCAAAGATGACTCCATGCCTAGAACTGAGTGAACTGATATTAGTATGATCATAACAAAAGGCAATAGAATAGCTCTTCTCCAAGCTCCAAAAATTCACAAATGAGTAGCCCTTTCAGCGAATCAAAACAAACGGAGCCTAAAATTAATGGTGTAGACTTTTCGAATCCCTTACCGAAACGCCGGTTCTGATAAGAACGGCAATATGCGACCGAGCATAGGTAGAATTGCGCCGGCCTTTCCATGGTAAAAGACTCCCGGAAAATGCTTTGCCGTGTAAGCGATGAGCTTCAATACGGCTATGACTTCTCTCTCATTCGCTGTAAACAAGGAAAATTTGCGTTCACATTCATAGAGAAATTCACTGGTAGCTAATCTTCAACCTAGGTTTAGAGAGAGGGAAAGTGGTACTGTACCAGAGGGAGAGGGAACGACGTGGGCTTGAACAAGGTTGGGAAGGACCGCGCGGAATCGGATCTCCAAAGCGACGTCGTGTGAATTGTTAGGAGGAGTGGATGAGGCAGCTGCTATGCGTTCTCGGAGCTCGTGTATGAGGCTACTCAGGTTAGCCATTCTCTCATTGCCTCAACTTTCCCTCTCTCTTCCCTCCCAAATTTCGAAGTGAACTGCAATCTGTCGGTATAAAAGTTGAGATTGGGCTTGACCCGCTTCTTTTCTCGGGTCTACTGCTTTTGAGATTTAACCCGGGTTTGAGCCCAAAACCAAACCTTTTTTTTTTTTTTTTACAAAAACCTTTTTTTTTAAATGAACAACTTTTCCTTTTTTTATACCACAAATAAGTATTTATTTATTTTTGTCAGTCTCACTTTAAATAAATCAAGCATCAATCTTGTTCATAAAAACATTTTTTCCGGTTTTTCTGGTACCTGGCTGAGATTTGGGTTCAGAGTTCAGACCTAGGAAATTGAAGTATATTTCATCTTATCGTATTGGCATTTGAATCCCATTTTCCTCACAAAACACAAAAGTATTAAAAACACTTTTCTATAACTAGGGATATCAACATGTAGGCGTTTGGATTTAGTGTTAGAAGTAAATGTTATTAAAGAACTACTAGAACTATGAACAAGTTTTTCTGAACTAATAAATTGAAACAAATTATATGACACTTAGCCAGAATGGCAAGAGCTCTTCTCTCTCTCGTCTTGCGGCAGCAAACCCTAAGGTTTGCCCGACCGAGTCTCTTGGCCTGCGGCCTTGGTGTTCGTGATGCCTATCAGCCGAGCTTTTTGAGTTCGTGGATCTCCTCCTTTTATCCATTTGGTGGGTGCACTTCTCTCTTCTCTTTTGGTTCGCCAGCTCCCCTCGTCGATCGGTTTGGGGGTGACTTTGTTCATTCAATCCTTGCAAAGGTTGATATGCGATGGTCATTCTTGGGGTTGGGAGAATCACACTGGATATGGGATCCTGGTTCTGTTGTGCAACGGACCAGGATTGCCTAGGATTTTCATCTGGATGTGGCTTTGGGTGGTCTGGGTCTTAAATCGTTTTGCCTTTAAAAGTCTCTGCAACAGTGGGGATGGATTGCTGGGATCTCGGGTTTGTCGGCGGCAAGGGCGGGTCATGTGGTTCTGGGTTCCAATCAAGGTAGGTGGCAACGACGGAGAGTAGGTGATAATGGTGTTAGTGTTGGGGATGTGCGGTGTAGGTTTGGTTGGGCTTGGACTCCATTAGGGATTGATGGCTTTGGTTTGGTTCATGATCTAATGGGGTTGGTTGTGATTGGGTCGACATGTTTTCGGATTTGGGATCCAAGGGTTCGGTCATCCTTGTGGAGTAGTAAGAGCACCTTACCTGGAATCGGGAAACTAGTTCTTTGGAGTTGGATTTGGGATCCGGGTATTTGGTACTGGTTAAGTGGAGGATGTATGCTCTTTGGCAATACTCTTGGTGGGAGGACTTTCCAATCACTGGTCACCGTCGGGCACCTTGTTACCTTTTTCACTGCTAATTGGATTGATGCAGTGTATCATTTCGAGTTCTGTGCTGGTTATCTCTCTTTTCTAATGTACTAGTGAAAGTGCATCTTGTTATCTTGTTATTTTTATTGCTTGATGCCTTGTTGCATCTATACTTTGTAATCTTTATTTATTTTTATTTTTTTTGGTGAAAATGAGGGGCCTAAGCCCCAAAAGAAAAAGTTAAACGATTACAATACGTGACCAAGTACGACCATTACAATCATCTCCTAACATGTCCAACAGATTAGGAGGGGAATTCAGTAACACATGTCAACCCAAGTCCATAGAGTGACCCATACGCGCAAGACCATCAGCAACATTATTGCACTCCCTATAGACGTGATTAATGCTACAATCCCAGTTTCCAAGCAATAGTTTCTTGCAGTCAGAAAGAAGACCACGAAGGAGATGGGTATCATCCCATTGTCCCTTAACAAGATTAACAACAAGAGAGGAGTCAGATTCCTCCTGAATTTTATTGCAATTAAGTTGAAGAGCAAGCTTCAAGCCATAGTAGAGAGACCAAAGTTCAGCAGTGAAAGTTTCTCCAATTCCCAAATTAGCTGAAAAACTGCCAATCCAATCACCATGACAATTCCTCAAGAGACCACCAGCAGCAATATGACCAGAGGTGCATAATCTAGACCCATCAATATTAAGCTTTAAAAAATCAGGGGGAAGAGGATTCCAAGATAAAAGAACCTGATTTCGGGAGAGAGGAGTAGAGGTAGATTTATTAGCATAGAACCATCCATGGTAGGAATGATTGATCATTGAAGCCGGAGAGAAAGGACTGTGAAATTGTCTGTCAAAAACACTGTTGCACCTCCATTTCCAGATGAACCAAAGCATTGTAGCAAAAATTCCACACCACCTAATACCATTTCGAAACTCATACTTGGATTGCAAGTTGTGAGTCAACCAGTCACCAAAGATTAAGGTGAAGGATCTGTGTACAGTAGCAGGAGTGAAAATACAGCTCCAAATAAACTTTGCATGAGGGCAAGAAAGGAAAAGGTGTTGAAGAGATTCAGTATGGTGAGTGCATAAAGGGCATGAAGGATCATCTGAGAAGTTCCTTCTAACTCTATGCTCATTGTAATCTTTAATTTGATTCAATAAAGTTTTGTCATTTCCTCAAAAGAAAAAATGAAGAAATTTTCTGTGACTTGCATTATTTTGGCTAAGCACACAGCTTATGGTGGCAACTGTTCCACTAGAAGCAGTCAGTTGCAACAGCTAGTCGTTACCCTGCACAATAAGCATATCAAGAGAAGCTTGATTGGTTCAAATTATTTGAGATGAGTAAGGTTAGGTGTAAAAAGTACATTTTCCGGGTAAAAATCTAAACTCATGTACCAGAAGTCCAGAACACACAAACAAACACTGGGGAGACACAAAAATTGAAGTTAAATAAATAGATATACACATTGCCATCTGCAAAATCAAACAGAACAAATCATCTACTCCATTTGCTCTCGTTCAAGATTGAAGACAACCAACTTGAGATCAATCCATCAAACCGTGTTGACAGATATCATCCTCTCCCTTCTCTACGAGATCCTACTGCATGAACCTAGCTCTCTTCCCTTCTCTACAAATTGCCAAGGGGTATATATGCATGCTCGTTGGGAAGGTCAGACTTTAGATTCCCACATTTCGTCGCTTAGCTTGTGGTTGCTGTGAAATGAGAGGGAGGCAGACCAGTGGTCGTGGGAGGCATGGCGCGGACGTTTATGTCAATAGGCAGCAGCCGATACTGAATGTCGAGCTCCTGGAAGATCCGCACCATCTCTTCAAGTAAAAGGGCTCTCCTTACCCACTTTTCTCCCACGTCTTGGAAGTTCATTCTATGTGTCAGCCACAATGCAAACCTCATCCTATTCAACTCTTCTACATCCTTCAATATGATCATTGGTGCAGGATACCAGTGCTCCTTCTTATTTTCAATGTAACTGTAATTGCAACCGTAGGAAACATTTTGTTAACCAGACGTTGAAATACATCATAATCTAAATTAGGAAGTAGCAAAAGATCTTTTCACATACCTGATCATTCTCTGTTTCATAACAGCAATCTTATCTGCTGGAGTAGTTATATGGACACAGAATTCTACAGCATCTCCTGTGTCTGGACTACGATAGAAGTTATTGATGGGCTTAGTCGCAAGGGTACTGTTGGGGTACACAATTTTCGTGTTGTCATACCTTAGAAAAACTGTAGTCAAGATATTCATTTCTTCTACAACCATCTGAGAGTCATTGATAAAACAAATTAGACCACAGACATAAAAATGTACAATATTGAATAGAATGTGACTCAGGTGGAAATGGAAATTTACCTGAACTCCTTCAATTTCACATCGATCTCCGACGTCAAAGGGGTGCATCACAAATAAAAATATGACTGCTTCAAATACTGTCTTGCATGAGTTACCAAAAACAAATGCCACAACCACAAGCTGAGAAGTTGCGTAAACAAGATTGGCGCTGGTGACAATATCCAGCACAAGAAGCCATATAACTACAATAACAATTGCAACTAAAACATCCACCACGCGGCGAAGTCTGTTCACCGCTGTTTTGGTGTCATTCAGTGTCAAAGAAAGTGCTCTTCGTTCTCTAAAGCAATTGACCTGGACCAATAAGTGCAGCACATTAACAATCTAATGACCACTAATTGTACAAATAAAACCTATATATCAAAACTAGAGGAGAACTATCCTTTAGTCATTGTTTACCTAACAATTCTGTCCAATAGAGAACTTGACAGCTGACACTTACCACCCAATTTTTCAAGGAAGTTTTGCTGATTCTCCTGCTCTCAGAGGCCCCTTCAAAGAGACTCATGGTCTTTAAAGCCTCAACTTCTTCCATGAAACGCAACAAATCCTCCAGGTAAATGTGCCTGCCAGAACAGAGTAAATTGAATTTGGTTAAACGAGAGAATTTCATGAACGTATAGGTGATATACCTAAAAGAAATATGTTCATACTATAATCAAAAGAAAAATATTTTATGATTTTACTTCTATAGGTAGACCACAACAAAAGTTGCAGAAAATATATCGCTCTATACTATTTTGTCACTCTTGGTTGACTCGTATCCTGTTTTTTCCTTTTTATTTACTCTGGTAAATAAATTATTCTCAATGAAAAAATGTCACACAAAACTCCCACCCAAACTCAGATGGTATCCTTTTGCACTACCAATCTGAAGTTGTCAACCGAGAAACTGAAGTTCACATGAAGGGTGAACAAAATATGGTGATCTAATAACTCAAGCAAGAAAAGTCAAGAAAAACCTTAATTAACAAGGCTAGTATTAGATACTATAGCCATAAGACAAGAAGATTGAAATGCACTATTAAACTAGAGAAACCTAAATGTGATACTCATGGAATTCATTTTTGAATGCAGTAGAAGCATCTTTATTTATAAGAGAGAATACACGTGTTGGAAAAAATTGCAACTCTCTAGAAAAGCCAAGCAATGCAACCACATTCCAACACATATAACCCATCACATTTTCCATTCACTACAATAGAAAATTCAATTTTATGATTGAATTTTCTAACATGGCCAACATCAACAAAGATTCTAGAAATCTAGAGAAAATTGGAACGAAAACTGTAAACCAATTTGAGCTTTAGAATTGCATAAATGTGCAATTAATGGCAATTCAAAGTTTTAACTTTTAAGGCATGTTGATGGTAACAACAGAGGGCGCATAACACAAAATCTTCAAGTGCAAATATGTAAGGGTGTTGACGGAGCTGAAACAAATCAAATTTCCATTATTGGAATTTCCTAACATAGCATAAACATGTATTCCTCCACCGAAAAATGTAGGCATTGAAAATTGGAATTATCGAAACTGCACATTTTATCAACTTTTGTTCCATAATTTTTGTTCACAAATAAACAAATAGGAACACCATAACACAGTCAAGACAAGTAAAGAATGCAGATAATCGCACAAAAACACCAAAAATGGGAAGGAATGGATACATACTTGGAGCCAGGCCGAGCCACATTGCGAAATATCTTTTTAGCTGCAGCCTTTGCCTCAACTTCACTTTTGATCTTAGTATCACCCTCATCCGCAGTGGAATCCAGAATCTGCTCATCCAGTGTTGTAAGATGTCCTTTTCTAACTATATTCATTAGTCTCTTCATATTCCAAGCAGACACATTCTTGGGATTGAGCCTATGCAAGTGATCAATTGTGATTCCGGCCTCTTCTGACTTCTTGGAAAGTGGCCTTGAAAACTTGCAACTCTTTCCCACAAGCCCTCCGCTTGCAGCAATCAACAGCCCACTTCTCGCAGAGCCACCCCCAACCGCCCTCCCAATTCTTGCAGAAGGGAATGCATTTGCTCTGAGGTCAGGAGGCATAGTAGCCCCAGCATTCTGTAGCTTCCTAACCTCATCAGCAAGCCTCTCTTCTTCATCCTCCGCATTTTGTATCTCAATCCAGGGCCGCCCGGAGAGTGTTTGGATCACATACTGATTAAAAAGTGCGTCCTGAATCCGATCGAAGTAGGATCTAACATGGAAAGAGGAAGCAAGCACCTTTACAACCAGGGTCTTCACTAACCAAAGCAAACCCCCAATCAAGAGACAAAGCAAACCTTTAGTCACATATTCAAGGATATTACTTTTGGTTTCGTGCTCAACCTTCCTAATTAGCATGAAATGCCAAGCCATCAAAACAAGGCCAAGCCAAATACAGTTCTGAACAGCCTTTCTGATCCCATAAACAAAATACAACACCCTCTTGCGCAAAATGAAATTCCTTTCCACGAAGAACACCATAATCTTTATCATCCAACCAGACACCAGCCTCCCACAAATCGAAACCAAAATCAATACCTCCCATTTCCACATCTTCAATTTCCACAGATTCTTCTGCCTCAAAACGCTTATAGAAAGCGTGCAAATCAGTGCTCCAATAATCAAAATCAAACTCAGCCATTGAAGCAGAGTCAATGCATTGAATTTTGTCCTCTTATACTCATCAGGCACGTCCTCCTCCAAAAACGGGTCGTCGTCGTCGTCACCCCCGCCTCTCCCCAACATCCCGGACCTCATTGGACCCGATTTCGGGACCCGACCCTCATCCCAGCCCTCGGGCGGGTCCATCAATCTAGACTTGGTCTTTAACCTCAACAAATCCGACTTGTTCTGAAACGAAGGCTCTCGCCGAAACGACGCGTTCGATGAGCACCTAACGACGTCAGCTCCGCCGTTACTCAACCGACTGCTACGACGTCGTTCCTCTTCTATGGAGTCCTTGTGTCGCCTCCGAACCGAATCGGTGGGGCTCTCGGGGAGGTCCGGCTCCGGAGGTTGGAACGACACCTTGAGCTCCTTCGACATACGAGAGTTCCTCGGAGACTCCGCCAGAGGCGGCAAATCTTGTTTTCGTAGCTCGTCCATCTCCAAATCCATGTCCAGCGACAAGCCGCCGCCGGAGGCTCTCTGCTTGTGCAGGAACTGTCCGATTAGCTTTGACGGCGGATCCTCCTCCACCGTCTGCTGCTTCCCACTCTGCACGAATTGAAAACCGCCGCTGCTGGTACTCCCTCCTCCTCCGCCGCCGACGACATTGCGCTCGTCCTCCGTCCAGAAATCGATACTCGATTCCCGCCAAATCCTCCCGCCGTGATGTTGCGCGGGGTCGACTTCCCTGATGCTTTCTCTGATGCTGCTGCCGGAGGAATCGCCCTCGTCGATCTTCACGATGACCTCTCGCCGCTCGGAGGAATCGACGGCGCTCATTGCCTGACTCTGGTGATCCAATAGAATGGGAAGCTCTTCGTGGCTGATATCTTCTGCTCCAGCAGAGATCTTCCTCATGTGTTTGCTGGAGCCTGGGGATTTAAACGATTTCTTCAGCGAAAAATCCATCGGACACTGATAGCTGTCGCAATTCCGGCAATAAAATATTCCCTAAATATTCTTTAATCAGATTATTATACACCGTAACGTCAGCCAAGTCATTGGTGTTTGGAATCGGCGAAAAACTCTAGTTTGAATGTTTTATTTTAACAGGTTTTTACTGGAAATTAGGTTGACGCGTGTACTGTGGAAGGGAATAAACAAAAATGAAAGCTGGAGAGAGAGAGAGTGGAACTGCGACGAGTATTGGCGTATGGCTACTGTTAAGACTTAAGAGAGAAAACAAAATGGGTTGGGCCGCTTTGCATGGGTTAGGTTTTCAAATTTATATTAATTTAAATCCCAGTAAATTGTGAGCCTTAGATGTGTGTTTAATTGCAATTTTGCCACTTGTCTTGGTTACATTTTGAGTTTTTGAACTATAGTATATAGTACTAAGCTTTCGGGGTGGAATCGGTTCTATCTATCGGTTCGGTTTTTCGGTACTAACTAAAATCGCACCGAAAATTCAGTTAATTGGGATATTATTTTTATTTGATTTGGTTTCGGTTAATTTTAACCGCATTGACTTAAAAATATATATATTATTTCTTCAATTGTAATTATTTTTACTACTTGAGACTCTGTAATATAAATTAAAAAATTATAAGAATTAACCTCCTATAAATCTATAATAAAAATTAATATTAACTAATTATATTTTGGCTATGTTTTCATTTTGTCGGTTTATCATAAGCAATGAACGAAAACTGCACCTCAAGCATCAGTTCAGTTCGATTTCAGTTAATTTTTCTTAGTTCGGTGTAGTTTGTTGGTTTTCGGTTCCAAAAAATCCACCCCTACTAAGCTTAAACTCTAATATAATCAATATTAATAAAGCTAAAACATGAGTTGTTGTTAAATTTTTAAAAACCTGAAATATGCCCCTCATCAACTATATTAAACAATATATATACTTACATATATTAAGAGTAAAAGAGTAAACTGTATAGTCAAAATAATAAATAAAATAATATGAAACCCCACTCCAACTTGCCAATTTATTTTATTATTTTTGTTAGTTTTCATTTTTGGTTCTCTTTTATATTATAGCATTATTAATTATTTTATTTTAAAGATAATATGATAAAATGGGGAGACAAATTATGCAAAAAAAAACTAAATAGGTGAGAACTTTATGCATCCGTTATGCAAAAAATATATATAATAAAATGAGAGGACATTCAAAACTAATAAGCAAAAAGATTTCTCGCACAAGTGACCACGGCTTTCTGCACACGTATTGCGCATGCAGGAAGGCTAGTAATTTGTAAGTCTCATAAACAACTTGCATATTATTATCAACTAACTCAAGTTTGTTCGAGATTAAGGCTCATGTAAATTACTTTTTATTATAGTTATTATTATTATTATTATTGCACAACTAGTCGATGCAAATTTAGGGCTTGTGCAAGTAAAACTATTAAAATTGATCTACATTCTTGTCCTTTCATAGTAGATTGCTCCATCGGTTTTTGCCAAATAGTCACATATGAGGGAGTATGTACGTGGTTTGTGTTTGGAAATTAGACGGTACCCCTCATTCTTGAATCTTGATGTTGCTTGAATTTGGTTATGCCCCTCATTATAGACTGTTAAATCGCATAATAAAAGTACCGCTCCTTTGGAAATTAGAGTGTTGGAGATCAAAGATAAAATTGTCGAACAGTTCAGGGATTAGGGTGCGTGGAGGAGTTGTGAGAGTTTCATCCCTTACAGTAAGAAACGCCATCCTCCACCACATCATTGGCGAGTGCGAGGATACAGATGCCGCCATGATGACTTTGTTCGGTTTCTCAGTCCCTTCCGTTCGTTTCGACTTTCAGTTGTTAAATCGGATATTGTCCAAAATGTTTCCGTTTGAACCGAAGGAGCACTAGAAAATATATTATTATTATTATTATTATGGGCAAACTAATGCAAACCAGTTTTGAGAATTTCAAGATTACCATTTAAAAAAAAATCATATACTATGAGGAAAATTTCCTCAATTTGATAGAAATCACCAAACTAATTAAACGAAAACCCGATTTCGATAGTCATTGTGTTGTCAAAATTCGTTTGTATTATTTAAACATAAAGACCAAGAGCTTCAATAATTAATTTTTTTTACATTTGTTCAAACTTTAAAAAAATAAATATAATATTTATTTTGAAACTCTTAGGCCTCGTTTGGTTCAAGGAAAAGAAATCAATTCCTTTCTCTTTCCATAGGAAGGGGAAACTAAAAATTATCACTAGCTTTCCTTTCAAGTGTTTGGCAACACTAAGGAAAAAAATATATATATATATAATAAACAAAATTAATATTCATAATTTCAAAAATTATTATTTTAGTTGTAAAAGTGATGTAATTAATGTTAAATTGGTGCAATAAATACAAGAAAATAAGTAGGGAAATTGATTCCCTTGGAATAGGGAATGAACCAATTTCCCCCCTATTTTCCTTTCCTCTAGGAAAATATTTCTTTTTCTTTTGCATTCCAAACACTGGAAATGATTGAGTTTCCTTTCTCATGGCCTTAATTCCACGAACCAAACGAGGCCTTATAGACAAGAATCGCTACAAGTTATTTCTAAATATTTTATTTATTTTATTTTGACAAAATAAAAAAGAAACTCTTTCGGTCCTTGCAAACCAATCTAAAAAATTTCAAAAAAAATCATGTGCCATGATAATAGAAAATTCCTCAATTTAACACAATTTACAAAACTAAGGGAAAACACGATTTGAATAAATAATGTGTTGCACCGTTGCCAAACCTTGTTTGATTGTTTAAACATAGACGTCAAGAACTTTAATAACTAAAATCTACAATATGGCATATAATCCGAAGCACCGTTGGAAGTTTCTCATGCACAAGCCACAAAAGGGTGTAGTTCCCCGTGCAAATGTAATTTTAACGGCGAGTAAGGGTATTATAGGAAACTACAGTGCCGTGTCTCGTTATTCGCGCGCTAAACTCCGTGCGTTCCCCCCTCTTGCGAGTTTGCGTGGCGCTATTCAATTAGAGCTCCAAAAAAGTGGCAAAAGAGACTTTACCTGCCCCAGCCGAGCTCCCGACCACATGACATCACTACGTGGCAAGCATCTGACGGTCTGTTTCTCTGCAAACCAACCTCTCTCCGTCACAGTATATAAAGACTGCGATCTCCGCCTGTAAATGCGGAGCTACGTGTCCCCTGAGCCTCTCTCTGAGCTGCTTTTAGTTTTGAAATTTACGTGTTCACTATAATGAGTCTGTTGGTGACTTGGTGGGGGATTTGATTTGATATTAGGTCATAGGTTGCGTACCAAAATTGACGGGTGTGGACTCTATATGTGTCCATTCCACTGGAGCTGAGAAAGTCAACTAGTTACCGGCCGAAAGAGAAAGGAAGGTAGGAAACGTAGCTTTCTTTGGTTTAATTATCTTATTTGGAGGATCCATCTATCAACTACTTTGTGCTTTAGGTGAATTAGGTGTTATCGAGGAATTAGTTCCATTTCTTACCAAGGAAGTAGATTAAGCCGGGGGGTTTGTGGGAGTTTAAATTTTGAACGAGGCCCACATATATGATTGAGGTTCACGTACTTGATCAACGGTCGGATCGTTCAAAATAGGCCCGATTTAATTGTAGGTCTAGAGATTACGCACGATCCGAACCAGTAATAGTGCCCCATGTTGCTACTTTCCGACCTAATTCACTGAATTTTATTCCTAAAATGGAAATAAATTAATGAAGCACTCGTAAATAAAATATGAAATACTCGGATATTAGCAAGTAATAAAATTTGTTTAGGTAGACTATATAGCTCGTGTTTCACCAAAAAGACTTTAGCTCGTGTCTTTGTTTCTTTTTACTTGCTTCACAGGCACGGCCGGGTTGAAGAGCGTTATACTATGTTCCCTAGGGCCTAGGCATATTCATCTAGTTCACATGAATAAATGGGTGCGCTCGAGGAGAAATCATGACGGGAACTCATCGATGTCTAAGTCAAACTTCAGTTATTATCACTCCTAAGTCCTAATTATTAACTCTTAATTACTGATATAGAAACTTGCCCATAACATAAATCATCTTAAACTGACTGGCTCAGTTCTAGCACTCTCTCCATGCAATCAATCAACACAACCCATCTATGATCTGCCTTCTAATTCGTACCTTTTCCATTACAATTGGGAGGTCCAATTTTTAGAATTACGAGCATGAACGCCATCCAAGTTTTCGTAGCAAACTTGTGGCAATGACTATTCTGGAGAGCTCGTATTTCGATCATCAGTTTGTCCTGCATCGGCACCGGCCGTCACCTCCACCATGTAGGCTGAGCAGTCTTCAACTCTAGAAGACATAAATCCTTAAAACCTAGACCTAGAGCTTGTTGTATATATTTCACAATTAAAGAAATTAATACAAGGTCATGCATGCATGCATAAGGTACGTGCGAGGTTCATTATTATTTGGCGCCAAAATATCAAACGAATTCAAACAGAAAATGAGCCTAGCATTTCAAATTGACGATATTGAAAATTCTACAGAATGAAGGTGGTCTAAATCATTAATGACCAGGAAAGGAAGGATGGAAAAGTTTCAATATCTTCGAATAAATATTGACATTTAGAAGAATAATTGAGATTCAGATCACTCGATTGTCAATACAATTGCACAGAGTTGGGATAATATTGCCTTGTAATACTTAATCCCAAGAAACCCAAAGTACTATAACCCAACTAATTACAAACCCTGGATTTGTTGAAACAAAAACTCACGACAATATTTGTCATTGTAAAGCCGCAGGATATTTGCTGAGTTACAATGCTCAGCCAGATCGATACCCTTACATGATGACGTGAAGTGCTATGATATAAAATTAGAAACCAAAGAACAAAAGAAGAAGACAATGGACGGTTAAAAAATGGCTATCAAATGATTCAAATCTAAACAAGGAAAGATGTAGATATGATGGCGTAACACTGTACATGATATGTGAAAAATAAATGGGGAATGCCCCATGCGGTAGATCCTTTGCCCAAGTTATAAATGTCTAGCTTATGTGCCCTGATTAGTGATGACCTCGTCTAAGGACGGACAGAAATCCTCCCGATGACTTGCGTCGTTCTTCTCCTTCATCACCAATCTGTTCAAAAAACTCATGTAATTAAGCGTCACCCTGAGAGAAGTTTTAACGCTTTGATGTCGTTATTAAGACATACTTTCTCAATGGCTAAAAGCTAACACATAGGGTGAACCAGATTACCTCCTTGGCTAACGGGTGCAGCATCTCTATGATTTCCGAGAAGTCAGGTCTTAAAGCTGGATCTTGTTGCCAGCATTTCTCAAGCAGTTCAGTAAGCTTTGGATGAGTGTGCTTTGGGATGGTTGGCCGTAAGCCCTAGAAATCATGAAACTTAAATGTAACCAACTCATCATTTGCATTATAGACTTGTCATAAAAATAAAGACTTGTCCCCTCAGCAGGCACTTTATGAGCAGTTCAACTCCCAGATAATGAATTTCTCAAGAAAACTAATCCTAACCCAAGATGAGCGGAATGTCCTTGTTCGCGAAACTAACTATACAATTTGGGAAATCGATAGTGTACCTTTTGGACAACACCAACAGCTGCTTGTAGTGGGGTCAAGTATTCATATGGAAGCTGCAAATTGAGACAGACTACAATTTTAAAAAAGAGAAAAAAGAAGAAAGAACTGTGAAAAAATAATTGCTACAGAAAACAATACCTTTCCGGTCAGTAACTCCCACAACACAATTGCAAAGCTAAAAACATCAGCTTTGTGATCATATGGCTTGTGTTCTATAACCTTCAATGCAAAAGAACTGTTGTAAGGAAATGACAAGATAAGAAACCAATCAGTGTTCACATAATGGAAGAACACAGATACAGATTCATGAGAGGAAACACAGAAACATGTATCGGAGAAAGAAATAGCTGACGATTGTTTTCTTATATGCCACTTTGAATCACAATTCTTAAACAGGAAACTAGCAGAAAGTAGAGTAATGATACTCTAATATAGTAAAAGTTCATACGAAGGAAGGTCTTGGAGTGACATAGACAGCTGTAGACTATAAGAAATCCTCCAACATCTGTTTTCTTATTGGTAACGATAATGGTTTTCAACTTTCCATCATCATGAGATGCCAATGTAGCACTTGGTTCATAATAAACATATAGACTAATCCATACTAGTGAGAAGTCTAGTGTCTAAAAAGTCGGTGTCATGTCTTTTGAAGAAGCCAATTGGCTCTGACCTTAAGCATATTATACATAGACTTATAAGGATCCGCATATCTGCGTGATGCCAAGTTCAAGAACAATGTAAGCAATATTAAGTAAGTTGAATCAGCCCTATATCATACATACTCATCATCAAAGGTTAATGTGAAGAAGGCTGCATCATACAGACACACACCACACACCACACACGCAGACTCGCAGGGTTTAGGCCTAAATGTTCTCTTTCCAGCCTGTCAGTCAAGACCACGCATTCAAAGATGAACAACCTTAGCAACGGTCTTGATTGATGGCCTCGCAGCATGAGAAACAATAAAAGGACACAACCCTATATAGATAAAGATATTGGTACAATGGCAATATAAACCTAGATGGTATTATGCATGAAAACAAATTCAGATAACTTCTAGGGCAGGCAGTACATACCTCTGGAGCCATCCACCTATATGTCCCAGTTTCTGCTGTCATTACTCCAGATTGAGATTTGACTCTGGCAACCCCAAAATCAGCAACCTTAACAACCTTTAAGGTGAAGCACATATCAGAAAGGTTTCTAAAGGTATTAGAACCTGCATTAACACGGAGAATTACTTTATTGACATGAAAAAAATATCAACAGGTCTCTTACTTCATTTTCATCCATCAAGAGATTGGCAGCTTTCAAATCCCTGTGGATTATGTTATTCTGGTGCAAGTAGGTCATTCCCTTGGAGACATCAATTGCTACCTTGAGCAAGGATGGGAGCTTAAAAACACCCTTTTGTTTATGTAAGTAGTCATACACGCTTCCACCAGACATATATTCTGTATAAATGTATAATACAAATATGGATATAAGAAAAAAAAAATTGATATGATAAAGCATGTGATAATATTTTCATTTGAATTACCAAACGAGAATCATAAAATCTATGAATTCACCTGTTACAATACACAAGCTTGGAGGCTTGGTACATGCACCAATGAACTGTACAACATTCTTATGTCGAACTTTCCTACAAGTTTCAAAAATTGCTTTGTTATACTAGAGATGGAACAAGATATTCTGGAAAGAAATTACAGCAGATTTCGACCTCCGGCTCCCACGCCCACCTTCTTAAACAAGAAGAGGAACCACGAAATGCATGATAAACTAAAGATTGAAGTGTTAAATAACAAACACAAACATCACCTTGTTTTCTATAGAAACTCCTATTACAAGAAAACAATGGCCAAAATTTATCGCTCTTTAAACTTCAATTGACATCATTTGGGGCCTAATATCTCACTAACAAGTAAACTAAGTCGTAGGTATTTGCTCTTGTGGTTATTGACTTTTGGGAAGAAACTCAGGTCAATTAAAATGATAGTGCACATGGAAGTCGATATTATTTGACATACCTCATTATAAAGACTTCCTGGGCAAAATCTTTTTGCATGTCTGAATTTACACACTCAGGCTTGAGAACTTTTATGGCCACTTCTTGACTACAGTATGTTCCTTTGTATCTGATCAAATCCAAAAAGTCAAAATTGCCACTCAACAGTGCATGCTTAGCTGGAGGGGACAAAAAAGCATTATATACTTCGAACTTACAGATCACCGCAGGACCCAGATGCAACTTTGTTCCCAAATTTCAACTGTCTAGGATCAATTTCCCATACATCAGTCCCATCATTGGGTATTGTCAGATGTTTAGGTTCAGATTTGATTGCCACTTGATCATGCTCACTACCAGAAGACAATGATCGATGTATTGGCCACGGTCCCTGCTCAAATACATGATGCATTTCTCATAATATTACAAGTTGACAAATTGGCATTACTCACTATCACCTTCCTACTAGATATTGCAAAAATGAATCAAGTAACAAAGAATCACCTCAATCTTCAAAACTTCCTTTTCCAATGCAGTCTTGAGCTGCTCTGTTTCCTGTTTCAGCACCAACTCTGTTGATCAGTTGCTTGTTGTAAATTAGATAAAAATAGCTATTTGCTTACAGGTTAGAAATGCCCGAAAGTATAATGATTCCTCTTTAAAACTCTTGTTTTAACCAAAAACATGTTACCATGCAAAGATAAAAAGGCCAACTTGAATTAGTTACAATAATAGAAGTGTGTAGCTTTCTCTCAATTCCATGCTTCGAAAATATGATGGATTTTTAGCAGTGATTAATTGAATAATCTAAGAGTCTAGTGTGTATGTACCTCATAAGGCCAACCATCAACAACAAAGACATCCAAGGAGTAACCATCTAGCGTGGAAAATGCATGTGCTTCTTGGATGTTCAGCCCAATCTCAGCAAGCAAAGAAGTCAACTGCAAAATAAATTGTGAGAGCCATGACCATGAAAAATAAGAGATATTTTGATTCAAAGATATAATATTCACATATGAATTATGTATTTTATGTGCATGAGCCTCATACAGAGGCAACACCGAGTCGAAATTAGTTGAGTATTGCATGTGTATATCTTAGCAGTATGCAAAGTTCCCAAACTCAAAGTAGATTTACTTCCATAAGCATAGTACATAAATGTCTACTGACAGAGAAATTGCAAAATTATTTTACGGATTTCTTGTTTGCATTCAGATAAAGACCAATCAAATACCTGACTGAGTAGTTTTGGCTTGTCATCTGTTGAGAAAGTGATTTCATGCATGGGCCTACATCATTGTAAACCAAATTAAGACTCCTCACAATTCATATGCAATTGCATGCACTTTGCTTCTTTAGTGTCATTAAAAATCATCAGTATATAATGCAGTTGATTACCAATGTTCAAGTTCGGTTAAAGTTTCAATTGTTGAAAAATGAAAAATTAAGTCTAAAGCATATATAAGTCAATTTAATAAAGAATCAAAGATGGAAATTTTGGAATCAATATCAAATAAATACATGGCATACAACAACAAAATAGCCAATCTGAAACAAATGTAAAGGACACATGATTGAAACTTTATCACACTTAACTGAAGATGCATTCCAAGAGCCTTTCATTGAAACTAACTTACATAGGATAGAGAAAATAATTTAGTCGAGCACATGAGCCAAACTGAAATATTCCAAGAAGACAGAAATAGCTATTTACCGACTCAACTGTATGTTGGCATGTACAGAATGTTCATCATCTTGATCATGAGATTTATTTGATTCAAGTGCAAGGGCTTCAAGATTAGGCGATGAGCCAAATGCTGGAGGTGGATGTATACTGGCATTTGAAAAGGCATTAATAATGCTTAACAAGAATCAGGCAGTAAAATGAACATGATAAAGAAAGTAAAAAAAATTAAGTTTACCTTTGTCTGCTAGATAACTTTGGACTTTGGGCAGCATCTTTACCCAGAGAATCTGACTTGACAGAATCAGCTGAATTCCCATCTGAGGTGGGATGAACCTACAGAATATTATGATCCAGAAGACGAGGACAAATTATGAGAGCAGCAAAATTCCAGCAGAAAATGAGATTTTAGACTTTTTTTGAACGGGGACTTTTCTACTAAGGTCATTTGACTTCTTAAAATTCTACACTTTTGGAGGTGGCAAATTTTCCACACACCATATCAAGAAAACATGCAATTCTTAGATGAATTTGTCAAGGGTAATCACTATGTGGCTGGTCTTCATGGAGAAAACGATCACAATACAACTCTCAATACTATTTCATCAAACAAGTTATATTATACCACACAGAACTCTTAATTACACAATCCTAACATCTTTGAATGTAAATATTATGCAGTGACAAGTGGGGCCTGATCCACATCCAACTTTAAAGCCTAAGCAAGAAAAGATTGCACTAAATCCCTGGTGAAAATAACAACATACCAACCACAGAAAATGACAAGAACAAACAGCTAGCAACAGCATCAAAAAAATGTAATGGCGAAGGAATCTACAATCCAGAAAACATCGCTTCGCTTAGCCAGATTACAGATATGCAGTAGATCAACTAACCTGTACGAGCCGGATTTCGATGGCTGGTCTAAGAGCAGGATCATGAGCCAAATGCAGTAATCTTTTATGCATAAGAACATCTTCTGCCCTCTCCACATTCACATCCAACGCATAGCTGCAAATGCACACATTAACAAAACAAGATCACTACCAAATACTGATAAACATTTAATGCATGAGAGCCACATATACTGATCTAGTCCAACTAAAACTCATGTGTTTCAGAATTTTTAAATCTGCTCCATTCTCCTATTTTTTTTGGCTCAGAATTAAGAGCAATGCCATAACGTAAAGAACAAGATCACTACCAAAAAAAGGCATACCGGAACAAGTAGAAATTCAAGGAAAAAAAATAGAAAATAATTTCCTTAACCGAGATTCACAAGCTAGTCTGTGAAATTAAGAACAGATAGATTCAAGATCAAGCAGAACCTTGTACATGCATATCATATTGTAAAAGGTAAAAAAGAAAGGTAAAAAGAAAAGGCGAGGTATAGAGCTAAGAGAAAGACAGTAAGGTAAAGGATAAGGTAAAGGTACCGAGTGGGAAGGCGATTGAAGTGAGCCCAAAGCTGATCGTCGAAGCCAGGTAGAATAGCCTCGTCGTTTTTGGAATCCTTGAGGCGACGAAGAACCTCATTGTAAACCTCAAGCTTCAGCCGCTGTTGCCGACTCTGGGATTGAGCCGGAGACGACGTGTCGTGCACTCTACTCCCGCAGCTCTCGTTGTCCTCCATCACCATTGAGAGAACGCCACGGAAATTGAAACGGGTAACGAACAGAGAATGTGAGAGAGAGAAAGTGAGAGGATCGTTCGGGTGCTTTTTTACGTGAAACGACGGAGCTGGGTTTATATGGAGACGCGGATTTGAGGAGTGAGAGAGAGAAACTGACAGAGAATTAAAAAAATATTTGAGAAATAAAAAATAAAAAATTGCACTGAAGATAAAATTGATTATATATGGGACTGAGAGAAGGGGGAGTCAATCTCTGGGTTCGCGGAATGTTTAACGGCGTAGTGCGCACCATTGGCGTTGAATCATGCCGATGTGGATTCTACCCTACCCATGCTAATCCGCCTTTCCATTGTGCTTTTTTTTTCCTATTTATTTTAATGTTATTTTATTCTTATTTTTAATTATGATTTAATTAACCAAAAATATGGGAAATATTCTTCTTTTCTACTTTGGCTAATAGATACACATGCTTGATGCTTCTTCTTTTGAACACATCTATTTAGAAGTAATGGATTGAAGTTGATGCACTTGCGAACTTGGAACACGGTAGTGAGGGCATCAAAATTTAGTTTAGAATGGTGTTTGCGAGAGCATTCTCAAGAGCTTTTTTTTTCAATTCATTTTTTTTAATCTTCTAATTAAGAGCTTTTTCTTTATTATCAATATTACGTTTCAATTTTAGTTATATCCCTAATAAGGTGGATCGTCTTGGATTTAAATCGATTGTCTGACGACATACAATGTTAGAGATAGCTAAGAAATACCGTCATTTTGTATTATGATTTTATAAAAGAAAAAAAAAAACTGAGAAACCCTAAATTGCTTCGTAAACGTGTCTTAAGATTTGAATTAATTAGTGAGATTTTTGTAGTTTTAATTAAGGGCCCTTTAATTAATCAATTAATTAATCCCACCTTCTTTGTTGGGCAATAAGACCTCCCCCTCCGCCCAGTCCCACCCCTATGACCCCACAATTTAACCCAAAAGCAGACACAAAAGTGGCATATTCTTGGCGCCCACAGGTTTGGATAAGCTCGTCGTAGAAAGACCATTTTATCCCCACCCTGAATTATTCAGTATCCTATGATCATCGACCAAGACTAATGTGGTACCGGCGATCCAGCGGGGGTAGGGCCAAAATTTTGGCTCCTAATTACTTGGAGAAAGGGGACCAGTTATTACCGTCCCCCTCAGCGAGGGTAGAAACGTAATTTTCCCATCGATGGGTAACGTAGTAGCTGAGATTCACAAGGAAAACGTGAGGGGCAGAGGAATAAAGGTGGTGTTATTGTCTCGTCGATGCAGGCTTTTGAGGTGGAGGATGAACGAGACTTGCTACAGGGAGGAGGAGGAGGAGAGTTGATGAGAAGTGTGACACTTCAATTGTTTTACTTTTTCTTACGTGATGATAAATGTGTTTTAGATAAACAAGGGAGGGTGACGTTTTTATAGTATTGTTCATAAACTTGGATACCATCACTTGCCTTATAGTAAGAATCTGAGTCACCATCGTCAATGGTTAGCTTTTGGATCATCCTGCCACGTACTTGGCTTGAGATGAATCACCAGATTAGTGTTCATATTGGATCATCAAGTTATTTATCCAGCACGTATCTCATAAGTTTATAGGGTAGTGATCGAGTTTCGCGTGCGGGTTAGAGCTGTAATTGGATCAGCTTCAAACCGTATCGAATTCTTCTCGTTCAGATTATGCTGGTAAAGTATTCAAGTCATATATGCTTGAGCCAAATTAAACTCATGATATAAATTTTTCTCATCGAGTTGAATTTGAATTTCTTAATTATAATCTCTATGTATGCAAGTTTGGTTTTGAAATGCGTACATCCAGATTAGGCATGTGCCTAGGGCTCCCAAACTAATGGGTCCCAAATTTTTGTAAAATCTTGTATTTTTTTTATAGAAAAAACAATAAAAAAAGAAATTGTTTTGGTTAAAAAAAAAGTCTTCTACTTGGTTTAATTTTTCAATAATTTTATTGAATTTATGAGTTCCATTTGACAAGAAGAACAAAACCTTAGCCATCATGGCTTGGGTACCTATTGGCGTTTTTTTGGCGTCACAACTAGCACCGGTCGTGACTTCCTTCGCCAGACATCAGTATTATAGCGGGCTCTTTCGTCTGTTCAGGTTTTTCAATTTAGTTTTCATTGTTATCATGACGGGTTTTGGTCTTTCTTTGAGGCCGTTAGGGGTGTTTGGATTAATTTTATTTCTCGGGTTTATCCTCCACTTCGAGTGCCATGTTCAAAGAGATTTTCCTCTATTTGTTATGAAATCTGGTTTAGATTTGTATGAGATCCAGGTGGAAAGTTTGGAGATTTGGAGTTCTTTGTTTTTCGAAGACCCTACCTTGTGGCTAGCTTAATAATTACGGAGACCGAGTGCGTTTGGAGGCTAATACTTTGGGCCGCAGATAGCTTTGACCTTCACCTAGTATTTATTCTATTTTTCATTCATTGCAAATTGGTGGAGGTCATTCTCTATTATTTCAATGAGTTTCAGTTGGACTACTGTTCTGTGAGCACCACAATTGAGTGCATTGGCGAGCAACACAGTCTGTTTTTCTGGGATGAGGATAGTCTACATCAATTTGTAGTAGTATTGTTTTTCAATTTCCAAGAAGTGAGCTTTAACTTTGTAAATGAACAACTAGTTAGACAAGTTATGATTTGTTCTGCCTTATTAGGTTAATTATAGCTCATGTTGCTGTTCAGGATACCATTATTAACAATTGTAATCGTAATTATATCTAATATATGCTTCTTTCCTTAAAAAATTTGACAAGAAGAACAAATAATGGAGAAATCTTAATTCAACTTGCAATTTCACAAATTCAAGAGATGTCGTAAATTTCTCAAACTTCTCACAAAATACTCAAATTAATTGAATAATTAAGTGTTTTGTACCAAATGGACTTAAGGAATAATTAAGTGTTTTTTACATTTAAATGTTCAAATGGACAATCTTTTTGTATCAAAATCAAGATATGTATTGTATAGTCATTAGAAAGATGCGAGCATTATATTCTTAGTCCGCCTCAGACCTCGAAAATTTTAGATACATTGAGTTTGAACATATTGTTCCAAAGTAGATATAATTAAAACCGTCGTAACAATGCCGGTAAATATTATACAAAACTCAATGCAGTACTGCACTGGTAGTCTAGTACATCCAAAAAAAGAAGTGTACCATCTAGAAAAACACAAAAAATGTCACTGTAGTACAAATCTTGATTGAAGAGCACCGTGTTAAACATTAAACACCGTTTGTTAATATAATAATACAAGTTGTAGACTAATCTGCGTCCCGTAAGCTAAACATGCAAATCGTGGATGGGATTAGGGTTGGAATATAATTATTAATTATCTCCAACGCACTATTAATAAGAAATTCGATTCCAAGTTATATTTCAAAGACCGAAAGTGGCAAAGACGAAGTTACCTCATTTGACGATGAAAATAAATTAATTAACAAAACCCTCACAAACCTAATCAGGATTAAATTGGAATTAAGAATCACGTGGGATGAGGAAACCCGGCATCGTACGACCACGTGGTGAGCGGAGAGGGCACGAGGAAGCTGCTGACCGGAGGGATCCAACAGAGGATCCGCATCAGCCAGAGGAATAAACCGCCTGGTTTTAGCTAGGGTTTGGCAATTTAAAAGAATGACGTGGAGACACGTGGAGGGAGGGTGATCTGGTCGACTGGAAAAAGTGACCCTTGGAGGCAATGAAGGGGCAAAGAAGAAGATGATGAGGACTTGAAGCGAAAATTCTAGAGTACTCCCAAGTCCCAAGTACTCAAACTCCCTCATTTTGCATCCTTAGATCAGTTGACTTTCTCCTCAATCTCTCCTATTCCAAAAACCCCCTGCATTTGAAGCCCTTGGATCCGGGGAGTTTCAAAACTCCCGAGTACTGAAGAAGCTTCCGACTTGAAGACTTGAAGTTGGCGGTAATTAACTGGATTAATTAGGAATATAAGGGTGCATTTTCAGTGTTTGAAGTACCATGTTTGGAGGAAAGGGGGAGGGTGAGGATGCATTTGCAGGGGGAAGGGGTGGGGGCATATTGAGATCCAATGGCTGTTAAGCATGCCACGTGCCCAAATATGACATATTTGGAGCATGAGAGAATTTCCCGGAACAGAAGGTGAGGATTTGAATTGAGTAATTAATATGGGGAGGATTTTGTTGAGTCCAAAGTCCAACCCCAATCTTTATATATAAAAGCTTATCCGGACTGAGCAACTGTTGGTGTTAATCTATATTATAAGGTTTGAGTTCATCGGAATAAACTCAGCACAATACAAAAGGGTTGGTCCATGGTCATGGGGTGGGTCCAAATGTTCTTGGGGAGTTGGAGAACCTGGCCATATAAAACTAAAGGAAACTTGCCTAGGTGGAGATCGATAAGATTGAAAAAGAGAGAAACGTAACCCTAGCTAATAGCATGGGTAGTTTCAGCATGCATATGCCGACAGCCTAGCTAACTCCTTTGCCCTACAAATCCGTTCTTATATCGACAGAAAATAAAACTTTTAAAAGCATATTCAGCTACGTTAGAGCATCTTTGATGGATGTATCAAAGTTATATGATAAATTTTAAGTATACAAATCTTTTCAGCTATACCTAACTCGAATTTACTCGTATGTCAAACAAATGATGATAATATAAACAATTCATGAAACACGCTTTCTTTTGCCACAACAGCTTTGACTAATTGGTTAGAGCTTAATTATGGGCATACCAAATGATACTCCTGAGCATATACGGTTGGCCGAAATTGTTAGGCTCGAAATGCTCTTGTACATAGGAAAGCACCTACACAAGGTGGTTTTTTGTTTTTGTTTTTATTTCCTTCCAAATGAAATACTTTCATTTTATTTACTTAAGAAAGAGGTACATTGTAACATCTAATCTAGATTATTAGTTCTCTAAAACGGTATAGTTTTAAAGAAGTAACTTGGAATAGTACGTATCCGTCGATCAGTTACAACATTTGCAAAATTTGATTGATGCACGCACCACAAAATTTGCAACTCGATCTCGGAACAAATTTGAGTTCAGCTAATAAGCTAAAGGACGAATTTCGAACATCATCAATTAATAATGAAGCCGTCCACATTATATGGTTAAATCAGAGCCATTGACAAGCTGCACCATTAATTGCTTGACAATCATATCCAATAGCGACATGACCAGAACCACAATCTTTAGTAAAACGTGATCTCTATTATGCAGAAGATCGACCAGCAAAATTATTATATTTTTGGTCATTTAAAACTTACGTATTTGATTAGAAATACAAGCATGCACAGAGACAAAACAAATAATGAGATTATGAGCATGTATTAGTTTTGTGATTAATTTAATTACATTGTTTATGAATATTTGCCAAAATGAAAGGGTTGGCATATTCAGTGAACCTAGACAACTTTTAGAATATTCATTGAATGAGGACAACATTTTATCTCTGAAGAAAACCCCGTTCCAGAAAATCCCTAGTCTGGTCGTCACCTTTGCTGTGTTCTCGTTGTTTAATTATTTCCTTAATTTTAGGATATAGGATATACTTGATCTTGGTCTTGCAGTAGTAATCCATCTTGTTAGTGTTGAAAAACTATATATCATATTTACCTTACAGTACAAGAGGCTGTAATAGGTTTACATGGAGATGATCGATTGATAGAAGATTTAAAGTGAAAATAACCTTATACAATATATAAGGACCTTTTAAATAAATGGTTAGATTAGTGTTCTAAATTTTAATTTTTCAAGTCATTTAAGCAATTCATTTTCAATATACAAGTTATTTAACTATTTATTTAAAAATTCTTACTTGATTTAGGGTTAGGTTCTCATTAGAGGCTCTCTCATCTTGCCCTATTTGGACATCGATCTAGTCTTTTTCGCAAGAAAACATAATTTGGTAAAGAGAGCCCTTCCACTAAGGGATCCTTTTTTGTGTATTTTAAGGGTTTGTATGTTTGACTCACTTTTCGATCACATTTCGGCAATCCAACCGTTCAAGTTTCAGGTCCGTATACATAGATTATTTATGCAAAATTTTAGCATATTCAGAAATCTTTAATAAAATCAACGAATGAGCTAAATCTATCCAACATGAACTGTTCATAATCATAATAATAAATTATGATTATTAACACTTTAACAATTTCAAATTAGGCTGAAACTTTGCAAAAATAATCTATGTCTAGGGACTTTAAATTTGAACGATCGGATTATTGAAATGTGATCGCAAAATGCGTTCCAAGTGCAATCCCTTAAAATTAATGAACTAAAAAATGAAACCCTTAAAGAGAATGACACTCTTTGGTAAAAGTACAATATAGAGAATGAAACCCTTAATTCAGGATTATGCTTTTTACACTTACGTTTTGAATGCCTTTTGACTCCAGCACTTTGAAGCAATACATTGAGAGAATCCTTATCAAACAGTAAAGTCGCATATCATTGTACATTTTGCCGAACAGTTTTTGTATTGGTGTCAATGTTGTATAATTATATATCCTCAATTTTAAGCCCTAAATTGTGCGTTGCATGAGGAAAGGTGAAAGAAAGAAAAAGAGACGATCGGAGGAGGATAATGGAGTAGAAATGAGAAAAGTATCATGAGCTCATAAGCAAAAACCCTAACCGATAGGAACTCCCAACTACAATGTTAAAAACTTTCTTTTATCTCACACGTACACGGTGTGTTACGAGTTCGAATTTTGCTCCTCTATTGAATTAAAAAAAGAACACAAACAAAGACATAAAAAAAACATGTTTAAGGGAAGGATTATTGGTGAGGAAAACTGGAAACTTATTCTTTCCTTAAAATCTAAAATAATGACCATGCCTTTGTTTTGATTTTTTTTTTCATTGGAGTTTTTCTAAAAACAGATGATCGATGCATTCATGTCAAGAGAATAAGAGTTGAGACTCATTCCTCACTCAATAATTGTTTAATTAGATGCTATTTTAAGCCACACAACATGGTTGTTGGAAATCACATATAAAGCAAGTAATCATGAAAGTTTCATGACTGGAAGAGGATGGGGAAAAGATTATAATTAATTAGAAAAGTGAACTTATGCCGGGGCATATTCAGTGTAGGCAAATGGGATGATGCCGGCATATTTCAAAGTCATACATGGATTTTTCACTTGAATAATATGTGTTTTGATGGGTGTAGATCGATTAATGTGTAGTTTATTACAAATTTAAGAGACATGAATTCATAGTTTGAATCTTACAAAACTTTAAATTTTGTTTTATAATAAGAACATCTCCAACAACTTGTCTAAAAAATTTATATTATAGAGATTTAAAAGTTAAAATCTCTATAACTTTTATACCGTGTCTCCAATAGTTTCCCTATTATATTTTATATAATTTATTATCTAGCATTGAATATGGTAATATTTTTTATTTGAAAATTTAATCAAATAATTTATGATTCAAATAAATATAATTGGAAGATAGAAAAATATTAAAAATTCAAAAAACGTGTTTCCCTGTAATTTTAGAGTTTGCTATAAATATAAAGATTTTTATTCTCTATCTTCTCACTATTTCTAAATTAAGGATAAGTATAGAAAAGCTGTTGGAGCAAAAACATGTTTATTTTTTCTTAAACTAGAGAAAAAATGAATTATAAAAAAACTGTTGAAAATACTCTAAAGAGCTAGAATTAAAATTCTGAAATTCGAATATAGAAAATGATCCACATCATCCGGTGCATCTCATCTTGCAAACAAAAAAAAGAGTTAAAACATATACACACACCCCCACTCTAGCCCAACTTGGTATCCTAAGGGAGTCGAACTCAGGATCTCTCTTGAGACAACCTTGGTGTCAAATTACTACACCAACCACCTTGGATCAGTTTCTGTATTCTCATAGAAGAGAAGCCACTTGTCCAACAAAAATATAAGAGAAGCATTTTAGCCTCGTTATATATCAAATTATCAATGTAGTTAGGGGTGTGTTCGGGCCTATCCGGTTTTGTTTTGACCCAAAACAATGAGAGCTGGATAAATTTTTGTTTAATTTTATCAAATTCACGGATAAAATTTAAACCGAGCCACACTCGTATTTTTAGTTCGATTTTGAATTTTTTTTTTCTGCTGTTTTTTCTCTACTATGCAACATAAAACAAAAGAATGAAAAAGAAATCTTTCGGTTTTATTCAATTCGGTTCTAACACACTCAAACCGAAAACAAAACCAAACTAGTTCCGTTAATTTTTTCTTTTCTTTTCGGTTTGTGGTTCCACTAGACCACCCCTCAATGTGGTCTTCTAGCATTAGTTAATTAAGTCCTTTTTGTTGAAGGAAAACATTAGTGTGTGCCTTGTCAAACTAGGACTCTTAGTATAGGTTATCCTTCTAGAATATGGATTAGATATTTCCTACATCAATATGGATTGTATCATGTATTCCTCTATATATAGAGGCCCTTTAATCATTAATAAAGTTGATCCTATTCTGAGTATTCTCTACTATTTCTCTGTTATTTACGTTTCCCTTAAACACGTTATCAGCACGAGCCCTAACCCTAGCTACAAAACCAAAAATCCAAAAACAGTTTTCGTGAACAGTACCCGCCGTGAACAGTATATCGTGAACAATAACTCGTGAACAGTACCACCGATCAAGAATTCAAGAACTCTTCTGCAATTAAGAAAACCAAGTAAGTATTTTCTAAAAGTTCCTGCTTTTGATGCGGTTGTGTTTTTCTCGGGGATTTAAAAACTTCCCTTCTTCTACATCCCGACCCCTCTTATGGCGTGAGACTTTCATGGTGAAATTTATGAGCAAAAATACAATAAGCTATACCTACTTCGAAAGATTATGAGAAGTATTAGGGGAGTGATCGAGCTTTATATCGCTTGCGGTATATGTAAGTCATGAGCACCCCTAATGTTATCATTATTTAGTAAAAGTTAAAGAGCTTTAAATGAATCGTGGGGATTCATAATATATGCTATGATAAAGTAAATTCATGAGCATCCAAGAAAATCTTTGTGATAAAGTAAGTTCACAAAGGCATCGAATTCGACCAATTTTTGGTCATGGCTTATTCATTACTAGACTCACCTACGTAGGTGTGATTTAGGTGAGAGATTGGAATCAGTGGTATTGAGAGAGCTTTGCTCCACCGACATTCCTCTTTCTTATCTGGTCATGCTTGCGTGGAGCTATCGAACGGTTTAAGCTATGGCCATATTCATCTTGGTCTTGTTCTAATCCGAAAAATACTTGGAAATTTTATTTAGTGTTCGTGGATGTCTTTTTATGACTGCGAAACTAAGGTATCTTATTATTGTGATAAAATAATTTCACAAGTGATAAAAGTGATAAAGTAATTTCACTATTGCTGAATATAATTCAGATATGCTTCAACTATGGTTATGCACACTACTAGAATTTTCCACATATACATCACTTCAAAAACATCGGTTAGAATTGCGCCTGATGTAAGATATTGGGTAGATCGGTATATGGTAGTGTACTTCTTTGGTTAATTACTTAATTGTTGTATATATGCATTAGCCTTCTTGCTGAAACATATCATTTGGCTATTGTTTTAATTGAATTGGGTATTTAGTAAATTGAATCGCTGATCTTGGTAGTGTACTTCTTTGGTTACTTAACTGTTGTATAAATCCATTAGACTTCTTGGTGAAACATATGATTTGGCGTTTGCTAGCTATTTATCTGTTGATCGATTACTTCATGTTGGTATTATTCAGGGACAATTATTCCTCTTGAAGTATTGATTTTCAAGGTTATTGTAGCAATCTTATTATTCAATCATTACCATATTTGGTTTTTCTTTTTGTTCTTTGTTCCTAAAATTTAAGGATGCAAGTATGTATGTTTGGTCTTTGTTCTTTTGATCTGAAATTTTATTTCTTAGTCTTCTTTTTCTATAGAAAGCTGAGGTTGCTTAGCGTATAGTGATATTTGCTGCTGACATTTGCTAAGAGGTATGATTCTATTGAGTTTCTTTAAGTCATGTTTCCAGCTTTCTTCTAGTTGTATAATTGACTTGTCTTGTATTAAAACTGATCTTGATAACTCAAATACTAATATTGTTTTCTCTACGTCTGTATCATTTGAATGTATGCATTCAGTTTTTAGAGCCCTGTTACATATATGAGCAAGCTGATTCTTATGCATCTTCAGATATTAGTTTGACATGTAGATGCACACTAACTGTTTGTGTTATTTCTTAAACTCAATTAACTATATTTTTTACTTGTAAAAATATCATAAAACTTATACGAGTTTGACAATGGATTTAAAACCAGTTATTGACTATTTATATATGGAAATCTGGTATGGTTTTGTTTGTTTCACAAATCTGTTTTTAGTTTGAAAGGTATTTATCAACTTGTGGTAATTTTGATTCTTATGATCAATTTATAATACCAAATCAATTTTTAACGAATATATGTGTATATATATGTGTGTGTGTGTGTATACAACATATAACAAGTCTTATCCTTTCAATTAAGATCAGTTTCATTTTTAGCAGCATGCTTATCAAATTGGTTTTCACCTATTATTTCATAAACTATAAGTCTTCTGACCCAACGAACTTTTTCATTAAAAATGAATATTATTGTTCATAATTTAAAGTTATTTTCTTCCGAAAAGTTGTAGATGACATCTTAAAAGGTATTTTAGAATTCGAATTTCTTGAAAACGATTTTTTTTCATTTAGTTATGAATTTTCGAAGTGGCAGGTCTGCACTGCCAAAATAACTTTTCTGAGTTTCTGACTCAATCTTTTTACTATAAACTGTACCATTCAGTTCATTATTTGAAGTTAGTATCTTCATGAAAGTTGTTATAGACATCTCAAATATTATGTCAGATTTAGAATCACATACAAATAATTTTTCTATGTTAAACTATGAATTTTCAAAGTTAGGTGTTCGCTGTAGGATTTTCTGTATAACCTTCAGCAGTACTGTCTTGTACTTTTATTTGTTTCAGTATATATTCTTGTTCAAACTTGCTTCAAGGTTCCAGTATTTGAAAACTAAACTAGACAATCCTAGGTTTCCAACGAAACCAGGCCTGTTCTTTTTGGAGTTCATATGACGATTATAGGCTGTTGTAAAGTTGGCCTTGTGCATTAGGAATTCTGTTGCAAAATTCACTTTCTTATTACTTTTGCAACTCGTATCAACTCCAATTGGAATCCCTATAGCTTATTTGGTTTTTGTTTATGATCAGGGCAATATCTATTATATCGAAGCCTAAGTCAAGGTATCATGTCTTGCAAGGTCAGCACACATCTTATTGTGATTGTCATTTCATAGCTTTTGTATTAGTGTTGCACACCTTCAAGAGTTTTGAAAGGTAAGCCTCTCGGCATGCTTCTTTGGATTTGTAAAGTAGTCATCTACAAATGGTGTTGTGTCCACAAACTTATTCATCTCGGTATAATTTTTTCTTCCTTACTTGAAATGCATCGGTAGCATTGTTGAAACAGGTGGTAGCTATAGAGGTCATACAATGAACAACTCTTTGGATCATGTACAAGGTTGAGTTTGAGAGCATGCTTCAAGGCTCTTTGGGTCACAAAGCAGTTGAAGATATTAGGCGTAGAATAATAAACATATAGATTGTATTCTTACCAAGAGAATGTTATGGCCATTGTGTTTTCAATTGAGATTGTATGCATATAATGGTCAATTTCTAGTTTCCTTTGTGTCTATTAGAAATACAATGTAATGCATTTATACAATCAGTCTTAATTCATGGTTTGTTGAAAAATGTGGATTTGTTTTTCTAGCAGTTGTTTGATGGAGTTGTGGACTTCATGCCAATGTAAAATGCGTGAGGTGTATTAATAAATAGAAAATAGATTCACCAACCGAATTGACTTTAAAAAGAACCAAATGCATCAGTTCTAGCAAAAAAATTAATGTATTATAAGCTAATGGACATCAAATGTTATGGAAAGTATCGATTTCCCATAAACCACTAGACATCGAAAATTATAAAAGAAACGATGTCTCATAACCCTATGGACATCGAAAATTATGGAAAGAAACGATTTATAAATTGATAGACATCATAGCCTATTGAGAAAAAGATTTTAGTAATGGATAACAATATCGATTCTTTTGTAATAAAACATGAAATACATGCAGTACTTCAAGGTTTACGATGTCTGAAAGCATAAAAAACATCAACATAAACATTAAAAACGATGTACAGTCGGCTTGTAGACATCGGCTAAAGACCGATGTCCAAATTTTTTGGATCTTTCTCTACACCCACTAACACATCGGTCGAAATTTTTTTTAACATCGGTTTTGGGCCGATGTATATGTGGAAAATTCTAGTAGTTATATATGCTTCAATTTTGTAAAGATGATTCTTACAGAAGCAGAATTAATAGAGAAAACTCTCTACACCTTCATAGCTTCGGCATTTATATTGTACAGACAATATCGATTAATGTATATTGCCAAGCGACTTTCAATCAGTTTATCAATTATCTGCAAGTAGCTGAAAACATGACACGATCATGATGAACTACAATAATTAGGCCTGCCGGAACAAAGAGAGTTCCAAAATTAAATTATGGCAAAAATGGCCAAAAGAGGACGAAACCCTAATGTCAAGGGAGCGTAATTTTAATGAACGATCTGGTTCATATAATCGTCCCAATAAGGAAGGAAATTGCAACAACGTTGCACAAAAACGTGGGAACTATTGCACCACGTAAACAGGGGCAAAGAGAAAGATGCATGGGCCATAGAGTCCATGCCAACGCCGGCAAAGTAAAGCATGACAATAAGGTGTCAAGAGCACCAATCTATCATCCAAAGGCACATGGTGCCGAAACACTTTTTTCCGACGAACGGTTCGTCGTTATAGCCCTTTACCAACAAACAGATCCTCGCTATTGGTAAACTAAATCTTACCAATAAACGGATCGTCAATGAAGCATGTGTTGATAATGAGTTATGTATACTCTACTTCATAAGAAGCATTAAAAGATACCGTAGATGACACAGACGTCAATCTCACAATTGCATATTTTAAAGTCGACAAAAGTAACGAGAAGACTACAGAAGTTCCAGACTTCAATTTAATTGCAATTGTTTTTTCCAAGTTTATTATGTAAAGGCTTATGATGCCTTATTTCAATTGACATTATGTAAAAGATTAGAATTTTCTGGACAAGACCTCGATGTAATCGTTGGCACATGATTAATAAATTTCAAATTTTCTTCAAAGAATGGCAAGTATTCTTCGAAATTTTATTTATGTCATAGACATATTTTTTGAATTTTCTCTAAGTAGCAAATTTCGAATTTCTCCTCAATGTAATGAAGGATATTAGTGTCAACGGTTATTATTGGAAAACATATTGTAAGAATGGACAAAAATACTTCTGTATTATTTCTAATGGTTGCGGAAGAAAGCGCATCTTAGAAAAACTTATGTGTCGATCTTGTGGGTTATACTTAACCACTATTCGTATCATTGAATCCAACAAAGTTTTAGAGATGATCTCTTGGATTCTGACACATATAGGCTTTGACACGACTGCTTGGAACATCCATGTCATGATTTAATGATCCGTATATTGAAAACCTCACACGGACATCCCTTTTATCGAGCTAATAGAAGCAAGAATCAAAAATTGATTCAAGGAGATGAGACAGTTGAAAGCAAGTACAAAAATGCTGCTGTCCGACGCACGTCGACCGGTCGACCCAACATTGTCGAACGGTCGACACCCGTCCAGGGAGCATCGTCGAATGGTCGACCCCCCCGTCGACCGGTCGATGCTTCTCTGCCCTTTTCGGGCCGTTTTCCCCCTAATGTGAACCCTGATTCAAACATTCATCAGAATGCCTCCTATGCTTCTATCGCCTTTATGGCCAATGGCTCATTCTGCAAAGCCTGGTCCTTGAGCAAATTAGGATCGAGACCATCCTATGCTAAGGACATAAAAGAAATTATTCCATTCTTACATCGTATCCAAGGAAGATATTTGTGGACTTATCCAACCATAATGCGGACTTTTGAGATAATTTATGGTTTTGGTGGATGCATCGACATATTGGTCACATGTCGTTTTATTGTCTACACACAATGCTGCTTATGCAAAACTTCTAGCACAAATTATACGCTTAAGGGCTCACCACCCAGATCGTTCTATTTTGTCAAATATGACTTGACAATGCTAGAGAGTTTAAATCACAGAAGTTTGATGATTCTTGCATATTTATTGAGATTAACGTAAATATCTCGTACCCATGTGCATACACAAAATGGTCTCGCAGAAGCCACCATTAACAGATTTTAAATGGTCGCTTGGACATTGGTTATGCGCACCAATCTCCTATTATCTGCTTGGGGTTATGCAATATCGCATGCAGCTTTACTTCTTCGTTTCAGACCCACTACTACTCAACCGTTTTATACGTACCAGATGGTAACTGGATATGAACTGGATGTCTCACTTTTTAGGCATATTTAATTGCGCGGTTTATGTGCCAATTGCGCCACCACAGCGCACTACAATTGGGTCTTACGAAACGTTTAAGTATTTATGTTATTAGTGAGGGGTTATTAAATAAAAAGTAAAAACTAAAAATAGAAAAAATAAAAAACCCAACCCCACCCCCACAGCAAACTAATCAAAACCAACCAACCAAAAAGAAACAAACCCAACTAACCAAAAAATAACCCACCCCCCATAAAAAGGAAATAATAATACCCGAACAAAAAAATAAAAAGACTAAGATAAAAAGTAAATAAACCCCAAAATAATGAGAAAACAAAAAAAAATTAGTAACGAATCTCCAACTATTGTCCGCTACGTGGATCCTTGATAGGCGATCTCTTTATTGTCACTTTGATGAGACAGTCTTCCCGTCGTTAGGGGAGATAAGAACAAGTATGTTCAACAAGAAACGACCAGGAATTGTCGTGGTCTGTCCCCACTCTGTCACATCTTGATCCCCAACTCAATATTCAGGACGTAGCAGATTCGATGCATGATGCGTTTTCTGATATTGATAAAGTGACGAGATCAAATACACCAGCTGCACACATGCCCAGCAGGGGTTGGAAATTCCCTAAAGGAAGAGGGGATATGGCGCCAATAATGGTGTCACAATCACACATAGTGGATGTGTGGTTGAGGCCGTAGTTCCCTAAAGGAAGAGGGTGATACCACTTGGTTCGATAGATACTCACTAAAGGAAGGAAGTGTTAGTTTGGATACCATTGCCGGTTGGCACGCCTAATCCATTCATCATCAATATTGAAACTCGTCTCATGAGATTATCTCTGATTATGTCCATGAATCAATATTGGGGGACGCCTCAATGATTGAACCAATTTCAGAGAATAATAAAATCTTGATAAATGCATGCATGCTTGAGACGACATTATTTGATGATGTATTGCTCAAGAGAATTATAGAGCACGATGACATCGAACCACGCTCTGTTGAAAAATATCAACGTAGAGCATATTGGCCTAAATGGAAAGATGCAATCCCAATTGAACTAGTTTCACTAACAAAGCAAAAAGGTATTTGGGTACGTAGTGCTAACGTCCCCAAGTGTAAAGCCTATTGGATATAAATAAGTCTTTGTTAGAAAGCGTAAAGAGAAGAAAGAAGTCTTGAGATATAAGACTCGCCTCGTGGCGCAAGGTTTCTCACAAACGCTCTGGGATTGACTACGAGAAGATGTATTCACTCGTAAGGAATGATATTACATTCCGCTACCTTGTCAGTTTGGTAGTTTCCACAAATAACTTGACATGCAGCTTATAAATGTGGTTACAACATATCTCTATGGGGATCTAAATTCAGAGATATATATGAAGGCGCCTAATGGACTTCAATTACCCACATCAAGTGACTCTAAACCACGGAGTGCGTTTTTGATAAGATTAAAACGCTCACTTTATGTGACTACTTGATTGGAAAGGGATATATAAATAATGGTTTATGCCCATGCATATTTATTAAGAGAACAAGTTCCGGATTTGCAATTATTATTGTCTATGTTGATGACATGAATTTAATTAGAACTCTCGAAGAACTGAGAGATAATGCTATATATTTGAAATCCGAATTTGAGATGAAAGATCTTGGGAAACTCGGTTTCTAGGCCTTGTGCTAGAGCATCGAGATAGTGGAATATTAATCCACCATTCGGCTTGTGTCCACAAGATGTTAATGAGATTTAACATGGACAAAGTACATCCATTTTAGCACTCCCATGATCAATCGGACCCTAGATCGAAGGAATGATCAATTTCGTCAAAAGGATGATGACAAATAAAATATATGGGCCGAAGTGCTATATATATAAGTGCAATAGGCGTATTATTGTACATAAGCTCAATGCACTACACATCTCTTTTGTTGTGAACTTGTTAGATAGATTTAGCTATGCGCCCACGCAACGCCAATTGAGTGGCATAAAGACAATATTTCGTTACCTTAAAGGTACAATTGATTTGGGCTTATTTTATCCCTACAGAGAGAAAGCCAAGTATGATAAAAATGGCTGCATTTGGTATTGCCGACAACGATCGACCGGTCGAACCTCGGACAGAAAAGCTCTTACTCTTTATACCGAAAATCCTTGTGATGTTTTGGTTGATTTTGCTGATGCTGGGTACCTCTCTGACCCTTGCTAAGATTGTTCCCAAATTGGTTATGTCTTTACCATGGGTAACACGGCGATATCTTGGAAGTCCACCAAGCAGACTTTAGTTGTTATTTCCTCGAATCATGAAGAGATAATTTCTCTATATGAAGTTGTGAATGTGTATGATTGAGGTTTAATATTACACATATTAGAGGAATAAGTGGTTTGAGGTCAACCACTGAGGAACCTACTTGCATTTATGAGGATAATGCTGCTTGCATCGAGATGATGAAGCAAAGTTTCATTAAAGGGGACAATACCAAGCATACATCGCCTAAGTATTTTTATAATCAACAACTACAGACTCTCCTCAAAGATTCAAGTGAATCAAGTTAGATCCGAGGAGAATGTGGCAGATTTATTTACTAAGTCTTTGCCTAATTCCACATTTGAAAAACATGTTAAAAGCATTGGTATGCTTAAGTTATCTGAGATCTCATGATTGTAGGAATCAGGGGGAGGTGCAGACTTGAGGGGGAGTCTGGCACATACATGTCATTTTCAAATGTGAAGGGTGCGTTGTACTCTTTTTCCCTTTGACCAATGTTATTTTTTCCCACTGGGTTTTATTGTTACTTGACAAGGTTTTTAATGAGACAACATGGAAAATATCATCTAGTTGTGACCGACACAAGGGGGAGTGTTGAAGGAAAACATTATTGTGTGCCTTGTCAAACTAGGACTCTTAGTATAGGTTATCCTTCTAGAATATGGATTAGATATTTCCTACATCAATATGGATTGTATCATGTATTCCTCTATATATAGAGGCCCTTTAATCATTAATAAAGTTGATTCTATTCTAAGTATTCTCTACTATTTCTCTGTTATTTACGTTTCCCTTAAACACTTTTTTAGTTTTCAAAAATTTAATCAAACCCAAGTTTTTATTTTTGGTTTGAAATAGTAATTTTTTAAAAAGTCCAAAATAGGCGATGAGGGGCAACGAAGCAGACTAGGCCTGAAAAGGCCAAACTTCAATCTAACTAATTCCAGTAGAAGTAGCAAATGAGAAAGAAGTTTCGAAAATAGATAGGCTTCCATCGGAGATCTGTAGATACAAACGGCCGACAAGACAATCAGTAGTGTGAAGCACATGCAATATGAAAGGTTGTGTACCCAAGTATTCTCTTTATATATATGGATTAGTGTAGCAGTATAGAACTAGCTCATCTAGGACATTCTCTAAATTTGATTTCGGTACACTATCTTGGAGTATTGAGCAGAGATGAAGGAAGAGAAAAATGGCCTGTTCAAGTATTGGGATGGCGAGACCAGGATCGGTGCTTCCCATCATATGACGGTTAGGATTCCGTCTATATTATTGGAAATTAATTAGCGACTGAAATTACTCAAATTAGAGGAGCACTGGTGTTCTGAACCACTAAAGAATTTCCCTCAAGATCATATGTGCTTGCTGACATGTCCAAATTTCAGGAATCAGCACTGTAAATCAATAATCATTATGCACAGGTAGCATATCTAGAACTTTGAAAGAAGTAGCCACCGAATATTCTAGCCATGATGATGTGATCACCCACTTGTGAAAAGCCAGACAGTGTCACTTTCTTGCAGCAGTAGAGGTATCAAACCGCAACTTATTGGGATATAGATATACCTTGAAAAAGAGACCACAAGCAAAACCTGAGGAGTTCCGTCCAAAAAAAAAAAGAAGCAAAACCTGAGGAGTTTAAATCATTGACGACATAGAGAAGTAAGTGAAATGGTACAACGAATTGAATTATAAATTATAGTGTAATACAATAGTTCTCCAAATCCAACTTACCCCAAGTAATTAAGTGAATTGCTTGGCCAAATAAGAGATTTGGAGTTAAATCCTACAGCACACCTTTGCTAAACTCTAATCCATAGTCAATAATTACAGTTACATTTATACATAACCAAATAAACAAACACAAACAAAATCACAAGCATACAGCATACACAGATGCATCGAATTTTACATTGAATTTATGTAGCAAACTCCATTGTTTTCTGCATCCACCATCGTCACCCTCATGGTCATCTTCTTGAAGCCACTGTTCAAGCTCGTCCATCTCATCAGCCATGCATGTAAAACTCATCTTCTGTATCAGACTACTGCTTCTGCATCAACCATCTCTTCATCATCACTCTCATAGTCCCCTTCTTGAAGCCACTGTTCAAGCTCATCCATCTCATCATAGTCATGCATGTAAAAATCATCCCCACTATCCCACTGCTCAGCTCCCAGTTCTTCACCATGGCATGAAACATGCAAGAACGGTCTACTACGAGCTAAAGCATCTACCATATCTCTATTTACACTACCTGTAACTCCCAACCATCTTAGCCTCGGAAAATATGGCTTCTTCAGCCACCGGAATGAAAGCTGGGTAATGCCACCACAATTAAACAGATCCAACAACCGCAAGCTGTTACCATGCCACCTTTCCTCATCTACCAGCATTGAGGCTAAAACCACTACCGAAGTGTCACCTATGAGTGGGCATTGTCGCATTCGTAGTTCCAATAACGGAATCCTACTTCTTGCCAGTAATAAAACTCCATTGTCAGAAAGATTAGGAAGATTTGATAGGTCCAATTCTTGCAATGCCAATTTAGAAGAGCCATCAAATAGAGCAGAGATGCATTTATCAGTAAGTTTCTTGCACCCTCTAACAGACAATGAAATTAGTGAACTTATAACCCCTGGTCTTAAATATGATAATCCCACATCACTGATATCAGAGCCATCCAATAATAAAGTCTTCAAATTACGAAGAGTGCTTATGGCTCGGAGGGCTTCATCTCCGAGGTTTCTGCAATCTCTCAAATCAAGAACTTTTAGATCCTTGTTAGAAGCCAAATTAGTGACTGCATGGTTGGTCAAAAGAGTACATCGTCTCAAGCTAACGTGTGTTAAAGAGAGGGAAGTTGCAGAAATGTCATGAAAAACCAGATCAGTTAACTGAGTCCCATGAGACACTCTAAGCTTGTACAGTGTGGAGCAAGAATGCAAGATTGTTTTGAAACCTGTGTCTGTAACACGACAGAAGCCACCAAGAAATATGCTTTCCATGTTTTCACACTTGTCGGCCAATAAGAGGAGCCCGAGATCATTTACTCGTTTGAAATAGGTGAAGAGAAACTCCTGGCTCCGAACCAACGAGAGATGCTTCAACTTTCCATGCTGATTAATCTGTTGAAGGCCAGAGTTGGTCAGGTCAAATGTAACTCTTGGTTCAATGAGGGGTGCATCTCGAAGATCCAAATGGGTCAAGGACGTGAGACCTTTGGATATGGTACCAACCATGGCATCAGTTATATAGTCAACTGAAAGGGACAATTTATGAATGTTCGGCAATATGGAAGGCTGAATACGATTTGTTGACTGAGGGAATTCAAAATTTGGGCTAAGTAATTCAGTCACCATTACTGATGAAATGTAGCCAATCTCAAGAGAAGTGAGTTTCTCTGAGGCCAAAAACCAAACTCGAGCAAAGTCATGACGCAGACAAAACGAGACATCAAACATCAGGATCAATGCCTAACAAAACAATCCGGACGCACATTAGATGATAGCATCAACAAATTATGAGATACCATAAAGCATACCATATGGGTACATTGTAAATAAGGAAAAACATGTATTAAGCATGTAATGTTATTATGTTAAGATGCACACAAGCTTGTAAATCATGCACTTATGTATCTAGTTGAATACGGAGGAACCTGACCATGTTCATATAACCCCATTAGTTTATCCAAAAAGTGAATGTTGAAGACAGATTTAGCATCTTATTGTATATTCAAAAGGCAATTATGTTTTTAGCTTAGTTGAATAGAAAGATCAACAAGGAAACCGAACCGTTATATAAACATAATGAGAGGCTCAACTTAATGGGGTTAACAAGACTACCATGTTTTACTTAAACCTCTGTTATTGAACAGTTTCTTATCATCATCATTTAATCGGTCCTTACTTCTAAATGAGTGCAACCACTGAGTAACTCCTCCAAATCAGAAATATGAATAGCTCGCCCTCTTTTTTCAGCCACTGACCCCAAGCAGAGAGACCTGAATGGGTATTATTACATACCCAACACCAATAACCACAAAAAATTCTTCACCTTTCACCTTTCACAATCATAAATCATAACATTTAGCAGAGCCGAACAAATAAACCAACCTCAGATCCTTGCATCGGCCTCCGATCTCCGAAAGCAATTTGCCGCTGAAATCGGCGCAATTGAGCATACAGAGCTCGCGCAGAGAAGGCTGCAGCAGAATCTGGATGGCCGAATCATCGAGCCGGCCACAGTTCACCTTCATGATCTTCAACCAAGGATTCGGCGGCAGCAGAGGCCTCAACAATTCCATTGAAGGCGCAGTTTCCTAGAGAGAAACCCCAAAAAGGTCAATTTTTTTCAATTTTGAATTTTGAATTGAATTTTTTCAAATTGGGCGAAATTGAAAATTGAAATACGTACGAGGAGGTGGAAGGAGGGAATGAAGGAGAGGATGTGTGCGGCGCAGGCCTTGAAGACGGTGCAGGTGGAAGCGACGGAGCAGATGGAGGACACGTCGAGCTTCGTCATGATCGTGTCGAGTAGGGCCGCCGGCAGCTGATCCAGGCTCTCCATTGCGGTAGCGATTTCGTTGGTCACCGCCATTTTTCAGGTTTCTTTCTTTCGTGAGTTTAGGGGATCTGGAGAAGGAGGATATTGTTATCGGCGACGACGCCGCTGCAACTGCACAAGCTTTGCATCTGATCTCAAGGCACTTCAGCGATGTATGATTAGATCATGGAGAACGCACGAGTGAGTGGCGAGGAAGTTTTTTACTAGCCATCTATCTTGGTAATGACGTCATATCAAGTTTTTCTTTTGCGGCAAATCTTGGTAGCAGGGCTGCCCAATAAAAATCCAGCAAGTTATATTCCTATGCCGAAATTATTCCTACTTTTATAGGCGGAAAACCCCACACTGGCCCCCTGCTGTGCTCTCATTAGTCCGCCCTACCATCCACCTGGAAGGGCAGCCGTATTGAAGACTTGCTCATTTTTCTGGTGTCTAATTTTGGATACGTGAATTAGAAATTATTATATAACCCTTTCAGATATGTACCATGGTGGCATGATCTAAACTAATGTGATTTGTTTGCATGAAAAATACACGTACTTGTTAATCTTAATATGTTTTTTCCTCCTAGCTTAACTTTCACTAGCATCTTCCCGATAATTCGAGCTCAACTTAGAATGTTGAAAATTTATCATTCACTTCAAGACCTTATACAAGCCACAAGGCTTAACAATCCTTTTGCGCTTGCCATAATGCAAGTACTATTTCCTAATTTTAATTTTATTATGAACAAGTTATCACTGAGTTCATTATTGAGAATTGAAATAGTAAACCGCATTCTTTTTTTGACAAAGATGAAGGCCCCGGTCGCCTTCAAACCATAACTATTGATAAATCTGAATACAATGGGGGACATAAAGCCTAAACCCCAGTACACATAAAGCATATAGAGAACATCTCGCGCTAATAGCTAGAGTCTCCATAAAATACAAGTATTCAAGCTTTCGTCGATAAACAGAGGGGATGTTTGGTACATAGGACTCTCATAGCTAGGCTTATTTTCTATGATAAGCCTGGACTCCTCTAACCTGGACTATTCTTCCACAATACTTGACCTATGTTTGTTGATGCTTAGGACTAATTTCTTCTTCTTCTTCTTCTTCTTCTTCTTCTTCTACTTCTTTTGTTTTTTTTTTTGAAATTTCTATGATCTGCCACACAAACACGCTCTCTCTCTCTCTCTCTCTGCTAAGTCACACAAACACCAAGACAACAGCCTCACCACCCTCCTTCGCCATCATTGAATTTGAACAGGAACAAAATTTGAGCAGTTCTTGATCTACCACAAAAAAAACCCAAAAATTTCTTTATCGAAAGTTCTTAATCAATGGATTAAGGAAGAACGAAAAACCCAAAAATTTCTTTACAAAAAAAAAACTCAATTCAACAAATACAATACAACTTAGATTTTCAATAAAACCCAGATTTTCCATCACCAAACCAATTCGTTTCAATCAACCAATTATCAAAAACCCAGAGTTTCCATAACTAAATCAATTCATTTCAATCGACCAATTATCAAAATATCATCACCGATAAGCAATATGAATTCAACAACTACGTAAAACCCAGAAAACTTGAGGGGAAGGAGAGAGTTAGTTCGCACAAGGGGAGAGAGAGTGATAGAGAGAGGGCTGGTAGCTCGACTGCGACAGTGAGGGAAAGAGGAGTCTTGGTTTGCGCAAGGGGAGAGAGTGAGAAAGAGGAGAGCTGGTTCACGCAAGGGGAGAGAGTGAGAAAGAGAGGGCTTCCACAATACTGTGGTTTTTGGGGGCACTCTCGTAGCCCTGCTTTTTCAGTTTTTTGGACTCCATAAGCTCATTAAAATTAATCCTGGTTGCTACCAAACATGGGATAATCACTATTATAAAACATAATCCAGTCCAATTCCATCCGGTCCCATGTAACAAACACCACCTATTTTCTGCACAATTAGCTACTCCACCTGTTTTGAAATAACGGCTGCAAACCGAAGAAAATAAACCTACAGAGAGGCATAATAAACGGGTTAATAGATCAACTTTCTTTCTATGCAACCAATTGAAACCACAACAATGTTTGATGGTCGTATGTTTCATTCTAACACTAGGAGGCAACAACCATTTTAGAAATACAGGCCACCTCACATTGGCAAACATAACACACATTGTGCAACAACCGGAATAGACCCTACTAAACCTTAACCCACAAAAGTGGGCACAACTAGGGAACATAAAATAAATAAAAGTTAAAGCTAGGCAACAATAAAAACTAAAACCAATGGCAGACAAGCCATTGTGCAGGGAATGTCTCGAGGCCGCAAGATCAATGCAGACCCCCAAAACATGCCGACACAAATCCCAACACCAGTTTACCACCAGCATCTCCATCGCCGGACCGCCACCGTCGACACAAACCCACCCAAACTAGTTTGTACTCATTGCATGCCAGAGACAGTAAAGAGAGCAATGATACCGCATTTTTACAAAGGTGAGATAGCAATGGTACAAACTCTTTATTACACATTATTGTGACCAACTAATTGACAGAGTGTCACTGTAACTGACAGAGTGTCACTGTAACTAGGGGTTGGGAATTCAAAACTTTTTTCTTGGTAAGGAGCTAAACGCCTTCAATAAGGGCAACTCCAACCCAAGGGGCTAAATCCCATTTTGAATCCAATACCATCTCCAACCCAAGAGAAATTGGACCCAAGTCTCGGAATAAACCTATACACAGAGTCAAACTCAGTATTTTTCTGAGTCTAGATCCAATTTGGCTCGGTGGGCCACTCAACCCATATGCATGTGACGTCAAGTGGAGGAGAAACTGCCCTTGAGGCTTGCGTGTTGCACACACGCTGACGAAATTGGAGAGCAGCGCAAGACGCGCCCACGCGCGAGTCAAGCATGCAGCCCAGCCGCCGACACATAGGCCCCATGCCCTGTCGCATGTCCAAAGTGACCCAATGGTCACACGAAATCAACGGCCAAGATCAGTCCATTTTAAAATAGACGGTCCTGGTTTAAAGTAAAATTATAATATTAAAATGGTTAGATTTTAAAATAGAGGGTCCAAATTCAATTCCAAATAATATCTAACGGCTTCTATTTAAAGGGATGAATATTGATCAATCCTAAATCTAAAAAAAATTAAAAAAAGACCATTTTAAAAAAAATAATTTATTCTTATATTTTTTAATTACTTTTTCTAATTTAAAACACATTATTATAAAGTATTAGTATAATATTATACTAATATAATATGATCAAACAATAAAAAATAATAATAGGACTTTGAGTTTTGAGTTTTAGGGTTGGAGATGGGTTAAATCCTATATGAATAGTACCAATTTTGGGGTGCCAAAATAGGTATAGAACTTGGGTTTTGAGTCTAGGGTTGGAGTTGCCCTAACTAAGCTATATATAAATCCTCCACATTACTAATGCAAATGCAAGGTCCAAGGTTAATACAAAATGTAGAAAACAACTTCACACAAAGCACTGAATAAATTTCATATCAAGGTAATGGCTCTGTATATATCATCTATCATCAACTTGAGTCACTTAAAGAGTAAAACTTCTATCAACAGCATAATCCACAAAGCTATGAAGTGGCACTACACCATCACCATACTTCTCAAATCCATCTAATTCCTGCTTAGCTTGGGCTCTAAGCTTCTCTGCTACCTCCATAGCCTTTTCAATCCCATAAACTTTCACATAGCTCTTCCCTTTCTTCTCCTTCTTCTTATTTTCATCCTTACCATTCTTCCTCTCTTCAAGAATATCATCAACCACTTGATACAAGACCCCAACAGCCCTCCCATACCTCCTCAGTCTATCTACCTCCTCATCTTCGGCACCAGCGAGTAGTCCTCCACAAACAGCAGAACACTGACCCATTTCACCAAACTTCTTCTCCTGCACAAACTCAACCGCATCGGGCCCACCTTCGAGGTCTAGGAACTGCCCGGCTGCCATGCCGGAAGACCCAACAGTTCTGGCAATCTCCGTGATCACACGGAGGAGTCGAGCCTCCGGCACCAGACTTGAAGGCGTGTTTGACACAATGTGCTGAAATCCTAAAGGAAACAGAGCATCACCAGCAAGAATTGCCATGTCTTCCCCGTAGATTGTGTGGTTGGAAGGCTGGCCTCGGCGTGATGGGTCGTCATCCATGCAAGGAAGGTCGTCGTGTATGAGTGAAGCTGCATGCACCTGCCAATTTCATTCAGACCAAATATTAAACACCTTCCAATCACAAAATTCCAAGGACAATATCCATATCCCATTTCTGAAACTAAGCAAAAATAAAATAAAATGCAGCCGATAATCACAAGTTAAATAGCCAAACAGAGTTTTAAGCAAGATACCACCATCCTTCAAGTTAGTTCCTTTTTAGCCAAAACAAGATTCACTAAGCATTCAAACAAAGTTCTAAAAAGGAACCTTCATTCAATTCTTTGCTTTCTTAAAAATTCAAGCTAATTAATTTATATAAAGAGAAACTCGATTCGAACCAAAATTCAAGCTAATTAATTTATATAAAGAGAAACTCGATTCGAACCATTTCGAGAGCACAGGCGGTGGGGAAGGCGGCGAGGCGGTTACCGCCGAAGAGCTCACACGCGGCGACGCACATGACCGGAGAAGCTCGCTTGGCGCCATCGGCGAGAACAGAGTAGCGCATGGACTCGTAGATCTGCTCCGGGTATCGAACCGGAACCGCTTCGTTAAGCTTCTGGTTGATATCGGCGATCAGCGTCGTCCAGTACGTTTTCAAATCGAACTGGATCGACTTTGATCGGGTCGCAACCGACGGCGCCGATGAAGCCGCGCAACATCGAATTCGGAAAGTAATCTTCTTCGGTAGGTGGAAATGCGCCGGAGTCGATACCACCGAGAAAGCCATTTTCGATTTCTGAAGCTCTCTCAGTTGGGGCTTTGATAGGGGAAGAAACTGGTAGTGAAAGGACTGAGCGAGTGAGGTGGATATGAGATTAGAGAAACGTGATTGGGTAGTCGAGGACCTACTTGCCTACGGTGGTCCAACGATTTTGATTGGTGGTTACTTTTGTCGGTTTGTCTACAATACCCTCATTCATTTCAACTATTTACCATAGCTACCCATTTAAAGAACTTCAACGTTCCCATTTTCACTCGCTCCGATCTCTGTTTCCTCCACACCAATGGCGACCGTACAATTCCGTACGCTCCTGCTGGTCTCGGCGATCTTGAGGGTGGTTCTGATCGTGTACGGAGAGTGGCAGGATACCCACATGGAGGTGAGGTACACAGACATCGATTACATGGTGTTCTCCGACGCAGCTTCTCTAATGGCTTCTGGTAAATCCCCATTTCAAAGATCCACTTACAGGTACTCTCCTCTGCTCGCGTTTTTGCTCGTACCCAATACCATTCTTCATCGCTCCTGGGGCAAATTCATCTTCTCAGCTGCAGGTAACATTGATTTTTTGCTTCGTTTCAGTAACATGGGTTTTGCTCTTTTTTGTCTGAATTCGAATTGACATGGTTTTGTGTTATCCAAATAATGTAGATTTGCTTGTGGGTTTGTTTATCCGCGCCATTTTGAAGCTTCGTGGGGTGCCCGAGAATTTATCTATGATTTCTGTGATGGCTTGGCTCTTTAATCCGTTTACCTTTACGATTGGGACTCGTGGAAATTGTGAGCCAATTGTTTGTGCTTTGATTCTTTGGGTCTTTATATGTCTCATGAACGGTGTAAGTTTCTTTCTTTGTATAATTTCTCCTGTTTTTGGCATTAAATTGCAACTACTACAGTGGACACTCGCATTACTCGTCTACACTACTCAGTCATTGAATGGATCGTATCTAAGGATAATCTTGATATGGATCAAACAATTTTATGAAAATGAAATTATTGGTTACTTGTATGCACCTTTGCACAAAGTTGCAAAGAACAAATGGCTATGAGATTGTTTTAGATTCTGTTATATTTCATCCTGTCCAGTGAGTTATCTGTTCTATAATGTAGCTTACAAGATTCAATTGTTGCATTCTGTAATGAATCTAAAGTTCGATGAAATCTGCACGCTATCTGAGTTTGGTCTCTTTTGAGATGGCCATGCTAGACATCCACAACCATTGAAGTGTCTTTGAATTTTTCGTCTAAATAATGAAACTATGATAACACTATTCCCCATGTTATTTCTATTGAAAAAGCAAATTCCTTTGCATTGAGTGAGTATAATCTCTGTACAGTAAACCAAGTATTCTTAGCATTCCATTTTAGGTAGCAGCACTCAAAACATTGTTTCTTAGGACTGCTTCTTGTACCTTTCACCCATATTGGTCTAACATTTTATTATTTTTTGTTGAACTCTATATCTGTCTAACTCTATATGATTTCTTTCTTTGTAACAGGACGTGTGTTCCAAGCAGCTTTTTGGTATGGACTTGTTGTCCACTTTCGAATCTACCCCATTATCTATGCACTGCCTATTCTCCTGATTCTTGATCCTCATGTGTTTCGACCTGGTCAGAAACCTAGCCTTCAACGTTGGGATCATCAACAAGAATCACCTCAAAGCAGCTTTAAGACAAGACTTGCCTATCTGCCTCGGCCATGGTTAATTGTGCAAAGTGCATTTACACGGGACAGGATACTTTTTTCTCTCATAGCTGGGGCAATATTCTTCCTTTTTACTGGTCTTTTCTATCATCTATATGGGTGGGATTTCCTGCACGAGTCACTGCTATATCATCTTACTCGAACTGATCCAAGGCACAATTTTTCCATTTATTTTTATCACATCTACCTTCAATATGAGCATAAGATCTCGGTACTGGAGAAGCTCATCTCATTTTTGCCTCAGTTGATAGTTCAGCTTGTTCTTATTTTGAGTTTCGCACAAGACCTTCCGTTCTGCTGCCTTGTGCAGACAGTAGCATTTGTGGCATTCAACAAGGTTTTTCTCTTTATTACTTTTCTCAGTTACTGCCTTTTATTT